>OY856186.1:184906366-184948866 GCA_963693315.1 Diogma glabrata
TTCATTTTTCGGTTTTTGGAAAAAAACCTAAAAAATGTTTTTTCCCATTTTCATTTTTAACAATCTTAGTCAAAATAAATTTTCTTGTTATTATTTTTCGTCGTTTTGCTTTTTTTTTTTTTAATATTATTATTATACACCCTCGAGCTTTTTGATATTAAAAGAAGAGGAGCAAAAGTTAAAGAACATTTTTTTTCTATGTATTCAAACCTTTTTTATTTTACATATTTAAAGCAATAATTCTTACCGTTTTTCGTTCTTTTTTTAAATAATATTTTCATTTTAGTTTTCGTTTTTTTCCATCTTGAACGAAATAATAAATGGCTTAGAAGATTTGTGACTATGACTTTTTGACTTTTCGTATTCTTTTTTATGAAAATGAGAATTTAACGTGTTACGTCATTTTCATTTTATTTGATTTGGTTACTGCTGTTGTTTTTGGTTTGGTATGTCTATCGAAGTTATACAAAGGATATTATTGATCCAAACTTTTCTAATAATAATTTTAAGTAGACTTTCTTTGCATGACACTTAAAAATTTTAAACAAAACATTTATACATTTCTGTAAATAAAGAACGATAACCAAGAAAGGTGTAAATATAAGCACAACATGATATATTTTATTGTAACTTTAACATATTTTAGTCCTAAACGTATATGCATACATCTCAACATACAATGTACATTGCATACAAAACTATTTCTAGACAAAACATAGGCGATAACATTATATTGAAAAGCTCTCTGTAAAAATTTACAATTCTAAAAATTTCACTTCAATTTAATTCCCTCTATCATATCCATTCTCAATAAAACATACGAGAAAAGCTTGTTTCTAAAAACAACATAAAAAGTTTAAAGAGGTAGAATAATATAAACCAGACACTAATATAACGTTAATTACTTTTTGTTTGAATTCTGAGTGTATTATGTTCTGACGAATGGATAAAGCTTTAAGCTTTTAAAGATTGAATTTTATGTTTTTCATATTCACTAAACTTTATTATGTCTAAATATATTGTAACTTATTTTTATTAAATTGCTGATGTTGATGCAGTCACTTTATGCGGAAATTTAGTTTTAAATAACATGAAATATGTAAATTAATAGAATTTTGTTAAATATAAAAATAATAACTTTTTATCACTTACTGAAGTAATTTTTTTCAATGAAATTCACAAATAAATTGCCATTATACGTAAAACAAAACGTATTTCCATCCATGTTTTACAGTTGTTTGTTCAACGATTTTGAGCAACTTTAAAGACAAGTAAATCTAAATGCAACTACAGATAAGTAAAAAAATTAGCATTTAGATGAAATTAGAGAACATAGAAAAATTTTGCACAAAGAAACGAATATACAACTAGATAAAAAACTTGAGATAAAATAGTAAACTTTAATTTTTAAAATAAAAAAGAGTCACATATCATTTCACCTGGATATATATTATATTATATTGGATGTTGTGTGATGTTATGTTATGTTGGTTTTATGTTAATTTTATTGAAGTTGAAAAAAAGTTTCTGTTTGAACAAAATTCAAACGATGGAATAGTAATTTAAAATTTGTCGAATGTAGGTTTATAGGTTATGTGAATGTAGGATGAAATACAGTAGGATGAAATACTAGCTATAAGTTGACACGTGAAGTTCCTATTTCTGTGCTGTTATTTGTTCGATACTCTTAATTTTATAAATTTGTATATATATATATATGTAACCAACATAGTTTATTTATGTCAGAATATATATATAAATAAATAAACCAAAATACATATAAATAAAAAATATGAAAAATGAATTTCTTAGTGTTGGAGAATCTAATTGCCGTCGTTAGGATTTAATTCCAGGAGGGGTAGAGGAGCGCGATGCAGGTGAAAATTATTTTTTGATACACCACGAAAAAGTTAGTATATCTTTAGAAAAATTTTTTGATTTTAGTTATTTTGTTTCCGTTTTTTAGAAATTTTGTATTTCTTTTTCTTTTATTTATAGTTTTCTTTTATTAAAATTTCTTTTACAATTTTTTTTTAGTTTTTTTTTAATTTTTTTATTCAGTCAGGTTTTTTATTTCAAATGCATATGTATTTAATTTCAATTTTGAGATTTCTAGAAGTTTTATTTGTTACTTTTACAATTTTTTCTTTAAATTTTAATTTTTAAAATATATTTCATTTTTATTTTTAGTTATGACACGCGTCATTGAAGTGTTTTTGAAAGTTTGCTAGTCTTACGAATTAAATTGTGGCTGCGAACAAACCCCATAACAAAAGCACGAGTTCGAAAAAAGGATCTTCAATAACAAAATATTTACAAAAAATGTATATGTCTATGTATATGTGTGTCTGATTAGACCGTGATACGGAACTTGGCAAGCCCGAGGTACCTGAGCTATTTTGGGCTCTAGCCTGCTATTGTAAACCGTAAGCCAGTAGTCATGTCTAGCGGGAACAGGGACCATGACTTAGCCGCCGAGGTCGCGGGAATGTGCTCCCTTATTAGCACCCTCCAGTGGGTACACACTAGAGAGGACTCATGTAGTGTCAAACCATGAAAAGTACCAACCTCTGGGCACCTGTCACCTTCAGTTGTATATAGACTTCTAACAGGTATAGACGAAAGCCTGTTGGTGACCTTTATTGCGTCTTAGCTCGTGGGAACAATGTGGATAAATATGTTAACCTTTTTATTTTTGAAAAATTTTGTTTTCGCCTATTTATTATTTCTTACATCCTATCATGAAATATTGGCCTATGTCATATTTTATTATATGATAGAATTTATTCCTTAGATACCCATTTTTAAAACAAAGTATATTTTGATCAAATGACTATTACATTGGATAAAAAGTTTAGAATACACTTCCAAAATATTTGTGGATTGAATGCCAACCGTGACGCCGTACAACATCATCTCCAACACGACCAACCGCATATTATTTTTCTTACAGAAACACAAGTTTATGAAAACTATCCCTATGACGTAACACTAAATCCTAAATATAGGCTTGAATCAGCTTTTGAACTTCATCAAGGTGTATGTGCATACATTCATGAGAGTGTTGCATATAAACGCTTTCCAAATAATGAACTACATGGTGATGGCTACAGCACAGTAGTATTAAAGGTTTGTTTACCTGAAATTTCTTTTTTCACAATAAGTCTATACCGGGGTCCCCAAACAAACATAATCCCATTTTTTTTAATCTCTTGACAAATTTTCCAAAATGACCGACGACGACAACCTTCCATTGTTGCAGGCAGAAATATTTGCTGCATCGCACGACCTGACGCAGATTGTAAAAAGCCCAACTTTCACTCCTCGTAATGACGGTGATAAAAGTTTTCTCCTAGACCTCCATCTCGCATCTATGCCAGATATTACGAGTGTCGATGTCGATAAGGGTAGTTTTGGAAATTCTGACCACTATCTAATCACATCAATTATCAAAACTGATTTGCTACAAACTAGAGTTCCCAAACCCCGTAAAATATTTCACTTTTCAAAAATGGACACCAATGGTCTCCGAAGTTTTTTCCAAGGTTTCCCTTTTGATCGTCATTATTTTATACTGACGATGGAAATGCTTCTGCTCAAAACTTTACTCAAACCATTCTATTCGGTATTAACCAATTCGTTACCTTTTCAATATTGAAACCCCAACAAAAATATTTGTTTTCGATAGCAGCCAAATTGGCTCTTAGAAACAAACGTAGATTATTTAATATTTGGATTCATAAAAAGAACTCTGTTAATCGATCCCAATATTTAAAGGCTAATAAAATATCAAACCAGATAATTGAAAATGAAAAAGCAAAAATTGACAGAGCGAAAGCGGCAAAATTTTCGAGTATGTCAATTTCTGACAAAAGTTTCTAATGTGCCATTAATTCTTTAAATTCTGGTACTGAATCTTCTATCCCTCCTATCATTAATGGTGACTCAATTATTACTAACCCTGCAAGGAAAGCTACATTGCTCACGGAAGGCTTTGCTTCAAATTTAACAGTTTTAGAAACACCTAAAGAAATACCCCAAATCCTGTCTTCAGGAGTTAATATGAAACAATTACATTTCAAACCCAAAATTGTAGAAAAACTATTAAGAAGGTTAAACAACAACAAAGCCTCTGGTCTGGACAACATTCCTCCTGTTATTCTAAAAACATTTTCAAAAGAGCCTGCACCAACTCTCACCAAAATATTCTATAAATCCTATAAATCTGGTATTTTTCCATCCTGCTGGAAGTTGGCCAATGTCCAGCCTGTCTCAAAAAAAGGAACGAAAAGTGATATTTCAAATTATAGACCAATTGCCTGACTCCCAGTCGTGTCTAAATATACAAGCACTATATTAATTCACACATATCCAAATTTTTGGAAGACAACCATTTGATATCTGACAGTCAATACGGTTTTAGAAACAAAAGATCAACAACCGATCTATTGAGCTATGTGCCACATCTTTTGAATAGCATACTTGTGAAAGGTGGTGAAACGTACGTGATCGCATTAGATATCTCAAAAGCATTTGATTGAATCTGGCATGCCAACTTGATCAACAAGCTTGTTGCGTACGGTTTTCATCCCGCAGTCGTGAAGTTGATTCAAAATTTTATGTCTAACCGATACATCTCGGTATCTATAGATGGCTTTTCTTCTGAGTCTAAATTAATAACCGCTGGTGTACCCCAAGGCTCATTCTTATCTACCACTTTATTTTTAATTTATATCAACGAATTGTTGCAAATCACCAGTAACCCAATAAATAGTTTTGCAGAAGATATTACATTGCACAAGTCGTTTTTCCCCCTATCTTCAAAGGGTAAAATGCATGAACGAATAAATCCCGTCCGGAGAGACGCTGCCAGAAATCTAAACGAGGACCTAAAAAAAGTCGTCGAATGGGGTGACAAAAATTTGGTCCATTTTAATTCCACCAAAACACTGCTATTGATTATTTCCAGATCAAAGACCGAGTTTCCCAACGATATTTCAATTAATATGTGTGACGACCAAATAGAAGAATGTGAAAGCATTCGTTTATTGGAAGTCATAATATCCAATGACTTACTCTTGAGCGATCATATAATGGCCATGGCAAAGAGCGCGTCAATAAAAGTCGACCTCCTCAATAGATGTAAAAAATATTTTACTTCGCATCAATTACTCCACATTTATAAGTCCTATATTCGTCCTTATATGGAGTATTGGTGTCTAGTTTGGGGCTAGTAATCTGTTACTATCCTAGCTCTTTTGGACTCTGTTCAAAAGCGTGCTATACGAATTGTTGGTGATCGAAATTTTACATTAAATCTTGATTCCCTACAACGTCGTCGCACTGTTGCTGATCTCGTTGTTTTTTATAAATATCGTCACCAGCAATGCTCCGATGAAATCAGGTTATAATGCCTCAGACATATGTTTTTCTCCGTTTGACTCGTCAATTGGTTTGTGCAGGCAGTCGGACTTTCGAGATTACTCACTGTCATAGTAATAAAATGCAAAGGGATTTCTTTGTCAGTTCATCATACAAAAGGAATGCTTTGCCCGAATCAATAGTCTCGAGTGCCTTCAATCCACAAAGATTTAAGGGAACAAAAATGATAAATTTTGTGGGAATAAAAATTAAAAAAGCAAAACAAACAATACAAACATAAAAGGCGGGACTCGGTGGAGAGAGGGTACAAGCGGCAGAATGCGGAAGCGAGTCTCCCTGTTTCGGTAAAGAGATCCACCTCTACCACTTTTAGGCCAGCCTAGAAAGCTGGACAACCCACTGAGGTAGGGGGATCGTTAGAGCTGTTACTGGGTGGTATCTAAAACTTCTCACGGTATAACTCCGGAGGACTCAAATAAAAAGGGTTTGGAATGGAAAACAAAAGTCTCAACCATCTGAGCTTACAAAACTCCAGGATAATGAAGTGAAGAAGTCCAGGATAACCATCTTCCAGGAGAGAGAACAAATCCATTTCAGAATAAGCAAAAACTATGCTTATTATTATATCAACGCGATTAATGTAGCTATTCTTTCTGAATATTATTCCCAGATGATGATAAGCGTAGAGGAGCTGGGGTTAATCGAGAAAGGGTGGTGAATCAACTAACGATAAGATGTGCTGATCACTGGATCGGGTTTAGGGGTATTTACTTCAAACTTGGTCATGTGATGGTAGAGTGGAATGACGATCAGGTGGTGAAATAGCTTGTGTCTGTTCTATCTAAAGGGGAAGTCGGTACTTATTCACTTGTGACAAAAATGGGTGATGATATTCCGATTTCTCACCAGATTTCAGTCATTCTCCCAAAGAGTTATGAGCAGACCAAGAAGAAATTTCACGCACTGCTTGAAGGGCAAAACGCTAGCTTATTGGTCAACGATTAGCAGTTATCTATTCTATAAGTAAGGATGAGGGCCTATACTAACTCCTGACTGTTGTGATAGATTACAGGGCCGAAAAGCCTTATTAAGGGTAGAGAATACTCTTAAATATCGGATTGGCAAAGTCTTGGTTCATAGCCATCGGCAGGCTATTACGAGAAGTTGAGGATGCTCCCGTTCCTAAAGAGGTTTCGGATGCTGCCGTAAATGATTGCAGTAGCATCGAGAAAGTGAAGATAAAAGGGGGATGGTGATATCATCAGCATGCTATGCAGGGGACGTAAGAAATCATACGCCTAAAGAGGTACCGGGATTGGTAGAATGGTGCAACAAGAAGAAGTGGCCTCTTATCATCGTGTGTGATGCTAATTATCACAACGAGACATGAAGAACTACGGATATAAACCAGGGAGGCGAGTTTCCGTTTGAATATTTAACCAAAAAAACCATGCGTGTTTCTCATTGGAAACCCACCCACTTTTGTCACAATTGCAAGGCAAGATAGCAAGGGGTGCGACGAAATTAAAGCTGGTCTCTTAACGCACGTCAACTCATGTGACGGAGGGTTGAGAGTAAAAGCGATGAAAAGCACGAGAGACAATGGTATTTTGCTGATTACTGAGCTTAGCTCTAATCTCAATGCAGAAAACGAATCGTTAAAAAATGCCGGGGTCTTGATAAGTCAGCCCAAGAAACCGATACCACGGATAATAATAAAGGGGGTCAAAGCTGGCCCTACTAAAGTGGAACTAGCATTTGCTATCATAAGGCAAACTGGACTTGTTAGTGAAACAAAAGTGATCAAACCTATCTTTAAGATTGGTGCGAGATCTGCAGCAGACATCAATTGGGTAGCGGAGGTTAACGCTGAAAGCAAAAATTCTTACATAAAAAAACAATTTACGTGGAGTGGGCATCATGTGTAGTTCAAGAGTATGTCACACCCCTTCGATATTACAAGTATCCATGCTTTGGACATTTTCCAAATAACGCACAAGCTGAGCAGACATGTAGCCATTGCTCAAAAAACGGATCACAAAGAAGCGAATTGCTCATATCATATCTCCCGCGGAGTGTCCACCTTGTAAAACAATTGGCAAACCACATGTCCACAAAAAAGGAAACCGGCCACTGTTATAATCATGAATTGGAGCGCATGAAACATAGAAATCGTTATGAATAGATACACCAATAGAGCGATGAGATCGAGCATAAATGTGAAAATTTTACAATTACATTTGCAACACTCGTTGCTGTAAGTGCCCGAGATGCGTGAATGCGTCTCTAATCACAAGGTGAACATTTTGTGTGAACAGGAGGTCTACAGAGTAGGTGAAATTGCAATGAGTCTAGGAACTAACGCGTACTCTGCCTTCAGCGCTGAAAATGGGGAAATTGCATACCTGCCCACATAAGTTTCCACAACACCAGTATTAAAACTATAACGCTATCACATTTCACAGATTTTCACTCTGTCTGTCTGTCTGTGTAGAGGTTATATACCCTGGTGGAGTGTTTCATCTAGTAAATGTCAACTATCAGTTTCAAGAGCCGATTGAGGACCATTTAAATAAGCTTCATATGATACTCAATCATATACAAGGTCCAGTAATCATCGTTTTTGACTTTAAAGCTCGATAAAAAATGTGGTTTGATCATATCACTTACAGCAGAGGCCATAAACTTGAAGATTTTATCTCACCATGCAGTATTTTTGTGAAGAACGAAACTGGGAATTCAAGCACATATGCGCACAATGGCGAGTCGTCAGTAGACGTCACTTTAGTGTTGTATAGTATGATAAAGCGTATAAAACACTGGAAAGTCTATGAGGGCTGGATCTGCAGTGATTGTCGTGATATCTCGTTTGAGATAGTTGATTCTCAGAGCTGTTCTGCCTGCGTTTTTCGTGCTAATAAAACCAATTGAAATAGGTTCAAAATCGATGATACCAACTGGGAACTCCTTAATTAAAATCTAGTACTAAATATTAAGCAATCCAAGAGGTATATATAGGGTGGCCTAGTAGTACACCGCTGGACTTTGAACTCGGAGGAACCAGGTTTGAATCCCCATCTAGGTCAAAGTCTTTTTTAGCAAAACATTAACAACCATCAACACACCGGTTTTGCAACTAACCGATAGTCGATTAATGTAGTTAATAAATTGGAAAAACTATGGGCTGATCACCAACATAAAAACTAATCGATTGAAGTAAGACTACAAATGAAACTCCACCATAGAATTGAGTGAATTGATTAAATTAATACAGGTGCAGGGGGCACTTGTTGACAGCCTATGTTCCTATCTGGAACATAACGGCACAAAAAAAGGGGCAAGCTAAAGATATTTGCTGTCCTGCAGACTGTGAAACGATAGTTGCTTCTCTTACTGGGGTCATATTAAATGCATGTGAAGATGCCATACGCCCATAAAACGCATATCGAACTGCGATAGAACCAAAGTGGCAGCCTGGTGGACCAGTGATCTAACTCAACTCAAAAGGGAGATAAATAAGGTTAGATGAAAACACCAGAAAGAACGTAATCTTATTATAAACATATTATGTGCAAAAGTTTCATACAACTAAAAGGTAGAACTTCATATGTACTCACGGAGTACTTGCACTCATGGACACCTTGCTACCAGATGATACAGAGGACTCACCTGAGCATGTTGAGATCAGAAGACAGCTACCGTATGTCACTCAGGATGTGTCAGAGTTCACATTGGATGACCTTGAGAAGGCTGTGATGAGTATGAAAAGGGACATAGCTTCTGGTATGGATTTAATAGTGTAATAGTATAGCAGTCCAGGAAGGTTTTAGCTCCTACTTGCTTAAAACTCTTCAACAGCTGCCTCCGGTATGATTATTTTCCTAAATAGTGAAAGATTGGTCGGGTTATTATAATTCCAAAAGCCGGAGATAGGGACTTTAGCGACCGCCAAATCTTATCGACCAGTGTTTCTTTCAGTTCTCGGTAAATCTTCGTAAAATTAATAAACAAAAAACTTTTAAACTGCATTGATTTGAATGGTGGGTTGTCGGATAAGCAGTACGGCTTTAGAACGGAATGTTTCACCGATAACGCAGTCTGCAATCTAATAGAAATTGTCCAGTCAGCGGATGAAAAGTACTGTATTATCGTTTGCTTAGATATTTCGGGTGCTTTCGATAATCTATAGTGGACAAGTGTTATGAGTTACCTAACAGAACTCGGTTGTCAGGCTACTATTCAGATATTGCTGGATAACTATTTAAATACGAGAAACGCAATAATTAAGGATGATTTTGAATCGGTGGAAAACACTATTAAACCAAAGAAAGAAGTATTAAACCAAATGACTTCCTGGTGCAACCATTACAGTGAACGATAAAACAATCAAAACGGTTAGCTTAACGAGATACCTTGGTGTTGATATGGATGAGAGGCTGGATGTTACAAGTCAAATAACATAGTTTCACACGGTTGTCTGACGAATGGTGGGGTCTCGATAGAACTACACAGCATCTTATTTATAAGATTGTAGTGGAATCTATTTTGTCGTACTGCTCAGTTGGTTGGTAGGGGTGGACCTATGTTAAGCATAATGCACAAATGCTAAGCCTTCAACGAAATATGCTGCTCCATATGATCTAAAGGTTACCGATCCATCTCTATCTCCGACTCAGGTCATTGGGGGCACAATCCTTCTAGACCTTTTTCTAAAGGACAAGGTCAAATTCAACAACAGTGCTGTTAACACAAATATTAGAGTTGAAAGGAAACAAATAAAACTAGGACTGCACTAGAGGACCCTCAACAAATGGAAGACACGTTGGGAGATCTTAGCTACGGAAAGGCATACGTATCTTTTCATCAGCGTTGTAAGTTTTGCTTCAGGCACGAAAAAGGAAACTCTAACTGGTCCTATGTGCCAGTTTATAACTAAACGAGGAAAATTTAGAGTGGACTTGAAACTATTTGAAGTTACGGACAATGGTTTATGCGCAACATGTGATGTGGATGATACTACGAGACCTTAAAAAATTATTTAAGCTCGTCATTACTTAAAAATGAAATTGATATTTTGACAGCATATACACTTAGTTTACTGCTGAACATAACAAACATAAAATCTATAAAAATATTCTACCATGAAGCTCATGAAATGATGTGAGAAAGAAATCAGGTCTAATCCCTTCAGGTTGGACCTCTTTCTGACATTGTTAAACCATCAACCTCCTCGGTTAGGGATGGAAACGAGCATATAATTAATTTTGACTGAGGTAAATTGTTGTTTTATAGACATTAAAGGAACATTTTTTAACACCTCCAAAGAAGCGACTGTCAGCGAAAAAATGGTTCACAGCAACACCAACTGGATGTATGCTATGCTGAAAACTAGAGTACCTGAAACCAATGCTGGAGATTAAAAACTAGCCTTGATACCACTAGTGGCTTACTATCCCAACCCAAGTATCAAAGGTGGATGTGTACCATGATAGTGCGACCAACAATGACTTACAGAACAGTCGCATAAAACAAATGAATCTAGCTTAACGCTGCAAAGACAGAGTTGGAAAAGGTGCAGAAGCAATGAAATCATGTCCTATCACACCATTGGGGATGCTGTAAGGACTAGATCCAATTCATTTGCCGCTTAAGAGCATAGCCAAGAAAACCATTCAAAGTTTTAGCATGCAAGGTATGGGAAAGGGAAAGATTTTCGTGTCTAAACATCGATAAACTCTTTCAAGGGATCTTGTTTGAGCTTCCTAAAGAAGAAATGATTAAACAGTTCAACATTGATAGGAAATACACATCGTAGTTGACAATTTGAGTAACGATGTATTCATGTCAAAAACCGAGGTAGAGAAAAACGTAGGAGTTTTCGGACCAAACAAAATATGTTGAACACATGCGCATCTACCCTAGCGTTTGCCAGGCTGAGGTATGTGCAATCGAAAGATACATAAACCTCAGCTTAGGTGGGAATTTTCAAAACAAGGGAATTGTTTTCTTGTCAGATAGCCAGGCAGCAATTAAGGCGCTAAGCTCATACACCATCACTTCCAAAATTGTTGGAAACTGTGCGAGCAAGCTAAAAAATCTTTGGAACGGTCAGAATGGTAACAAGGTAACAGTATACAGGAATAATTTTTACAGAATGCTTCAAATCCAGGAATAACACCGCGGGTTTAAGGCAGTTAAAGGAGCTGATTGAATCGTTCAATCAAAGGAGAGCAGTTATATGCTCTATGCTAAGTTTTAACTAACTGAGAATATTGACAAAGGTCTTACAAGACACCGTAGATTAAGATATCACTTCAAGAAGATTGGAATAGAGCAGAGGCATATGTAGATTATGTCTATCTTCTCAAAGATTATAGAACTTTGATCTACATGAGAATGTTTTATTAGGGAGAGTATTGGCTTAGAGAGTTGTCGATTCGCTTCATTTCATGTTATTATGTTTATTACTATTATGTTTATTTATGATCTGTTATAATTTTTTCACAACGCATACTTTGGTCTAAAGACCGGATCTCGTCGTTTTAAGCCATAACAATCCTAAAAAAGCAAAAACATGTTCCGCTGTTGCAACGCACAACCGACGAAAAATAGAAAACTACTGGAGCAATTGTAAAAATATTTATTTCTGGAAATAGATTTCGTGAATAGTAAGAGCCGAAAGAACAAGGAGTTAACGTTGTTCTTTCGGCTTAGTTTTTACTTAAAAAATTTTTATTTTTTGAGTGCGAAACTAAGCAAAACAAAAAAGTATTGTAAGAAGTTTTTTGAGTGAATGCAGTTTTGGTCAGTGGGGAACAATAGGTACAGAAAATGTGTGCTTGTAGCAGCGTAAATGTCGTTTTTGCCATATAAATTTTAAAAAGAATAATTTATGCTAAATATAGAAGTTATCTGGACTAATAGAAACTGTTGAAATGGAGAATACCA
This sequence comes from Diogma glabrata, assembly GCA_963693315.1. Classification (NCBI taxonomy): domain Eukaryota; kingdom Metazoa; phylum Arthropoda; class Insecta; order Diptera; family Cylindrotomidae; genus Diogma; species Diogma glabrata. Next base: position 184,918,697 of record OY856186.1, read on the forward strand.
GATCGTGTCAGTTGTAACTATTAAAATTAACTGATTATATAAATGAAAGACATAATATCTGAGATGTTTTAAAAACTAATAAAAAATATTAGGTATGGACTATGGGTAGATTTTTGTTGTATGTGGATTTTTAGAAAAAGGTACAGGTTTTTTGTATTGAAGTTTACGTTTCTCGTGTTAGTTTAGTTTCAAAACTCAAAACAATGTGCCATAAAATCCATCTTTCAAAAACCATATTTTTTTGTTTGGATGGAAAGTTTTCCAGTTCAATAACCATTTATTTTAATGAAAAGATAGATAGATTAATTGGTTGGTAATTTGTACGATATGAAGAGTTCCGTTTTACGAACATATATAATATGGTTTTGCCAGAAAAATGCCAGAAATGGGCATCATTTAATTTAACACAATTTGTAGTACCCTTGAGAGTGTACAATAAAATTTTAGACATAAAACATATTTTAAAAGACATAAAACATATTCTCTTACACGTCCTAACCTACACAATTTTACTTTCTTTTGTTTCATTTCCTATTATCTAACTAACATCACGTTCTATTGGAATAATAAAAAAAAAACGAAACGGAAGGAAAATTTGTCCAATAAATTTTCTGTTAAATTTCCATTAATTGAAATAATTTTTATGGTTTTTTTTTCTTTGCTCTCTTGTATGTTTGTTTGTTAAAATATGTCAGTAAACTTTTAATTGCTAAAAGCTTTTGTGTTTTAAGAATTTAATTTAATTTTGATGATGTATTTCTGTTTCTTTATATTCGATTTATATTGGTAATAAATAAAGTTAAATAAATAAATAAGAAATAGGAAAGAGATTTTTATTATTTTCATCGAAATCGATCGATTGTTCGTGCATTACAAGTTCGCCTTTCCCATGGAACAAAATACAGAAATAGTTAAAAAGCATAACCACAAACCATAATAATCTATTTCAAAAAAACTTTTTTTTCTTTCATAACTCAACAGAATAAACTTTTAAAAGTTATAATTAAATTATAAATTTATTTAAGTTTTCGTGATAGAAAGATATAAAGTTTAATAAATAAAAATAAATTAAACTGTAACAATATTCAACAGAGCACAAAGCTGTTTGTTTGTTTGTATTAATAAAAACTTAGTAAAACGAACAAACTCCATACACATAAGTTGTGTGTAAGTAAGCTTTAGAACGATAGTTTTGTTTAATTTGATTATTTTTGGTTTATTGTCAAAGGAAAAATTAAGTTAAATAAAATAATTTAATGAATCTAAATATAATCGTGATAATCAAGTTAATGTAAATTTTTATTATGCACAAGACTCTTGTTTCATTGCCTCTTTTTGGTTCCATAAGAGAGATTTCTTTAATTTTACTTGTATTATTTTGGATTAATATAATTTATTTAATGTAGTTAAATGATTACAGGTTGAAGGTTTTATATTTTCATAATCTCTAAATTTAAAATTATTGATTAACGCTTACAGTTAATTTAATTTAAATTGTTCTTAATAAAGGTCACCAGCACAATCACTCCAATAAAGATTAAATTGATTACGGGATTTTAGGAAATCCTTAAAGATTTAAGAACAAATTAGGAAACAACAAAATAATTTGAAAACTTTATTGTTTTTTTTTAATTATTTTGACCCTTGACCCTTTTCTCTAAATAATAAACTTTAATAATTGTGTTTGTTTTTCGAAATCAACCTTTTTATTTATGCTAGAAGGAATATTATTTGAAGCTTGGATTGGATTGGAGTGATATTACGAAATGCATCGTTTCATGAACTCTGTATTGAATTTTTAAGGTTAGTTTGCATAAAGGAAATTTAAAATAATTATTTACTTTTAATAAGTCTAACTTTTTTATCGATAAGAAATTGATATTTATTTTATTATATTTTCTATTTAACACTGTCAAAAGATCAATAATTTCGATTTTTTTCTGCTGTGATTGACATGAACGTAATGAGATTGGAATAATAAAATTTAACGGAAAAATGAAGTAGAAAAGAAAAAAAATCAATTGCTCTAAGAGGCTTAACTTAATTTCATTAAAATAAAAAAATTGATTTAATTTTAAGAATTTTAATTTGGTTTTAAGTGAAATTTTCTTTTGTTGTGGTTTAAGTTTGTAACAGAAAAAACAAAATTAATTGAAATTTTTATTGGAAAAACGATTTGATAAAACATAAAATTGGTGTCACGATTTTGGTTGGGAATTGGATTATGAGAATTGACTAGAGGACATGGTGAATGATGGATTATGTATTGTTCAAAATGTTAAGGCATTTAGAACAATTCAGGGTGCAAACTGGTTACTGGTGCAAATAGCAATTGGCGTATGTTGTTTAGCATTATTTTCTACAGATCATATCAAGTGATATTTCATTTTAATTTATTAAAATGTTTACTTTTTTAATGGCTTTGTCACTTTAAGGTTTTATCAACAATATCAAACCTTAACAGTTTTAATCCTTTTATTACACAGAAAAAACTGGTATTTCTCCTTTAATGACCAACAAAAAACCGATAACTGGACATTTTATTTTAAAATTTAAAACAAATCGTCAACTTTGATTACGTACTATCAAACAACTTATGATCATTTCATAAATAATATCTGATCATATACAACGTTTCATTGTAAAGCTGAATTCATATTTAAATTTGATTTTTGATATCGATATTTTAATGATATCTTCACGTTTCAAGATCGCCTGAAACTTCTTGACAACTTTTTTTAGTTCGCATTCTGTAGGTGTGTATGTGTTGTGTATATGTGAGTGTAATCCTATTCAAATTTTAATTATTACAATTAATTTATCGTATAAAAATAAAAAGTAATAATGTGTATTTGTGGCTAATCCCTATTTGAACTAAAATTAATTGTTTGATGGCTTCTTAGTTTAAGTTTTTTTCAATATTTTTTTGTAATTTTTCTTTTTACTTTGATTTATGTTCTAGAAAGCATGTTTTTGTATATGATGCAATTAAATCATATTATTTAACTTTACAGTCTCAAAATAGGCAATAAAGTTAGTTTGATGTGTCAATAAACCTTATCCAAGAGTCTTATCAACTAGTTAATTTTTAACTTTACGGGAAGTTCTTGGCGCGACCCTTAGAGTCGCACCCCCATTCCTCTAGTTTTTCTATCTTTTTATTTGATTCTTTTTATACGGGAGATTTTCAATATATGGTGTAATTTTTGTTGTTGAATTAAATAAAAAAAACAAAGCGAAAGAGATAAATAGAAGGCATTTTTAGGAGACCGAGTCGTTGTGTAAAAACACATTGATTCAAATTGTGAGTTAAGTTTTAAATTTAACATTGTGATATCAGTTAATTAAATTTGAATTAGTTTTTTAGCATTAATATTAAACTCATGGCATTAACATAAAAAATTATAAAATGTGCAATATTTTTTGGTTTCGGTAATTGAGAAAAATTTAGTGGCAACTCCTTCAAACTTGATTAACCCACCAAGCTTTGGTTAAAAAATTGAAAGAAATACTGACATTTCTTATAATTGCTTCAATTCGAACCGACTTTTACTATGTGTATCGATGATTATAATTTAGCAACAACCGGAGTTACCGGAATGTACAAGTGATCAGAAAACGTATAAGTAATTCGTTGGTTATTAAGGGTTTTGAACATTACAAATATGATAAGCATTTACAAATTTAAGTTTACATTTATACAAAACAAAATTTCATAATAAAACGCCTTAACTCATTTCTTGAAACGAAACGAAAAATCAAAAACACTAGCAACACAATTAAAAAGTTTAACCATTATGTTTATAGGTTTACTATTTCCGTATCCCGTTCTATGAAACTTTGTCACTAAACAATCACGATTTCTTAAATTTCTATTGGGAACATATAAATTTATACTTTTTAAAAGGTAAACACTGTCATTGTATGATAAAAGCAGATCACTAACCAAGACAACATGAGCTCGCTTCCTACAAACTTTAGGTGAATCCAATGAAATAAGTTTACACCGTTCCTTATAATTACCTAAATAACAAATATTATCCCATGGAGATTTTTCAGTATTATAGATCAATAATCCAGTTTTCCTTCGATAAAAGTTCATGAACGATTTTTGTACATTTTTAATTCTCTTTATATCGCATGTCCTATAAGGGCTCCAAACACAAATGGAACATTCAAACTGTGAGCGTATAAACACAAAATACAATTTTATGAAGACATCAGAATCATTAAACTATTTCATGATTCGTTTTAAAAATCCTAACACAGTCATTGATTTAGCAATTATAAAATCGATGTGACGGTTAAATTTCAAAGATGGAACAAATGTAACCCCGAGATCTTTAATCTCAAATCATCGAGACAAATATTCACCATTAATTATGTATTCGGCCAACATAGGATTTTTTACGCGATGAAAAGTTAATATTCTACATTTTTTTATATTAAGGTTTAATTTGTTTTTATAAAACCAATCTACAATAGAGTCCAAGTCTTCTTGTAGAAGTTTAAAATCATCTGCAGAATTTATAGCACGGAAAATCTTATGGTCATTTGCGTAAATTAAACATTTAGAAAACTTCAAATTCTCATTAATATCATTATTGAATAGAATACAAATTAGAGGCCCCAAGTGTGAACCTTGAAGTACACCGGAACGGACTGATAATAGTTTCGAGAAATGTGCTTCAACTTTAACGAATTGCGTACAGCCGATTAAATATTATCATAACACGTTTAATAGAGGCTCACACAAACCGTAAGTTCTATCTTTGTTATTATAACCTCATAGTCAATTGAATCAAACGCCCTACTAAAATCAGTATAAATGACATCTAATTGCTTATTTGATTCGATAATATCAATTGCTTTATTAGAAAATTCAAGTAGGTTTGTTTGTGGAGCACGACCGCAAAAAACCCATATTGTTCCTCACAAATAAAAGTCTTGAGTTTGAAGTTCAATATATCAGAGATGATCGATTCAAAGAGCTTTGGAATTGAAGATAGTAGCGATATACCATGGTAATTTGATACATCACTACGTCTACCAGATTTAAATATGGGAGTTATTTGGGATATTTTCCAATAGGGGAAAAACCCCAGTTGAAAGTGATTGATTAAATAATATTGATAGAGGCAGATATAGTGGAATATGTTGTTTCAAAAATTGAGCAGGAATACCTTTAAGACCACAACCGTCCTTAAAAGATTTCAAGCCATTCGAAATTGTTTCAGGAGTAATATCTGGGATTGAGATATTATTTTCAAAATTAAATATTTTGAATTGATGAGTAATTTGAGAATGATCGATTTTATACACACTCTGGAAGTAATCGACAAACGAACTACATAATTCTTTAAGATCACAGCTTTTATTACCATTATAACTCATAGTTGATGGAAAGCCATTTGTTTAACGGTTACTATTCACAAATTTCCATAAGTTTTTCGGATCATTAGATATGTTAGACTGAATTGAAATGAGATATCTTTTATAAAGTTCACGCTGGTATGTAGAGAAATCGTTAGGGATACATAAATAACTGTTTAAAGTATCTGCGTTGAAATATAATTGAAATACCATCTGATCCGTAAAATTATATTGCTGGTGATGTTAACTCTTTCTTATTGTTCTATAAATAATGAAACATGAGCTCAATGGTTCTTATCTTTCATTTTTTTTTTGCTTTGTTCTTTATAATTTTTTTTAGCTTTCGTTAATTATATGCGAATATATTCTAATGTAAATATATGATTCTTCATTCAGATAGTTTGTTAAGATCTATCGAGTTTAGGTAAGGTTACTCGATCACTTCACTTTATATTGGCTAGACAACACTATATGAAATATATTCACTTAAAACAGTAATTTTAACACAGTTAATTTTTAGTTAATTTATATATATTTATAATATTTTGATATTCACAAAATTCACATTTTATTTATAATTATTGAATACAACTGATTGCTGTAGAGTTTAAAACCAAAGAGAAGTTAAATAATGATTAATAATTGTTTTTATATTAATTAAATACTAGATTTAACATTTCAAATAACTTGTTTTGGTGATTGTGTGTATACTGTATTTATTTATTGTTATTGTTGGTGTAAGTTATCCAGTGGTAGCGGCTGCTACAAATCCATCCACAAGCATTTAAAGAATAATGAAACGATGTGATTATTTTTTTGAAAATCTAAACAAATGTTGTGGAATTCATGCATTTTTTTCTAATAATAATCAACTTTAGGGTTCCGTACTTTGAAAAGTTAAAAACGGTAACCTTTTGGTAAGACTTCGGCTTTCTACAGTTATAAAATGTATTTGTCCATGCCTTTTTTTGTATTTTATAGAGATGGATAAGGAGATAGTAAAACAATTTTAAGCAATCGAGTTTGATTAAGAAAAATTGAAAAAGATAGAAATATTTAAAAAAAATTCGATAAAATATCGACTGCTTAGATTTTAAGTTATTATCAAAAACTTTCGTTTTGTTCTTGTCCCCTCCCCCTATTAACTTCGAACATTACAAAAGAAAAAATTGAAAAAAATTCACGATTATAGAAATTTTGTAAAGATTGAAAAAAAACTATAGCAGTCGTCTAATCATTTAAAATGTTATATGGAGGGAGTTGCGAGTGGAAATTTTTAAAAAAAAAATATTTTTGACCGTGACGAGTGTCATATGCAAGATAAATTTTTTAGCTATTACAATTTTTTTTGTAATTTTCGAAAGCATAAGTTTTCAACTTATTTTTAAAAATATGAAACTTAACTTCGAACATTACAAAAAACAAATCCTAAAAAAAATTCACGGTTATAAGAAATGTTGTAAAAATTGGACAAAACCCTCGGCTGGTAATTTGATACATCACTACGTCTACCAGATTTAAATATGGGAGTTATTTGGGATATTTTCCAATAGGGGAAAAACCCCAGTTGAAAGTGATTGATTAAATAATATTGATAGAGGCAGATATAGTGGAATATGTTGTTTCAAAAATTGAGCAGGAATACCTTTAAGACCACAACCGTCCTTAAAAGATTTCAAGCCATTCGAAATTGTTTCAGGAGTAATATCTGGGATTGAGATATTATTTTCAAAATTAAATATTTTGAATTGATGAGTAATTTGAGAATGATCGATTTTATACACACTCTGGAAGTAATCGACAAACGAACTACATAATTCTTTAAGATCACAGCTTTTATTACCATTATAACTCATAGTTGATGGAAAGCCATTTGTTTAACGGTTACTATTCACAAATTTCCATAAGTTTTTCGGATCATTAGATATGTTAGACTGAATTGAAATGAGATATCTTTTATAAAGTTCACGCTGGTATGTAGAGAAATCGTTAGGGATACATAAATAACTGTTTAAAGTATCTGCGTTGAAATATAATTGAAATACCATCTGATCCGTAAAATTATATTGCTGGTGATGTTAACTCTTTCTTATTGTTCTATAAATAATGAAACATGAGCTCAATGGTTCTTATCTTTCATTTTTTTTTTGCTTTGTTCTTTATAATTTTTTTTAGCTTTCGTTAATTATATGCGAATATATTCTAATGTAAATATATGATTCTTCATTCAGATAGTTTGTTAAGATCTATCGAGTTTAGGTAAGGTTACTCGATCACTTCACTTTATATTGGCTAGACAACACTATATGAAATATATTCACTTAAAACAGTAATTTTAACACAGTTAATTTTTAGTTAATTTATATATATTTATAATATTTTGATATTCACAAAATTCACATTTTATTTATAATTATTGAATACAACTGATTGCTGTAGAGTTTAAAACCAAAGAGAAGTTAAATAATGATTAATAATTGTTTTTATATTAATTAAATACTAGATTTAACATTTCAAATAACTTGTTTTGGTGATTGTGTGTATACTGTATTTATTTATTGTTATTGTTGGTGTAAGTTATCCAGTGGTAGCGGCTGCTACAAATCCATCCACAAGCATTTAAAGAATAATGAAACGATGTGATTATTTTTTTGAAAATCTAAACAAATGTTGTGGAATTCATGCATTTTTTTCTAATAATAATCAACTTTAGGGTTCCGTACTTTGAAAAGTTAAAAACGGTAACCTTTTGGTAAGACTTCGGCTTTCTACAGTTATAAAATGTATTTGTCCATGCCTTTTTTTGTATTTTATAGAGATGGATAAGGAGATAGTAAAACAATTTTAAGCAATCGAGTTTGATTAAGAAAAATTGAAAAAGATAGAAATATTTAAAAAAAATTCGATAAAATATCGACTGCTTAGATTTTAAGTTATTATCAAAAACTTTCGTTTTGTTCTTGTCCCCTCCCCCTATTAACTTCGAACATTACAAAAGAAAAAATTGAAAAAAATTCACGATTATAGAAATTTTGTAAAGATTGAAAAAAAACTATAGTAGTCGTCTAATCATTTAAAATGTTATATGGAGGGAGTTGCGAGTGGAAATTTTTAAAAAAAAAATATTTTTGACCGTGACGAGTGTCATATGCAAGATAAATTTTTTAGCTATTACAATTTTTTTTGTAATTTTCGAAAGCATAAGTTTTCAACTTATTTTTAAAAATATGAAACTTAACTTCGAACATTACAAAAAACAAATCCTAAAAAAAATTCACGGTTATAAGAAATGTTGTAAAAATTGGACAAAACCCTCGGCGAGTAAGTTATATTCGCACTTATCCGACTTGTTTATTGAATAATTTGTTAAATTTTTAGTTTGATTAATTATAACAAATTAGAAAAAAAATCATGGCTCTATTTAAATAAACAAATATAGAAAAATTTCAGCTATTTACTTTGGTCTGAAAGACCTAAGTACATATTACATTCTCCAGCCAAAAGTGCAATTCTTACCCCCACTTTTTTTTAGCATTTCTCGACGTTTTAGGACCTACTGATTCTAGAAAAGCAAAAAATAGTAAATAAAGAAACTAGTTTCATAATCGACGATTTCATCGCACGCAATCTGTTTAGAAAACGACCAGCGCAGCGGGGAGTTTTCTAAGGGATAAGTGCAATAAAACGTCTTATGAAACGAGTTTTTTATACTATTTTTTCTATTTTGCATTTTTTGTCTTGAAATTTATAAAAATGTGTATTTTATTAAAAAATAGTCAATTTGAAATTTTATTACTATTACCAGTGGCGTACACAAGGGGGGGTTGCTGGGGGTTCGAACCCCCCCCATGTTGCATCAAATCGGTTAAAAAAATATTCTAATATACACTTACATGGAATCTAAATTTAAATTTACTATAGTAAAAATAACTAATTGTATCAGATCCCTTATTTCATAATAACAGTAGTTATTTTGTGTGTGTACATTTTATTTAATCTATAATGCAATTTGAATTATAATTCATAACCATATATTTATATTATATTTAAATACCGATTGTGTTAAATGTTAAATACCAATTTTTTATTTAATTTTTAACCTTTTATAAGAAAAGTTGGTCAATATATAAGTTGGTCAATATATAAGAAAAGTTGGTCAAGTGCGAAGAAAATTCGCTCGCCGAGGGTTCCGTGAATCAACAAACTAACAATAATAATTTAAATAAAGTTGTGTTGCAGACTTTTTATATCGCCAGACCATAGCGCCTATGATAAAATAGTATATTATGCTACGATCATGTAATGACGGTTATTAACCGGGATACGAAACGAGCCGTAGGCGAGTTTCGTATGGTATATGCGAGTGTATTAATAACCATTTCATGAAAGTAGCATACGCTATTTTTTCTACACCCGGTAAATAACGATGAACGAAAATTACAACGATAATTTTTTTTTGCTGTCAGAATTTTTTTTTTTCATTCATACAAACTTTGATATTTAAACAGTAGGCTTTGCTTTAACTGTCGGCAATTCTTCTTGTCGTCGATAATTTTGCATTGTCGTTATGAAAATTTTTTGTTGTCATTTTTTCTTCTAACAAAATGAAATATAATTTTATCTTAGTAGGCGCATAAATGTTTTAAATTTGTAATTTATTTTTGACAAATAAACATAAACATGCAACCATTTGTGAATGAAACCAGACATTTGTATTATTTGTTTATTGCATTTTTACATAATTTTGTTTTATTGAATAATTTATAGAAAAAATTTTATTTAGAAACTAATAATTATATTTTAAACAAAATTATAATTCAAAAAAAATTATCTCATTGAAATTTTTTCGAAAATTTTTCAATTTTACTCATTAAATTATTTTTAAGCAACACTGCTCAATCAAACCACTACTTAAACCATTCGTCCTTTGGACTCGTGTTTTATTGTGCGCTTTGATTCGCAGTGTTGCTAAATAATTTAATTCGTAAAATCAAAAAATTTTCGAAAAAATTTCAGTGACTCGTGGTATTACAACCGAAAATTTCAATTTTCAAATTTCAAAGTTCATCTTTTTTCCCATACGAAAATTTCAACAAACGTCAAATGCATAGCATGTTTGATTGAAAAACTATGGGTTTCTTTCTATTGATTAAAAATCTGTATCGTAATAAAATCTGTATCGAAATGAATATCATTATAAAACGGATTTTGGTCATATAAGTGTATTTTTATAGTACGGGGTGTAGAAAAAATATTTTATGTGATACACTCAAAAAAAAACTAAGTAAATTTTATAATTTCTTATAAATATACAACTCACAAATTTTTTTGTAAGTTTACCAAAAATATTGTAGAGTACAAAAAAAATTATTTGAAAAAACAAAAAATTTATTTGATTTACAAATTATTTTTGGATTTGAAGGAAAAAATTTGTATTTTTGTCAAAAAATTTTGTGTGTTGTATATATATAAAACTTTTGTTAAAGTGACTTTTATTTTTTGGAGTGTAAAAATGATTTTTTCCTCGTAAATATCAATAGCAATGTCAATTGAATATCGATCCAAATTATACACAAAATATTAAATCTCGTTAAATATTAGCAATAGCAGTTTAAGGTAACTAAGGAGAAATGCAATTACACCACCTTGTTGGTTTAAATTGGAAAATATACATTATTAATTCAAATAACAATTCAGTAATATTTGACGATAATTCAAAAACTGTGCACCGCAAAATTTAAAAAAAACTTACAAAAAACTTACTTCTCCCGCATGGAGGGATCAGTTTTTATTGTTTTGAATTTTTTTTTTTTTTTTTTTTTTTTATTTTTGATCTACGGGTGTGACAGCCCCGCGTACTCCAGTCCCTGCTATTGACATACGAGTTAACGTGAGATATCACATACCACTGGCAATAGCAGTGAGATATCACTAGCCAAGGTGACATCTTAGGGGTGGTGGCGGATGAACTGTATTCAGTCAGCGGTAGCACCCTCAATCTTAGCTGTGAAATAATCCTTGATGATGAGACGCTATTGCTTCCTTGAGGAAACTAGCCTTCATATAACTATGTGTGGGCTTTAATCTTAAAGAAAGATAGTGCGTCACAGGACCAAGGAACATGCAACCGGCTGGATTATTGGCAACTACATTTTTGTTTTGTTTCAGCAAATTTTTGTAACAATTTGCTATTTACTTTTTAATTTACTTTTATTTTCTCTATTCTATCATAAAATATTGGCCTATGTCATATTTTGTCAGTGATAGGATTTTTTGTTTAGTTATCCATTCTTTAACAAAAAATATAAAAAAACAAAAAAAGAAAGATTTACGTCCATCAACACCTTTGAACGTATGTTGTTGTGGGACCTTGGTCTTAAAAGGTTTTTATGTGTTATTGTGACACATATTGTAATTCCTACTACACAGCACATTTTATTAAAAAAAAAAAAAAATGTTTCTTAAATTAAGTGCTCTTTCCTATGACACCCCACTTGTTCGAACCAAAAATGATTTTTTTTACTCTTCCTCAATCTCACCCTCTCAAAATACAGAAAAATAAATATGTGACATTTTGCTATAGTTTTAGATCAGGGTTTATCAAATTTTCTATCACTGTCTGTTTTTTCAAATTTTTGTGTCAATCAACGTCGAAACGTAGGCAGGAGGGGGAACAACTTTCAGTTGCACTGTTTTGACAATGATTCAAAACCTGTGCACCGTAACATTTAAAAAAATATTACAATGTTTCTTAAATTAAGTGCTCTTTCATTCGCTCTTTCCACTCGTTAGGGTCAAAAAAGATTTGTTTCACCCTTTTCCAATCTCACCCCCTCAAAATCTCGCCCCATCAGAAAAATAATTAAGTGACACTACGCTATAGTTTTCGTTCAGAGTTTATCAAAATTCCTTTTTCTGTGATTTTTTCAAATTTTTCTGTCAATTAAGCTCGAAACCCAAAGGGGAGACCAACTTTTTGTTGCACTTGTTTGACAATAATTCAAAAACTGTGCACTGCAAAATTCTAAAAATAATTACAATGTTTCTTGAATTAAGTGCTCGTTCATATGATAACTCACATAGCTGGGTTTTAAATGGTGTTTTCCCCCTTCTCATATCCACCCGCTTAATAAATACGATTATAAGTATTTTAAACTTCGCTATATTTTTCTTTCAAAAGATACCACTTTTTCTATATTTCCTAAAACTTTTGAAGTTTTTTTATTAAATAGGTTCGGAACTAAGTGGGGAAAGAAAACATGAAAAAACGCTATTATCCAATTTTATTCAAAAAACTGTACAGTAAAAAATTATAGAATACATTTTTAAGGGATACTGAATTCAAGTCCTTTCATATGATACCCTACTTGACTCGGTAAAAAAAGTATTTTTTTAAAGACCTTACATTGCACCCCGTAAAACAAAGGGAAACCATTTTATTTTGTATCTGTCATCTTCAGGGTCATCAAGTTAGTTTTATACGCATCTTAAATTTCAGGTCCATAGGATTTATAGTTTATGAGATAACCGATTTTAATACAACAGACTACAGAATACATATCGTAGTCTCAATAATAGTGTTCCGCATAAAAACGGAACTCAAATTAAATTTTTTATCTAATCCCCCCTCCCCCCCCCCCCCATAGCTCAATCCTGCGTACGCCACTGACTATTACTAATTATTTTAATTAATTAAAATATTTAACACTAATTTAGATATTCTTATTAATTTTATTTATATAATTATTCATTTTAATTTTCACTGACGCTTGTATGACCAATGTGACCAACCTTGAAAAACAAAACTTTGGGTATCGTGTTGAAGCCCATTTCAATACGCAGTTGGGTATCGAAATGACTTTATTTTAGACGCAAAATAGAAAAAAAATTATGTCTGTCTGCCGTCACATACGAGAAAATCTAGAGAACGGCTGGAGAGATTTCAAAACTTTTTGTGTCTAAAAATAGGAAGTATACTCAATGGTAAGAGCCGAAAGGACGTCGATAGCTGTCCCAAAAGTGTGTCAAAAAAGTCGTCAAGTGTGTCAAAAGGTAATTTGTATATTTTTTGCTCAAAAAACGTTCATTTTAAGTGATTACGAATAGGAACATTGAATTTGGAGAAATATTGATGGTCGGGATTGGTATGTGAGACCAAAAACTAGATTATTGCTTCATAAGTTTGTCAAAAAAATGTTGTCAATTGTGTCAAAAGAATGATTTTCATTTTGTTTTACTCATTTGTGTGGAAAAAAATGAAATTAATAATTTGTTTGACATGAAATGTTATCGAACATGAAATGGGACATGAAAATTTTTGATTTTGCTATAGTTTTTGATAAATTTTCTTAATTTTGAAAAAAGTTTGTATTTTTGATTTTGTAAGAATTTTCGGAATATTTTTAGAATTTTGAAAAAGTTTCAAGTTTTGATTTTATTATAATTTTTTGAATATTTTTGGCATATAGAAAAAAGTTTGTATTTTTGATTTTGTTATAATTTTTTTAATATACTTAGAATTTTGGGAATAGTTTGAATTTTTGAATTTGTGAATTAAGAAATTTTGCAATAATTTTAGACTTTTGAAAAAAGTTTCAATTTTTGATTATTAAGGATTTTCATAATTCATAACAAATGTTTTTTTAAAGGCATCGAGTTTGGTCTAGAAAAATCGAAAAAGATCAAAGTATTTATTATTTGAGTTACTGCTAAAAACGAGTGTTTTCCTCCTGTCCCTTCCTTTCCCTTAAGCTAGACAAAAGAAAAAAATTGAAAAAATTCATGGTTATGGGAAATGTTATAAATATTGAAAGAACTCTATAGCGGTTGGCTCATCATTTCATACGTTCTTTAGAGGGAGTTGAGAGTGGAAATTTCAAAAAAAAATATTTTTGACTTTGTCGAGTGGGAAAGGTATGAAAAGTTAATTTTTTCCTTGTCCAAATCACTTTGTTTTTGTAATTTTAGCACGCGAAGTTTTTGAGTTATGTTCAAAAATGTGAACAAATTTTCCTTGTAGCAAATGTGTTTTATAGTAAATTATTAAGTCAAACGAAATATAGAAATGAGCAAACAAGATCAGATCAGATCAAACAAGTTTAACAAATCAGATGAACTCGACTTCAGGCGAAAGGTGTTAGGTTGAAAAATTATGCGATAACATACCCGTTTCCTATTCGATAGATTATCATTTAATATGCTTATGTTGCAAAGGTCCTCTATGAGGCTGATCACTAATTACAAACATTTTTGAAATTGTTGAACTCGGCCAGAAAATTGGTTGAAGTATAGAATTGTTATAGTCAACTAAATTTGTAAATCTGTTCTTTTCGTTAGGTCTGATACAGTACAAATAGAGCAGAAAAAAGTAGCCACCATCACTTCGATCTTAGATCTGCTGACAGTCTCTGTGAATATTTAATTTTTCAACTAGCTGAAGTTCAAATCCTGTTGGAATATCGATCTCACCAATATGCAGCAGACAAATCACTTAACTCTCTTAACTATGCTTTCGTTGTCAATAACTTGACGACACTTTTGCCTCCAACTATTGTGAATGGTGATTTTAATGTTGATTTCAATAAAAATCCTCCACACTGGCACTCAAACTATTTTCTAGAAAAAAATTTTAAAATGAAAATTCATTCAATAAATCTACAACAATTGATAATATATTTTCCAATACAAATAATTTTGAAGTTGCCGTTATTGAAGCTTTCTTTAGTCACCATAAACAGCTTTGGGTAAGTTCCAAACCAATGTGAAACTATACTAGCGAAAACTGTTTTTTTCTCAAATATTATATACACGGCACCCTCAGCGAGCGAATTATATTCACACTTGCCTGACTTTTTTAATTTGGCAGAATAATGGTGGAAACATAAAAGTAAATAAATTCACACAGTTAAAAAAAAATTGAATATGTAATGCAAATTGAGTAATAAATCAATCTCATATTGATAATGACTAAAAGTCGAAACCGGTCTATGTTTTATTATAAATTATGTTTAAAAATATAACTACATTTTAACAAAGTGTTCAATATTTTTTTAATTTATTAAATAAATCACGTATAATTTTATGTCACACGGCGGTAAAGAATAGTGAAAAAAAAAAATTTTGGTAAAACAATTTTTGTATCCTTACACTTAAAGTAATTGTGACGCGGAAACGTAACATACACCAACAACAAAATGAATAAACTAATGCTCTTTGCATCAATATTTAGCAGAGTAACTGGAGAGACAGTTACAACAGAATACTTGGAGTAAAATATAAAGCTTGTTGTTTAAAAATGTCTGTTATTTGCATTTAATAATATTACGCGCAACATTTTTTTTAGTATGACATTTTAATGCAAATTACATCATAATTTCGAGTTACTTTGATTATTACGCTCCTGCCTAAATTAATCAAATTAAAATAAAGAAATTACAACGGAAAAAATTAAAACATACATACCACCTTAATCACTATTATTATAGACTTTCAGCTGAGAAGCGATAACTAAAACATACATGAAACGATTTTAAATATATATTTCTAAAATGGATAATACTCTAGTGAATTTTGAAGTTTCATTAAGTTTTTAATGTATTAAATTGTAGCAAGGTGCATTAAAACTTCTAGCTGTTCTATAGAAATAAATTATGATGCAAGAGTTGTTTTAAATTTTATAGATATGCATTAAAATTAGGTTTAATGCGACATTTATTTTACAATTCAATAATAACCTGCAACGCATAGCTCCTATTGCAAGACTTGTTTTAAATATTGCAGTTACTTTTTCAACTGTGCAGAAATGGGCTCAAATATTTTGATAACAAGATTACAAGATTGATTGAAAGATTATAAAACTAATGTTGCATGTAATAATATATCATCTCAATCAACACCAACATAATCATCAACACAGCCGATAATAACTACCTCACAACATTTATCATCGACTGACATTAAATAATTTTTTTATTATTGTTTTAAGTAAATGACTTCTTCTACAACCTTGTTAAATGTGGGCGATCAACAGCAATCGCAGATATTAACCAAACTCGGGTTGTTTTGGTACAAAGATATTTTTTTATTATGACCAACTGTTCATTTTGGTGAAATGATTTGGATACATAAGAGGATTCAACAACCGACTGTGCATTATGGTACAACGATTTGAATTACAATATTCGAAGATTTTTCGAAGGTGTAACGAAGATTTTTCTTTCTGTATTTGTATGACCTAATTCAACAGACTCCTGTTTAATTTAATTATTGGTATGGTTGGTAAGATTTAGCTCAGTATGAACAGTAAGATCCTGATAAGTCAGGTGTGAGCGAAATTTTCGTGAAATTTACTTATTGGCTTTTCTTGCTTCTCATTGAAATTTAATAATTAAAGTTGATGTAATTTCACAGAGTCCCTTTTCTTGGCACCTTTAATTCAGTTCCCTTCTAAATTTTATCATGTGGATTTCAGCCTTTGCTGGAAGCTGAGGACAAAATTTACCGAACCCCCGAGCTGAGACTGGTCGGAACCAACTCAAGGCACGCGTATCCTCAAAGCGTCAGGATTTATTGTGCTAATCCTGACCTAACAGTCGTTCGTTACATCACTTTGAATAATTAATATTAGTAATTTAAAAATTTATTATTATTTTTTAATAGTTTTGTTTGCCTTTGTCCATGTCGGTTTACTGATGTTTAAATTTTTTAATATTTTGATTTCTGATTTTCTTTCATTTGAATTGTTTCATTAAAAAACTGGACGCATCATTTCAAAACGGAATCAAGCATTTACAAACCCAATCATTAACAACTTAAAAATACGACCGCTATCATCGTTGTCTTAATAACCAAAAATATTAATCTATGAAAGATTCATATCGTATCAGAAAATTATAGTCATAAAAACCCTACATAAACTATTTTTGTAGTTACGCCCGAAAGTTCTATGCACATATTGTTTGTATACATGTTTACATGTTTTAAAAATTTTAAATTAAAAGCAAATATGAATTACGTTAGACGTATGACTCAAACACTTTTAAACTTCAACTAAATTTAAAATGTAAACATTTAAAACAAAACTAAAAAATCGATCAAACCACGCAAGTTTTGTTACCCTACGAAAAATTTATTTTACTCATATTGCTAGTCTGTTGAGTCTGTTAAGTTTACGTTTAAATATGTATTTAATGTAGTAAACAAAAACTAAAACTCAGAAATATATTATCAGACTATTTATTGAATATAATGTTTAACAACTTTTAATTGAAAATAATGTTTAACAATTTTATACTTAATTGGACGAGTGGCAAAATATAATTGAATTAATTTTTATCATCATGAAACCAAAATCATGAAAACCAAATTCGTAATTTACAGCTAATCGATTTTTATTTCTGTTTCAATTGTTAGTGCATTTATGCCAGCACATCACTCCCTCACCAGCGTCAGCGCTACTAAATTTAAAATATATACAAGATACAATAAGATAAATTGTTCTTTATTTAATATCCATAACCATCGAAAACAACATACATGATTGATTCTAATTTAATTGATTAAAAAAAAAAGTATTCGGATGGTAAAAAAAAAAATAAATATAGTTACTATTTAAATTTGACTTTTTTGTATTTTATTGTTGGTGTAGTTAAATGAAGTGTACTTTACACAAATGCAGGTTTCAATCTGTCAATTGATATAGTGCTAGGCTTACCATTTATGTCAATTACGAACTGTTTACGAAGGCGTCGTATAACCTTATTAGGACCGTGGTATGGACTCATGAGTCCGGTTCGAACTTTATCGACCCTTACAAACACATATTCGCATGTTTCGAGATCTGTCGGAACGTATGTTTTTTGAATTGAATGTTTGGGTGCAACTGGTTTTATAGCCCGCATAGTTTCTTTAAGTTTGCTAACTAAATTGCTTGAATCGAGTGACACTGTATCAGGAGTTGGAACAAAGATTTCCCCAGGTACTCTAATTGTCTGTCCATATACTAGTTCTGATGGACTGCATTTGAGAACATCTCTGAACATTGTACGTATACCTAACAAGACAGTTTGAAGCTCTTCACTCCAAAATGAAGTTTTTCCGCGAGATTTTAGAGATTCTTTAATTCTACGATGTAGAACTTCGACCATACCATTTGCTTGGGGATGGTAAGGACTGGTTCGAATTCTGTGAATACCCAAAAATGTCGTTAGTTCTTTAAAGAGTTTAGATTCAAACTGCGTGCCTTGGTCCGTTGTTAGCCGTAGTGGAGTTCCAAAACGAGTAATATAATTATTATAGAAGGTTTTGGCTGTAGTAATTGCTGACATATCTACCATTGGGTATGCCTCAGGCCATCTCGTAAAACGGTCAATGACTGTAAGCATGTAATAGTATCCGTTTGATGGAGGTAGAGGCCCAACAATATCTAAATGTACATGATCGAATCTACCTGTTGGAGGTTTGAAACTCTCTAAGGGTGATTTTGTATGGCGAACTATTTTAGATTGTTGACATGACGTACAAATTTTACTCCAATAACCTGTATCAACGTTCATACTTGGCCAGAAATATTTGGATGATACGAGTTTGCGTGTAGCTCTTATTCCTGGGTGACTGATATTATGTAAGTTGTCGAATAAAATTTTTCTCAAATCTTTCGGGACATATGGGCGATTTACACCTTTTGACGTTTCGCACCAAATTTCTTCATTAGCATTTGTTGGTGATAAGAAACTGAAGCTTAATTTCGAAGAATTTGTTTGCTTTGATTTGTTCAAAAAATATTTTAATTCTTCGTCATTTTGTTGTAACTTCGACAAAGTGGTTACGTCAGCAGTTAAATTTCTAGAGCTCGTGGACATTTCTTCGCATTCTACTCGAGAAAGCGTGTCGGCCACGACATTTAACGAACCTTTTATATGCTTGATATCATTAGTGAACTGGGCAATATACTCAAGTTGTCTTGTCTGTCTAGGACTGCGATCAGTTTTTGATGCAATAGCTGTCGTCAGAGGTTTATGGTCAGTAAAGACCGAAAGCTGCTGACCTTCGACGAAATATTTGAAATGTTTTATCGAAGCGTATACTGCTAGAAGCTCGCGATCGAAAGCCGAATACTTTTGTTCAGCACTTGTGAGTTTTTTGGAAAAGAATCCTAGAGGACGCCATGAACCATCAATAAATTGTTGAAGGACCCCAGCTACTGCAATAAGTGATGCATCAGATGTTATGTTTATAGGTGCTGTTTGATTTGGAAAATTCAACAATGTTGCTGAGGCAAGTGCACGTTTGATTTGTTTAAAAGATTCATTGCAACTATCTGGCCATGAAAACTGAATTTTGTTTTTATTTTTAGCGGTCAATATAGTCAAATGAGCATGAAGAGGACAAAGAAGCTCAGCCAATCGTGGAACAAATCTGTGGTAAAAATTTACCATACCAATGAACCGTTGAAGTTGTTTTATTGTAGAAGGACTTTCGAATTCTACTATTGCTTCTACCCGTTTTTTGGAAGGAAGAATCCCTTCTGTAGAAATTGTGTGGCTTAGAAAATCTAATTTATCTGTGCCAAAAATACATTTTTCTGCCTTTATAGTTATTCCATACCCAGCGAAAGCTTTAAACAGTTGTCGCAAGTGAGAAATGTGTTCTTCTTTTGTGTTACTTGCAACTAAAATATCGTCTATATATACGAATACAAACGGAAGACGTCTTGTTACCATATTCATAAACCTTTGGAAAGTTTGAGCCGCATTTCTTAATCCAAATGCCATTCGTGGGAACTCAAACAATCCAAATGGTGTTGTGATAGCGGTTTTATATATGTCTTCTTCGGCGACCGGAATTTGATGGTAGGCCCTCACGAGGTCAATCTTCGAGAAGATTTTACAACCAGCCAAATTTTGGGAAAAGCTTTGTATGTGAGGGATCGGGTACCTATCTGGTATGGTCACAAGGTTCAGTAAACGAAAATCGCCGCAAGGACGCCAATCTGTTGAATCCTTCTTCTGTACCATATGTAACGGCGAAGAGACAGATGATGAGGATGGCCGACATATGCTTAATTCAACCATATGATCAAATTCTAGCTTACTCGCCTTTTCTTTGAATGGGTCCAGTCTACGAGGTCGAGAAAAGGGTAAATGACCTTTTGTTACGATATAATGACGAACAGAATGTTTGACTGGATGGTGAAAATTCGGTGGCATGGTCAAAGAAGGAAATTCTTCTAGAAGCTTGCCGTATGTATCACCAATGGAATATAACTTTGGGGAGGGTGTATTATCATGTTTGGATAAACAGTGCATCGACAATAGTGTATTTCCATCTAATATACGTTCCCGTTTCAGATCAACCATGATCCCAAATTTGGCAAGAAAATCTGCGCCTAATATTGGCTTTTTCACTGAAGCAACGATGAATGGATGAGTAAGCTTTCTTCTAAGTCCTATGTTAATATTAAGCAATTTGTAGCCATAGGTTTTAATAGTGGATTCATTTGCAGCAGAAAGAGATATATACGCTGTATCATTTGAAAGCTTAGTATAAGGAGACGGAGGAATAGTAGACACATCCGCTCCAGAGTCGACAAGGAATTCTAAATTATTGTTTGTGTCTTTGATAAAGAGGCGACGACTAATGTTGCTTCGGAGGGGCGTCGTCAATGATTCCGAAGCTATTTGTTTTCCGATTCTGGAAGTTGTTTAGATAACTCGCATGGCTTCTGGCACCGACGTGCCCGTGACCCGTATTTACGATGGTAAAAACAATATTGTTCACTATTTGAATCTGTTGCAAGATTTGAATTAGATCTTTTCTTGTTTTTAGAATATTTTCTTTCATGAAAAGATAGTGAGCGTGGATGTGGGGACTTGCTTCTATTTCTTGTGTGCGAACGTTTGAGCTGGAATTCAGAAATTTGGTTTTGAAGTGCATTCACCTTTTCTTCAAGAATAGATTCCCTAGACCTAGAGCTTCGTGGCATTGAAGCTTCTGATGCAGAAATGTTTGAATTTTGAGATTGGTCAAATATTTTATCTGCTATTAATATAACTTTTTCAATGTCTTTAGAGTCCACTACAGAAATTATTTGCTTTATAGACGGTGGTAACCGTTGGTTCCAAATTCCAAAAACTAATTTTTCGCTTACAATATCTAAAGTAGCTGCCTGGTCTACCATAGTACGATACATTACCGAAGGCTTCTCGTTACCTAGTTCGACTGTGTTAAGAAGACGTTCTAATCTTTTCTCCGCACTATCTGAATTTCGGTCAATTAAAGCGTTTTTTAGTGTTTCATATTTATTATTATCTGGAGATTTTCGCAAAATATCAGAAACTGTTGACATTATTACCTCTGATAACGCACCTAAAACGTAATCAAATTTTGATTGGTCCTTAACTACTTTCGCGTTTCGAAACTGTGCTTCTATGCGAAGAAACCAAAGGTCAGGCATTGTAGGCCAAAATGGAGGAAGTCTTTGAGTTAATGAACTTTCTTCCCATGTTTTTTAGGGTTCCGTTTTTTATACGGAACACTATTGGTGAGAGTACAACGTGTTTTTCACATTATTTCGATTATCTCGTGAACCATTAATCCGATGAACTTAAAATTTGAGGTGCTTATAAAACTAACCTATCCACACAAGATGGCGGGTTAAAAAATAAATAAAGTTGTGTTCGTTTGTTTTAAGGAGGTACGATGTAAAGCCTTTGAAAACATACATTTTTTTAGCGAGACGAGTAGGGTATCATATGAAAGGGCTTCATTTCAGCATTATTTAAAAATATATTTTGGAATTTTACACCTCACCATTTTTTGTATAATTTTGAAAAATGACGTTTTCGGGATGTTTTATTGCCCCGATTAACTCCGACCCTACTTCATCGAAAATCTTGAAATATATTTGGAATGATAGAAAATTGAGAAGGTTTTTAATGAAAAATATAGAAAAGTGGCAGACACTCATAACTATATTTATTAAAGGGGTGCGAATGTTAAGGGGTAAAAACATCATTTAAAACCAGGTCATTTTAGAAATATTGTCAGTTTTTTTAGAATTTTGCAATGCATAGTTTTTGAATTATTATCACTAAAGTGACACAAAAAGTTGGTCCCCCCCCTTGCATTTCGAGCCTAATAAACAGAAAAAATTGGAAAAATTCACAGAGACAGGAAGTTTGATAAACTCTGAACGAAAAATATAGCGAACTCTCAAATAATTATATTTTTGTGTTTTTAAGGGATTGGGGTGGGGAAGGGTGAAAAAAACTTTTTTGACCCAAGCGAGTGGGGTGTCATTTGAAAGAGGACCAAATCTCAGATACTTTGCAATTTTTTTTAGAATTTTGTGGTACACAGTTTTTGAGTTATTCTAAAAAATGTGCACATTCCAGACCGTTCCCCCCCCCTTACGTTTCGACACTGATTGACAGAAAAAATTGAAAAAATTCACAGAGACAGGAAATTTGCTATATTTTGAACGAAAATTATAGCGAACTCTCAAATAATTATATTTCTGTGTGTTTAGGGGAAGGGTGTAAGGAGGGTAAAAAAAAACTTTTTTTGACCCAAGCGAGTGGGGTATCATTTGAAAGAGCACCAAATTTCCAAAATATTGCAATTGTTTTTAGAATTTTCCGGTACACCGTTTTTGAGTTATTTTAAAAAATGTGCACATTCCAGACCGTTCCTCCCCCCTACGTTGCGACACTGATTGACAGAAAAAATTTAAAAAATTCATAGAGACAGGAAATTTGCTATATTTTGAACGAAAATTATAGCGAACTCTCAAATAATTATATTTCTGTGTGTAGGGGAAGGGTGTAAGGAGGGTAAAAAAAAACTTTTTTTGACCCGAGCGAGTGGGGTATCATTTGAAAGAGCACCAAATTTCCAAAATATTGCAATTGTTTTTAGAATTTTCCGGTACACCGTTTTTGAGTTATTCTAAAAAATGTGCACATTCCAGACCGTTCCCCCCCCTTACGTTTCGACACTGATTGACAGAAAAAATTGAAAAAATTCACAGAGACAGGAAATTTGCTATATTTTGAACGAAAATTATAGCGAACTCTCAAATAATTATATTTCTGTGTGTTTAGGGGAAGGGTGTAAGGAGGGTAAAAAAAAACTTTTTTTGACCCAAGCGAGTGGGGTATCATTTGAAAGAGCACCAAATTTCCAAAATATTGCAATTGTTTTTAGAATTTTCCGGTACACCGTTTTTGAGTTATTTTAAAAAATGTGCACATTCCAGACCGTTCCTCCCCCCTACGTTGCGACACTGATTGACAGAAAAAATTTAAAAAATTCATAGAGACAGGAAATTTGCTATATTTTGAACGAAAATTATAGCGAACTCTCAAATAATTATATTTCTGTGTGTAGGGGAAGGGTGTAAGGAGGGTAAAAAAAAACTTTTTTTGACCCGAGCGAGTGGGGTATCATTTGAAAGAGCACCAAATTTCCAAAATATTGCAATTGTTTTTAGAATTTTCCGGTACACCGTTTTTGAGTTATTCTAAAAAATGTGCACATTCCAGACCGTTCCCCCCCCCCCCTACGTTGCGACACTGATTGACAGAAAAAATTGAAAAAATTCATAGAGACAGGAAATTTGCTATATTTTGAACGAAAATTATAGCGAACTCTCAAATAATTATATTTCTGTGTGTTTAGGGGAAGGGTGTAAAGAAGGTAAAAAAAAACTTTTTTTGACCCAAGCGAGTGGGGTATCATTTGAAAGAGCACCAAATTTCCAAAACATTGCAATTATTTTTAGAATTTTCTGGTACACCGTTTTGGAGTTATTCTAAAAAATGTAAAAATTCCAGACCGTTCCTCCCCCTACGTTTCGACACTGATTGACAGAAAAAATTTAAAAAATTCATAGAGACAGGAAATTTGCTATATTTTGAACGAAAATTATAGCGAACTCTCAAATAATTATATTTCTGTGTGTTTAGGGGAAGGGTGTAAGGAGGGTAAAAAAAAACTTTTTTTGACCCAAGCGAGTGGGGTATCATTTGAAAGAGCACCAAATTTCCAAAATATTGCAATTGTTTTTAGAATTTTCCGGTACACCGTTTTTGAGTTATTCTAAAAAATGTGCACATTCCAGACCGTTCCCCCCCCCCCCCTACGTTGCGACACTGATTGACAGAAAAAATTGAAAAAATTCATAGAGACAGGAAATTTGCTATATTTTGAACGAAAATTATAGCGAACTCTCAAATAATTATATTTCTGTGTGTTTAGGGGAAGGGTGTAAAGAAGGTAAAAAAAAACTTTTTTTGACCCAAGCGAGTGGGGTATCATTTGAAAGAGCACCAAATTTCCAAAACATTGCAATTATTTTTAGAATTTTCTGGTACACCGTTTTGGAGTTATTCTAAAAAATGTAAAAATTCCAGACCGTTCCTCCCCCTACGTTTCGACACTGATAGACAGAAAAAATTAAAAAAATTCATAGAGACAGGAAGTTTGCTATATTTTGAACGAAAACTACAACGAACTCTTAAATAATTATATTTCTGTGTGTTTAGGGGATGGGTGTGGGGAGGGTAAAAAAAAAACTTTTTTGTAACCAAACGAATGGGATGTCATTTGGAAGAACACTTAATTTAAGAAACATTGCAACATTTTTTAGAATTCTGCGATGCACAGTTTTTTAGTTATTGATGAAAAAAGTGCTATTTTAAGTGTATGTATACCACCCTATATTTCGACGCTGATTTATAGAACAAATATTCCCAATTTAGACCATTGAAATACTGGTTAAATATTTCTTTAGCTAACATAAACAGCTATGGATAAGATTTAACCTCAAGTAACATTTTTGATCAATGTAGATGTGATTGACATTTACTATTGACGTTTACGATTAAACATTTATTCTGTTATGCGTCCATAGTCTGGCGATATAAAGACTTTACAACATAGCTTTATGTCATTTATTTTTGATATTGTGTTCTTTTACATTCACGGAACCCTTGGCGAGCGAATTTTATTCGCACTTGTCCGACTTTTTATCTTCATTTTGGCTACCATCATTTTCCGTATCAATCATGATTTTTTTGTTTAAAAAAAAATTATAGTTTTAACAGAGTTAATAAAAAATGTTTGAATATAATACAATATTTTCGTATTTCAAACTTATTTTAGTGTAAATCTTGCAATAAATAATTCTTTAAATGTAAAATAATTCTTCAAATGTAAATAAATATTTTACGCTCATAAAAAAAAATCTTGTATTCAAGCTAGCTGTATATAATACCGCTATATATAAAAGCACTGATCGATGTGAGTGATATGATGGCAAACACAAATCAATAGAAACAAAAATAATTCAAAACTTACGACTTCCCTTGATCGATGTATCTTAATGCATTTAACATAATTCAATAATATTCGCCAATTGTGTAAAAATGTTGCTTAAAATAAAATCAAATTCAATGTTGAAACTTCCAAAAAAAATGTTTGTACGATATGAAATAACAGCTTTGTAGAAATATATGTACCGCTTATCCAAATTTTATAAGAATATGACGATGCATGTACACAATCCAAATTGATTAATTTCGATTTCATTTATTTTCTACACTTTGATGCATATAACGGATGCTGTTTAGAATATTACTCGTCCGATGAATGCAATTTGTTGAAATTGTAACACTAATCTGAAATATTTTCACGAAAACAGCAAAACTTTTGGAGGAAAAAGTATATTTTATTTTAACACGTACCTTTTATCTGGCACTGTTATAAACAGCACCAGATATCCAAAGGTCAAAGCCTTAAATTTACTGGAACCACCGGTGTCGTTGATTTACGACCTTGAGGTCGTTTTACATGTGCCCAGCTCCAATTTTGTTTCAGCGATCTGGCTAGTTTTAACTATTTTCAAAACTTCAAGTTTATATTTTAACACTATATTGATATTGCTATATTTTTGCGCGTTAATGGGGTCACCACTGTTAAGTTTACGCTTAAATATGTATTTAATGTAGTAAACAAAAACTAAAACTCAGAAATATATTATCAGACTATTTATTGAATATAATGTTTAACAACTTTTAATTGAAAATAATGTTTAACAATTTTATACTTAATTGGACGAGTGGCAAAATATAATTGAATTAATTTTTATCATCATGAAACCAAAATCATGAAAACCAAAATCGTAATTTACAGCTAATCGATTTTTATTTCTGTTTCAATTGTTAGTGCATTTATGCCAGCACAAGTCTGTTGGCTACGTCAATACTTGCAATATCCATTACCAGATATCCAGTAAACTGTTGGTTTGTTGTCCTTACCAAGTTAGTAACGTTTTCCCCTTAATTATATTACATGTAATGGTATAGCCGCTTAAAACCTTAACAGCGGGATATTTTTCCGAAAATATGGCAATCTTAGTTTTGCGATAATTTCTTTTTAAGCTTAAGTGTTCGTCTTTCGATTGCTTGAATTTTGGCTAGGCAGGCACTAGCGTATATGTGCATTGGCTCAGTGTGTTTGTTCTAGTAGTATTGCTTATGTTCTAGTACCATTCTTGTACCATTTAATTACATAATTGCTCAAATGGTATGTAGTGAATTTACTAATCAACTATTCCTAACCATTCCCAATTTTACTACTCAATCATGCCATTCTTTTGTAACTCAAACCAGAAGACTTTCTGTTCTTGGTGAACTCGATAACGTTGCCTTTACTCGAGTTTACTTTTAGTCCAAAAGATGTACGCCCCCATGTTTTCACTATCTAAAGGTCCCATGTTATAGATTCATACAGTGTAAACTCCATTAACGTGTGGCTATTATAACTACGGCTTTTGATGTTTTGGTCCATATTGAGTGCTGAAAGAAGAATATTACACTCTGAATAGCGGGCCCTGAACCTGAAACTAACCAAATGCCTTAAAAAATTCTTTGTATTAGTATTTCCTTTTCCATATAATATAGATAAAAACAAATATTTACATTTTTGGTGTTCAGTTGGCGTAAACAAACAAATTTTATAACTGTGGTAAGTTTCAAGTTCATAGCACTTGTAGCTTGTGAGAAAATTGATTATTTATAATTTGGAACGGACACCAAAGTTTTACAATAAAGGTTTTGTTTTGACGTATTTTCACCATAGTCAATTCAATTACTCTCTCACGACGAATTATATAGTGATATATGTTATGACAACCATATAGGAGCCTGGAGAAAAACCCAGCAGATAAAGAAATTGAAGTTTTTCATAATTGTAATGTGATTTGTGAAGGAATTTAAGCTGGAATCCTAAATTACCTTCGTCTCTCTGTGAGCACGGTATTTTATTCTATTTTTGTGAATCAGAGCATGCCCTAGCAACTACATTTGGCACTGTTATGCCGCGATGAACATTTCATTGTCTTACACGCAGGTTTCCTGTAGACTCTATTGAGAATTTTTGGAGACGGGCTTACATTCCTTTCAATCTATTAATCTCCTCTTCATCAATCTCCGCTTTCTCAGTCATATCAATTGCCATTGGTATAGCTGATGGTATAATTTTTCAACCTCTTCCGCAACCAATTTGTTTGCTTCCGTAACACTTTCTTATTGTTTTTGACTGACTACATACCGTTTTCAAGCTTGTTGGATTTCCTCACACGGGCTTGAACTGATTTGACTCTAATACAAATAAACTAAGTGTACAGCCACTAAAGTGTAAAACCATTTTAGTAAACTAAGTGTGGATTTTGATATGGTGAGTTTTTATTTGAAAAGTTTCAATTATTAAGAGATACTAATAGGTTCACAGTATTTGGTTCTTTGTTATATCGATGTTATATTGATGTTAAAACTAGAATATTATTACTTTTCTCATATGTAATATACTAAATGAGAATGACTAGAATGACTGCACTCATATTGTTTTTAACTTTTTTTTATGATTTAGTTGCACATGTTTAGCACCACTTATTATAAAATATTCATTACTTAGACTCTTTGAATACCCGAGTATACTACGTTAACTAGCTCACAATATGTTCATAATTTTTCCTAAAATGCTCTTTAATACGAAAGTGGGGATAAACGTAGGTAAGAGTGTAGATTGTCAAGACTTTTAGATCCCGGACTTAAGCCGTGGTCAGAGCCAAAAGTGTTGTTCATGGATCTTGAAGATTTTTAATAACCGTTTACATGCGGGTTTGGAAGTGTAAACCTATTCAGACATCTGAACGAATTTGTAGAATTACTATATTGAGGAATTTTATCAAATCATCAAATAATTTTGGCATAAAGCAACCAAATCATAATAGTGCATGGAAAAAAAACGAAAAATAATGCTTCTTTACAACACGTGTTCCAATAAAGCTATTTGCCATCTGTAACATTTCTGACTCGTCAAACAACACTCCTTAAACTTAAAGTTATACGCTAAGTAAGAAAACAAAATAAAAGAAATTTTTGTTAAGCAAACATTAACTTAACTCATTAAAATAAAGGAAAACAAGAACCCGTATGATTTCATATAATTCGTCATTTAAGAATTTTCTTTTCTTTTTATTTTTTTTTTAATGTAAAACACAAAAGTAACAATTGATGAAGAAAAGTTTAATTTTCTTCATTTCTTTGTGTAACAGAAAATTCAATTACAATTACAAGAAAACAGAAATTATTCAAATATACAGGCGGAAAACACAAACAAAAAAATAAAGAAAAGTTGAACAGTTTTTCTCATTATGTTTGAACAACGGAAAATTTAACAAACTTTTTTTTAAAAAAAAAGTTGCATTTTCCTGCTTAATTTATTTTATTTGTTGTTGTTGTCTATAATCGAAGTTTCGAATAGACAAATAGAAATTGGATTGAAATGGATGAAAAAGAAAATGGTATGTAGATTTATTGGTTGAAGAAGAAATAACTCGAGGAGTTTGGTAGCATTGTTCGTTCTAAAAGAAAAGTTTATCAAAATATTCGGAAATAGTTATAGAAGACATGAGACTGAAAGTTTGTGTATATTTATTTTTGATCATTGGAATAAAGCATTTGGAACTAAAGTATATTTTTACTAATATAATCAAAGTTTTTGGATTCCATTCTGCTTTAGTATCGGTTTATAAAATCCAAAACAACCAAATTTCAATGGTTAACAATTACAATCATGCTCGACACAATCGCAAGCACAGCTTCCAATAGGAAAGTTCTTGTGATAAAATTTATCTAAAATGTCTTTTTATTTCATCTGGCTTTAAATTTATGGTTTAATATAATAATATCTGTTTACGAAAGCTTTATTATTTAATTTTTTAAGTTTAAAATTTATATTAAGCGAAAATAAATTCCATTAACAAAAGTGATATTATAGATTCTATGGAAAAAAAACGCATATTTTTTTTATTAACTAAAGCTTTACGATAACTTGGGTTGGATAATGATGGTTTCTTAAAAATGATGGGATGGGATGATTGTTTCTTAAAAATTATTTAAAAATGTTGTTTTTTCTATTCAACCCAAACCGACATTTCTATGCATACACCCAACTCATAACTCATTTCTCTGTACAAAATCACCTCAAATTATTTGGAAAAATATGATGTAACAAAATCAACATATTTATCAAATAAAAATTGTTAACTTGTATCAATAAACAATTTCAGTTTTTTTTAGTCGATTTTCATGTTGAGCTGAAATAACAAAAAAATTATATTGACGCATATTTTCTGTCAATTATTTATATTTTTAAGAGAAATCAGAAAACCAAAATTTCCCAAAAAATTATCTATGTTTGAGCAGGAAAATATCGTCTGCGTAGTCTAGATG
>OY856186.1:184953866-185047853 GCA_963693315.1 Diogma glabrata
TTCAGAGGACTTTATGGGCTGGGAACATAATTACAATTTAATCATTAGCTTATTATACTAATAAATTATATGAATAACAGATTTCCGACTGGAGATTGCAGGCGAGAAATTTTAGATACAGGATTGCTGATTGGCGATTGCAGATTATATGTATAAGTGATTGTCCTTGTGATTGTCTCGTAAAAGTAGTAGCTAGATACGATTTGCCAGGTGTCTGTAACCGGGTCGTTCACTCCTAACTTATAATTACCTACCTATCCTTACCTATTGTTATATGTAAAATGGCTGTAGGAAGTGGCCCGGCCGTAATCCGGGAGTCTCGCCTAGTGCTTGGTCCTACAGTCCAATCAATCAATCAATCAATCAACAACAGTTTATGAATCTATCTCCATTATTGTTACGTGTTGATTCTAGTGCACATTTGCCCATGACTGATTCATTCCGGTGTTATCAGTTCCAATTTTGGCGTTGAAGTTATGATAGAAAGTTAGAGACATAGAGATATTGTTACTTGTAGTTGTTCATAGAATTCCTCTTTTGTTGTATCACCTGCTTCTTTAGTAGGTGCGTAGCACTGTATTATAGGTGTATTTATGATTTTCGATTGAAATCGAGCTGTAATTTTTCTGCTATTTAATGGAATCTATTCAAGTAGCGCTTTCTTAGCTTGGTGTTATTAATATTCCTACGCCTTGTTCATGTGTGTTGAACTTTCCAGAGAACATTAGATAATTTGTTGTTAAGTCACCACTATTTTTCCATCTTACTTCACCGAGTCCTAATATCTTGATCTTATATTTTTCCATTACCTACTTAGCTTGTGCTAGTCTTGATGATTCTGTTACAGTTCAGACATTCCAGTTTTTTATTCGTGTCCGGGCACGATAGCTAATGGTCGATGTTTGTTGTTTTCCAGATTGTTTGTTTCTTCTAGTGTACGTGTTGAATCAGTTTGTTGATATCGGATTAATGGGTGATTGGTTTATCGAATCATACATGACATACCAAGGCGAGTTATTCCTCTTTCAGCGTTATTCAATCATATTCCATATTTTTCTGATAAAGTTCCCAAGCGGTCATCCGTTTAAGTGTAACCATATTCAGCAAAATACTATAATAAGAAATTTTTTTAACAATTATTTACTATCGAAAGCTATTGAGATATGTAGTTTATGCGATTGCATTTTGCAATCTCGTCAGCGTGTGTGTGTCTGTCTGTCTGTGAACAAGATATCCCATAAATCACTTGACATATTGATCCCAAATCTAGTACACAGGTGTCCTAGAACAACACATTCTTTGGCGATAATTTTCAGATCCGCAGGTCAGTTTGTCTGTAAACATGATATCTCAGAAACATTCTTAACCTATTGATCCAACTTTAGCGCACAGATATCTTACGCCGATATTTAGCAAGTCATTGATTTTCAGACCAGCAGGTCAATTGGGACGCCAGATATGTGAGTTAAAATGTGTGTGTGTGTATCTGTCTGTCTTTGGACACTAAATGTCAGAAATTAATTGACTTATTCACCCCAACTTTGATAAACCGGTATTTTAAACCAACATGTGCTATAACATTGATTTTCGGATCCGCAGGTGAGTTATGACCTACGTAATGAGTGTTTCAAAAATTGGTTTGTGTGTGTGTGTGTGTCTGTGGACAAACTATATCAGAAACTCTTTACCTATTGAAGGCTCACAGGCATCTTAGGCCAATATATATGCTTTGCCGTTTCATAAGTATCTTAGGCCTATATTGTTATGGTTTTTCAGATCTGCAGGTCAATTGTGACCCGAGATATGATGGTAAAAAGGTGTGTGTCTGTCTGTATAAGGACACGATATCTCAGACACTCCTTGATTCATTGACTCAAAATTTGGTACACAGATTTCTTATTTTATTTTAATGTTTTTGTGATAGTTTCGTATCTCGGGCTTAAACCGTTCTCGTTTATTATACTATTTTTAGGGTTCCGTTTTTTATAAGGAACACTATTGGTGAGAGTAAAACGAGTTTTTCACATTATATCGATTATCTCGTAAACTATTAATGCTATGGACTTGAAATTTGAGGTGCGTATAAAACTAATCTGCTCATATTAAATGACGGATACAAATAAAACTAAAGTGGTTTTCGTTGTGTTTACAGGGGTCGATGTGAGACCTCTGAGAAAATATATTGTTTTATAGATTCAAGTGGGGTATCATATAAAAGGGCTTCATTTCAGTATTCCTTAAAAATTTATTTTGGAATTTTACAGCCCACCATTTTTTGTAAAATTTGGAATAATGACGTTTTCTTTGTGTTTTTTTACCTCGATTAGCTCCGAACCAAACTGATCGAAAATTTTCAAATATATTTGGAATGATAGAAAAATTAGTACGTTTTTAATAAAAAATATAAAAAAGTGTCATATTTTCATACTTAGATTTATTAAGGGGGTGGATATGAGGAGGGGTAAAATCACTATTTAAATTGGGGTCAAGTGGGGTGTCATTTGAAAGAGCACTTTATTTAGAAAACATAGCAATTTTGAGCAAACATAGCAGTTTTTGAGTTATTTTCAAAATATTGCAACTTTCAGACAGTTCCCCCCTCAAATAATTATATTTCTGTATGTTTAGGAGACCGGTGTAAGGAGGGTACAAAAAAACATTTTTTGACCCAACCGAGTGGGGTGTCATTTGAAAGAACACTTAATATTTAAAATTTGTTGCAATTTTTTTTAGAATTTTGCGGAGCACAGTTTTTGAGTTATGGACAAAATTGTGCAAAATTCAGACCGCCCCCCCCCTACGTTTCGACACTGATTGACAGTAAAATTTGAAAAAACTCACAGAGCTAAGAAATTTAGTAGATTTTGTTTGAAAATTATAGCGAGGTCTCAAATAATTATATTTCTGTGTGTTTAGGGGACCGGTAAAAAAAGAGGGTAAAAAAAGAATGTTGAAAAAATTCACAGAGCTAGGAAATTTAGTATGAAAATTATAGAGAGGTCTCAAATAATTATATTTCTGTGTGTTTAGGGGACCGGGGTAGAGAGGGTAAAAGAAAATCATTTTGGACCCAAGCGAGTGATATGTCATTTAAAAGAGCACCTAATTTATAAATCATTGCAATTTTTTTTAGAATTTTATGATGTAAAGTTTTTGAGTTATTATCAAAAAAGTGCAAATTTCAGATCGTTTTGCTCCCTACGTTTTGACGATGGTTGACAGAAAAATTTGAAAAAATTCGCAGAGACAGGATAATTTGTAAATTTTGAATGAAAATCATAGCAAAGTCTCAAATAACTATATATCTGTGTGTTTAGAGGATGGGTGTGGGGAGAGTAAAAAATCACTTTTGACCCAAGCGAATGAGGTGTCATATGAAAGCTCTTAATTTGCACAGATTTTGTGTTATTGAAAAAAATTATTTTTAGTATGTAGCCTCTCCACCCCCCCTAAATTTCAACACTTGATTGACCAAAAAAATAATCAAATTTAAACTATTTACAAGCTGGTGAATCTTTAAAAGTTACCATAAACATCTATGGATGAGATTTAACCTATTGTAACATTTTTTGAGTTATTTTTGATCAATGTGGATTTGATTGTAATTTACTATTGACATTTACGATTAAACATTAATTATTTTGTTATGCGTCTATGGTCTGGAAATATAAGGACATTACAACACAACTTTTTGTCAATAGTTTTTGATATTGTGTTCTTTTACATTCACGGAACCCTTGACGAGCGAATTTTATTCGCACTTGTCTGACTTTTTCTTTTCCCGCAAGAAATAATATTTTATTTTAAGAAAATCAAGCCATTTAACGATTTCGAACTTAATTTATAGCTTATCGTAGTTACGAAATTAGATGTTACTGAGAACATTCGCTCGCTTACTGCTAACGTTGGTCTAATAAACATCAATCTAAGGTATGTTTCTATAAATCCCCCCTTTTCATACTTAAATCAAATGATTTGAATTCACTTTTGGCATTACAATTCTCTGAAGGAGGAGAAATTCTTGACCTAGCTAGACGAGCATGGTGCATGCTGATTTATGTGGGAGGGGGTTATCAAAGAAAAATTTTCACATTTTTGAAAATCAATCGAAAATTGTGCTTACGAAAATTACAAAAAAATTGTTTTGGAATGTTAGAAAATTCACCTTTAATATGACACTCCACACTCCAGGTCAAAAATAACTTTTTTTGAAATCTTCTACCTCCAACCTACTCCAAACAACGTATCAAACGATAAACCGACCGCTATAGTTTTTATTCAATATTTACAACACTTCCTAAAACCGTGTATTTTCTCAATTTGTTTCTTTTGGAATGTTCGAAGTTAAGGAGTGAAATACAGCAAAACAAATTTCAATTTTTTGTTTAGTATTTCAATATTTTTCGATTTTTCTAAATCAAACTCGATGTCTTAAAAAAAATTTTGTTCTACTATTCCCTTATTTATATTTATAAAATATAGATAAAAATAAATATTTACAAACTTTTTGTTTCCAGTAGGCGTGGACAAATACATTTTATGACAGTAGAAAATTTCAAGTTGATAGCGCTTATAGTATGTGAGAAATTCGATTATGTAGAAATTTGGACGGACACCGAAGTCTCATTAACAGGGTACAGTTTTTGCTTTTTCAAAGTATGGAACCCTCCCTAATCCATTATTCTTTTTTAAAAAAATTAACTCACTAACTCTACTCTAGTAAAAAAGAATAACATTTCAAGACCAAATTTTTTATTTTTTGAAAATTCGAATGATTGAAGAAGTGGGATTTTAGAAAACATAATTCGCCTGTTTCTTAATTTGGATAATATAATATTTCTTGTTCCGACTCTACCCCTCTTGGTACCATGGTCATTATTTGGTGGCATAGTCAATCATTATACAATCGCTGCAAATGGGATCCTCTATACCGCTTTGCTTCAATAATTTGATTCCTTTCCAAATTGCAGTGACCAGTTTAATATTGTTGCATTATGACCAAAAAGTTTATGTTTATGTGTGATTTAGTGCTGCGTTGTAGTACATCTTCAATATAGCTTTTCTCTACTAAATCGACCGGAACTACATCCTCAGTAGAGTTTGGGTTGTAATTGTACTCTTCTTAATTGTACTCTACTTTATGAGTGTAGTTCAGACATTTGTCGTTCAGTATAAACTAAAAAGCCATACGTGAAAGAAGATTGAAAGTGCCACCGTTGATTGAATAGAGTTCACCCGCTAGCACCCGTTATATGTTATCTTGGCTAGTGATATCTCACTGATATTTCCAGTGGAATATAAAATATCACGTTAACTCGTATGTCAATAGCAGGGATTGGTGTATGCGAGTTGCCAAATCCGTAAACCAAAAATTAAAAAATTGCATCTGAACAAAAACTGATCGCTCCATGTGAATTTAATAATATTCCTACCTTTTAACAGGATTCTGTGTTTTCATTGATTAATCCTGGCAAATGTCATATTGTTGCCAAAAATGTGTTGAGATCCCGGGATTGCAATCCCTAGTGTGAGGCAATAGGTCAATAAATTTGCAATTGCATGAGTATACGACAAATTTTGTATATAACTGCAAAAGCTCACAAAAAATGTTTAAAAATTATTTGATTAAATTGTTGTACTCATATATGTTTTTTAGTCCAAAGGCACGTTAAGAGATCTTGTTTTTGTGGAAAGTTTAATTTTAATCCGGTTTTTCTTTTTTTCTATTCTAAAAAAGTAAAAAAATTTTTGTCTGTCTGGCCGTCACAACCGACGAAATCTAGAAAACGGCTGAACGGATTTCAAAAATTTTTGTTTTTAAAAATAAGTATACTCAATATTAAGATTTTAAAAGACGATGTGATCGATAACTGTACCAGGAGTGTGTCAAAAAAATCATCAAGTGTGTCAAAACATGGAAATTCGCATATTTTTTACTTAAAAAACGTTCATTTTAAGTGATTACGAGTAGGAACATTGAATTTGAAGAAATCTTGATGGTCGGGATTGGTATGTGAGGCCAAGAACTAGATTATTGCATTATAAGTTTGTGAAAAAAATGTTGTCAAGTGTGCCAAAAGAATGATTTTCATTTTTTTTAACCAATTTTTTGGCAAAAAATAAAATTAATTATTTGTATGAAATGAAATTTAATAGAACATTGGGCATGGATATTTTTGATTTTGTTATAATTTTTGGAATGTTTTTGAAATTTTGAAAAAAGTTTGTGTTTCTTGATTTTGTAAGAATTTTCGGAATATTTTTAGAGTTTAAATTTTTGAAATTATTATAATTACTTCGATCCTTTGTTCCCCTTTGTTTCCTGCTCCCTGCCAAAGCCACCATGATCCAAGCTTCATATGTCGCTAATCGTTCCTATCTCAGAAGGGGGTATGCGCAGATAAACTTTCAGCTTTTATAAAATAACGAAGATCTGGCCGTCGCGGGCTCTCGGTCTATAAGTATTACATTCATGAGCTAAAAATGAAATTCTTACCCCCACTTTTTTTGGCATTTCTCTACGTTTTAGGACATACTGATTCTAAAAAAGCAACAAAAATGTATGTCTGTCTGTCGGCCGGCCTAAACCTAAGAAATCAAGAAAACCGCTGGACGGATTTCAAAAATGTTTTTCGAAATATAAGTTTACTCAGTGAAAAGAGCCGAAAGGATGATGTGTTTGATAACTGTACCGGAAGTGTGTCAAAAAATCGTCAAGTGTGTCAAAACAAGGAAATATGCATATTTTTTGCTTCAAAAACTTTCATTTTAAGTGATTACGTGACGAGTAGGAACATTGAATTTGAAGAAATCTTGATGGTCGGGATTGGTATGTGAGACCAAAATCTAGATTATTGCATTATAAGTTTGTCAAAAAAAATTTTGTCAAGTGTGTCAAAAGAAAAATTTTTATTTATTTTTTTACCCAATTTTTTAGAAAAAAATAAAATTAGTTATTTGTGTGATATGAAATTTTATTATTATTATTGAGATTTATGGCATTATAAGCGTGTCAAAAAAATGTTGTCAAGTGTGTCAAAAGAAAGATTTTTATTTATTTTTTGCCCAATTTTTTGGAAGTGTGTCAAAAAAATCGTCAAGTGTGTCAAAACAAGGAAATATGCATATTTTTTGCTAAAAAAACTTTCATTTTAAGTGATCACGAGTAGGAACATTGAATTTGGAGAAATCTTGATGGTTGGGATTGGTATGTGAAATCAAAATCTAGATTATTGCATTATAAGTTTGTCGAAAAAATGTTGTCAAGTGTGTCAACAGAAAGATTTTTATTTCTTTTTTACCCAGTTTTTTGGAAAATAATAAAATTAAGCATTTGTTTGACATGAAATTTTATTATTATTATTGAGAATTATGGCATTATAAGTTTGTCAAAAAAATGTTGTCAAGTGTGTCAAAAAAATGATTTCATTTATTTTTTTAGATAATTTTTTGGGAAAAAAAATTTAGCGATTTCAATTTCTGATTTTTGGAATATTTTTAGAATTTTGAAAAATTTTAAATTTTTGATTTTATTATGATTTTTATAATTTTGGGAAAAGTTTCAATTTTTGATATTGTTATAATTTTTGCAATATTTTTAGAGTTATGGAAAAATTTTGAATTTTTAAGAATTTTTAAGAATTTTTGGAATATTGTTGGAATTTAGAAAAAGTTTAAATTTTTGATTTTATTCTAATTTTTGGAATATTTTTAGATTTTTGAAAAAAAATTGAATTTTTGAATTTAATGTATATTCTTAGAATTTTGAAAAAAATTTCAATTTTTGATTTTGTAAGAATTTTCGGAATATTTTTAAAATTTTGAATTTTTGATTTTATTATAATTTTTATAATTTTTGAAAAAGTTATAATATTTGATTTTGTTATTATAATTTATGCAATATTTTTAGAATTTTTGAAAAATGTTTTAATCTTTGATTTTGTAATAATTTTTGAAATATTTTTAATATTTTGTTTGAAAAAAGTTTGAATTTTTTATTTTATTGAACTTTTACAATATTTTTGGAATTTTGAGAGAAATATGAATATGCAATTTTGAAATATTTTCTCGAAACGCTAGATGGAGAGGTTTTTGAGTAGTTTGCTGATTGTATAATCTTTTCACTAAATTATGTTAACATATGATCTGTTATAGTTTTCCGACAACGTATTGATGTTTCGTGTTAGTTTTGTAATACATATATAAACTGAGATAGAAAATACTTGTACTTTAACAAAAAGTTATGTTTGATATACATCGCTGCCCAAAACTAAAATCCATGTCCTCATAAAAGTTTTTTGCCGAAAACTATATCAAAATCCTTAACCCAGACCGAAGTCTTGATATCTCAGAGCTTGACATTTCAGCCCCTCCATATTTTTGAGATTTCAGCACCCCATTTTTTTGGAATACTTATAGAATTCGGAGAAAAGTTTGTATATTTGATATTGTTATAATTTTTGCAATATTTTAAGAATATTGGGAAATGTTTCAATTTATGATTTTGTTATAATTTTTACTTTGCAATATTTTTAGAATTCTGAAAACAGTTTCAATCTTTGATTTTGAAAAATATTTGAAAAAAAGTTTCAATTTTTGATTTTGTAAGAATTTTTGGAATATTTCCAGAACTTTGAAAAAGTTTGTATTATTGATTTATTTAAAACTTTTGCAATATTTTAAGAATATTGGGAAAACTTATTTCAATTTTTGATTTTGTTATAATTTTTGAAATATTTTTAGAATTCTTAAAACATTTCAATCTTTGATTTTCTAATAATTTTTGAAATATTTTTAGAATTTTGAAAAATAGTTTAAACTTTTTTTTATTATAATTTTTAAAATATTTTTTAAATTTTAAAAGAAATAAGAATTTTTGATTTTCTAATATTTTATGAAAAATCTAAATGGAAAGGTTTTAGTAGTTTGCTGATTCATGATGATGAATCGATCTTTTCACTAAATTATGTTAATTTATGATTTGTTATAATTTTCCGGCAACGTATTGTTGTTTCGTGTTAGTTTTGTAATAAATTTCTAAATAAAGTAATACATATACATCGCTGCCCACAAATAAAATAATGTCTTCATAAAAGTTTTTCGCCGAAACTATATCAAAATCCTTCACCCAGCACGAAGTCTTGATATCGCAGAGCTTGAGATTTCGGCCCCTTCATATTTCCCATTTTGTAATCTTTGTAAAATTTATATTGTTGATCATTAATTTTATATTCTTTACCATAGAAAGAGTTCCACCTTGAGTTTTTACCTTGAAATAATAAAACCGATACATATCTTGAGAACCAAAAATGAATAAAAAGGGTTGGATCGCCACTTTCTAAAACGCGAGTTAGTTCTCAACCATTTTTAAATTGTAAAGCCCGTTACAAGACATTAATAAAAACAAAAAATAATTGGGTCTTGAAAATTTGATGAAATTTGATGTGTTAAAAATAAAACATTTTATAAATATGCATTTTTGATAACTGATTTTGAATGTTTTACTGTTATTTAATTAAAAGAAAATGTTCAAAATCATACAATGTGAATTACTATTTCTATTATCTCATTTCAATAAGCCAAGGTTCAGCCAGTTTTCGATTTTTCATTACCCAGTATCTTAAGACAGGTATAAAAAAAACTAGAAACGCATATTTCTTTTCATCGACTTTAACGAATTTCAATATGTATATATACAATATTACAAAACTTGTTTCAAAAATTGTATGTTTTATGTTTTTGGTCGATTTCACGTGTTTCTTCCCGAATACTATTTTGAGGATTGAAATAAGTGCTCGAATATAGATTGTAAACTCTGGTTTGTAACAATGAGTTTTATTTATTAGTTTGCTATAATTATCTTTGGGTAGATCTGTGTAAATACCATGCATTTCAAAATTGGCTCAGGTGAGTCGGGTACCGGGTAGTTTCCAAATACTCGGTGCATCACTAATCTCTACCAGTTTATCCATTAAAAGTCACCGTAAGGAAGTAACGTGTTGGTGTTGATTCTAGTGGTTTGTAGAAAATATTCTTCTCGTTAGCGGTCTAAGCTACTGCAGTAGGTGCATGCCCGACAATGAGTGAAATATTATTGTTAAAGGAAACAAATACTAAAATCATAGCTAGAGGGATAACCACTGCAGTAATGAAAATTATTACCAGGATTATCTGATTTTGTACTATCGAATTTCTTGCAGAGCAATTACATTCATTCACCTTTCAGTCTCTGTTTTTAGACATTTTCTGGCATCAAGAGCGCTAAAGCTTTACACGTTCCCAGTTTTGACACGATTTAACGGTGGAACTATGTTCCTAAAATTATTGTAAAAAGTAAATAAATAGGTCATTTAATATTTAATTTCATGGGCATCGTTCCGACGTTAACACATTACAGCCATAATGCTTCAACGATACTTTGTAGCTACTCGAAATTTCCAAAAACAGATTTCTTGTTAAAACCGTTTACAACTGACGTGATTTTCACTCAAATATTGACTCTCACTCACACTCTCACTATTGACTTTCACTGAAATATTGATATCTGTGAGATGCAATTTTAAAAATTAGGAAAAATAAAAAAAGGTTTTTAATATTTATTTTTTTCATTTTCTTTTTTTTAAAACTAGCAAATCAAAAATTTGGATTTAAAATAAAAACGGATTACACAAAAAATTGCATCTGAGAAATGTACGTCAGTACTCACTACTCACTACTCAGTAGTAAACAGCTAAACTCTTATACATTTTGCTCAATTATTTTATCACACATATTATGTCAAGATATTCATCATTCCTGAACGCTCTTAAAAATTCTCATTCACATTTTTAATAATTAATTTAATTTATTTTTACACCAAGCTTACCAGATTGTGCTGCAATTCTATATGCATGAAACTTTTTTTATTGACAAAATATCGACGAGTGCTTGCATAAAATTTTATTTGAAACAAAAATTAAATCAAATAATAAAAACAAAAACAAAATTAAATTTTGTCGTTATTATTATTCCCAATTGTAATTTATATATGCATGCTGTAATACATTTTATATTTGGACGTTCATCAATTTGTATATGGTTAAGCGGAATGTAATCGAAACGCTACTTAATTCATGTTTGTAAATTGTAATAGAAAAATGCAAAATATGAAGTTTGTTTTGCATCCAATTGGGATTTGAGCTTTTTAATAAGGGATAATGTTTATTGATCAGAATTTATATTGAACTGAGTCAAGCAATATAAAAAGTTTGCATTTAAACCTTAAACTCTTCAATCATGATGATATATTTATAATTCAGCTATGATAATTCCAGCACTTTCAAAAGACTAGCAAAAAAGCAAATTGTTACTTTACGATTATCGCTATCATAACCTCAATTTTGTTTCGATTAAACGAAGAAAACAAGATTGTATCGACATACAACGACAAAAGAATTCTTAACATCGATTTTGTTCGAAAAGATCAAAAAACGAAAACTGATAATCAGGAATATAGGAAAAAGGTTAAATTTGTATTTGCGATTTAGGATAATATTCGTCTATATAAAAATTTGACATATGACATACATTTATGGATGTAATACGGTCGATTTAGGACAATATTGACACATCAATCATATTCATATATGATTTTGGTGAAAATATGATAAAAGTTTTCTTTTACAAAGTTATGGTAAAATGAAAATATGTTATGGTGTTAAGTGAATTATATTTTTAGAATGGAAGTATTTTTATTTTTGTTATACATATTTTGTTATATTGCTAATAACTTTAATTTTTCTAAACAAATCGTTAAACTTTTGTTTCTAATATCATTGCGAAAAAATCTTGCAAACTTCACTTCCCTAAAAATTTAACTCTAATCTTAACCATAATCAAACAACCTAAATAAAAATAACGTACAAATAAACACAAAACTTTCGAAACTCAAATTGATTTCCTTTTTATTCCTATTTTCAATTTTCCCTTTTTTTAATAAAAATTTTGAAAATTTTTCTCTCCACAAAAAAAAATAGAATTATTTAAAACTCATAAAACTTTGATCTTTCCGCAAACCATTAAGTAAGTATTAATAAGATAATAAGAAAAAAACCAAGGAAAAACTTACAAGTTTGACTTGTTTTCAGACAAAAAACAAACACACAAAAACACGAAAATATTTAAAAAAAAAATACGAAAAGTTAAATGAAAAACAAACAGTTTTCTATTTATTTATTTTTATTAGAAAAATCAACATTGAGAAAGTTTTTACTTAAAAATAAAAAGATTTTCCAGTTTTTCACTTTTACTTATTTTGTGTATTTTTTTCGTGTAAGAAAAGTAACAAAAAAATAAATAATTTTATTAAATTGACACCCGGCAGCAATTTAGTTTAACTTTTTAATTTTTTCCATTTTCATTACGTAGCTTGGGGGTGAGGGTGGTTGTATCAGTTTATCGATATATATGTGCGTAACAAAAATACAAGATAAAAAATCGAAAGAATAAAATTTTCTAATCTCCGTTTAATTATATTTTATGTAATTAAATTAAAATTTAATTAAACTTTAAAACAATAATAATAATGAGTTTTTTTTTTGAAATATTTCGCTTGGAAAATTTATTTGTGATTGGGTTGCTGAGTGATTGTGTTTTTAAGGGAAATTGTTTTTTTTTA
Source organism: Diogma glabrata (assembly GCA_963693315.1). NCBI lineage: Eukaryota > Metazoa > Arthropoda > Insecta > Diptera > Cylindrotomidae > Diogma > Diogma glabrata. The sequence continues at coordinate 184,966,522 of OY856186.1, forward strand.
ATTCAAAACTTATGTCATTAGAAATTTTTTTTATTTGAAATAGGAATTTATGTGAAAATGAAACGTATGAATAATTTTGAAAAGTTTTAAGAATTTTTGTAAACAAACTGAGTAAATATTTTGTCAATTTTTATATACGTAAGAATGTTGAAGAGGAACGATAATATAATACTTGAACAAGTATTTTTGTAGGATTTTTTTGGATATGATAAATGTTGTGTATGACAGTTGAAATATTTTGTTTATAAATAATTCATAATTCAATTTATTTTTTTTTTTTTTGGAATTTATCGACAGTAAATTTTAAATTGATTTTAATAGATTTTCATTTATAGATTGATGTTCTTTGCGATTTATTTTATACGTTTTGTTTACTTATTTAAGTGTTGAACAAATATTGACTATATGGAGAAGAGAATGTGATAGATTCTGGCTTAAAATATACTGTAATACAGAAAAAAACTGGCAACATAAATTGTTCAGCATTTATATAGAAAGTGTATTTGTGCTAAATAACACCTAGTAGAATTAAATCGAATGTTATCTTGATGACAAAATACAGGAATGACATATCATACAACATCAACAATAAATACTGAGTGTTTTTGAAGTGAAAACTTCTTTAGTATCGTTGTGATTCTAAACTAGATGAAACGAAATTTTAACAGTAAAAAGAGACAGTGAATATTTTTTAATATTTTCCTTTTTTTACTTATTATTTTGGTGGTACATATTGTATTATGTATGTTATGGTGGTACATATTGTATTATGTATGTTGAAAAAAAAATTTATTATGAAATTTTAAATTTTATTTGGTTATGTTTATGTTTAGAAGACAATAAATTTATTTTTGTATTGTTTTTGTAATTTTTTATATTTTTCATATTTTTTAATATTTAATATAATTCATAAAAAAATGTAATTAGTTGATAAGGTACGTATTGAAAAACTGTTTAATTTTTGTATAAAAGAAAATATTTAATGTTTTTTTGTAAGAATTTTATATATATTATAAATTTTACGCAATTTCGGTGTAACCGTATGTAGTCTAATAAAGAAATGGATTAATGTCGATTTTATGTTAAATAGGTTATTAATTATGAAAATTAATTTTTACAAAAATGAAATTGTTTTTGATGATTATTGCTGATTAAAATGCAGGAACAGGAAAAACAATTCACACATGGTAGAAGTGAAACCTTCAAAAATTTTGGCTTCAAGATAATGAGACCAATGTAAAATTTTGGGAAGAGGATAATTGCAGGATTTAGTCATGATCATAGTGATACAAAGTTTGATAATTATTTTACATTTTATTCGTATATATTACATATATTATTTAAACTCAGAGCTTACATTTTCGATAAATGATACAAGAGGCTTATGGTAACTAAAGTATGAAATAAATACTTTGGTGTTAATATGGTCAATATATCTTTGGAATACTGCGTCAATTACTGTTTTTGTTCTTGTTGTTGATACAATGCGAATGAAACACTGTATTCCAAAGATATATTGACCATATTAAGACCAAAGTATTTATTTCATGCTTTAGTTACCATAAGCCTCTTGTATCATTTATCGAAAATGTAAGCTCTGAATCTGAATAAATTTATGTAATATATACGAATAAAATTTAAAATAATTATCAAACTTTGTATCACTATGATCATGACTAAAACCTGCAGTAATCCTCTTCCCGAAATTTTACATTCGTCTCATTATCTTGAACCCAAAATCTTTAAAGGTTTCACTTCTACCACGTGTGAATTGCACACATGTCCCGATTTTTTCTGTACCTTAAGTTGTTAGAAACAAGAAATTTAGTTTTATATAGTAAGATTTGTTGTATTAACATTTATTTAAATTATAGTTGGGGCATACGTGCGATTAAATAAGTTATTGTAGAGTAGCGTATTGTTTTTCGCTACTACTATCACCTCTGGCTAAATTATATCTCAGAGTAAACTCATTGTAAGAAATTAATCAAATTGTTATTCAAATTAAAGCAACTAACTTTTAATTGCAAATTGTTCCAAACAAGGTGAAAATGACACATAATCGGCATTTATTAATCAAAAAATTGATTAAATACCAGTTACACAAGAGTATGTTGCTAACGGAATTCGACACATTTTCATGATACCGAAATATCGAGATTGTTGAAAGGAAATATCGGGTTTACGGGATCGCCATATTTGCCGGTAGCAATCAATAAAAACACGGAATCCTGCTTAAAAAAATAATACTAAGTTCACATGGAGGGATCAGCTTTTGTTGATTTCTAAATTGTAGCAATAGACGTGAATTATCACTAGTGAAAACGATATCTTAAGAGTGCTGGCGAACGAACTCTGAATATTCAGTCAACGGTAGCACTGTAAATCTTAGTTATGATATTTTCCTTGGTGATGGCATGCTATTGCTTGCTTGAAGTACTGAGCATTCATATAACTCTATATGCGGGCTTTAATTCTTGAAGAAAACCGTGCATCACACGATCAATGAATATGTCAATAGCATTATGATTATTGGCAATTAAATTTTAGTGTTGTTGTTGGATATTTTTAAAAAATATTTGCATTTTCACTCTAAGTTTTCTTTTTAAATTAAATATTGGCCTATGCCTATGTAGTTATTCAGTTTGTTTTGAGTAAGCAATCCACTATCTTTTGAGTTGATGAATGCCTCACACGAAAAACATCATGTGCATGGTGCATGAATATGTGCATAGAACTTCAAACAAAATGCGCTCTGTGAACGAGGGGATGCACATTTAAAACATATTTTTATTAATTAATCTTTTTGTTGCATATTTGTGCATATGTCTATGGAATCCGAATGAAACATGTTTACGAAATGACCATATATATGTAGACAAAATGCGCATATACTTTTCTACGAAACAAATTGTAGTTGCTTAAAATTTACGAGAGTTCTGTCCATTTTAGATATACATAGTTTGCGGAATTACACATTACACATATACTTAAGTTATTGCTTCTCGGCTAAAAGAATACGATAATAGCAAATGTGTTATGATATATGTAAGGACATAACACATCCGCGATTATTAGTATTAAGGTTAGTATAAAGGTTAAGGTTAGTATAAAGGTTAAGGCTAGTATAAAATTATAATATTTCTATTTTCAAATTTATTGGACTTTTTATAATATATTATAGACCTGTAAATAAGAAAAATACATAAAATGTAGCTTTTGTAAACTCATTGTGAACATATAAATGCATAAATGCTGCGTATGGGTTTGGTGATGTACATGACGTGAACATGTATCTGAATAAAATATACATCGCTGCAAACCTGTCGATGTACATAGTGTGAGCATTTTGGTGCACATTTGATGCACATGATTCTGAAACGTATGTGCAATGTGCATATATGTGCTTTATGCGTTTTAAGACATGTGTACAGTATGATGCGCATTATGTGCATGACATATGTTTTAACTTTATGCACGGCCATATTGTGTATGTACCATTAATGCATATTTCATGTATTTTTTTCAAAATTGTTTTACGAGAATAACTCGCATAAAAAAAAGAAGAACAAAAACATCTGGAGCATTTATATATTTTCAGGACGTAAACTAAGCATGTATCACGAAGTGGTCATTTCCAATGTTTGCACCACTAAAGGATTGCACGCTCGAAAAGAAGCGTAGTGTTACTAGCACGTCATCAATTTGATTTCTAGGGCTCCCATTCGGTGAGAAGCGATGTATCTCGATCGATGCGGAAATAAAGTACTCGGCAATTCTCAAATTATTTGATAATGGAGACTCAGACAATCTCTCGCTAATTTCATTCGAATTTAAATGTTTGGACCCACGTTATTTCCATTAAAGATATCTTTACTAACTTCCCCATTAAAGTTGGTGTTGGTTCGAACCTTTTCCAGTGTTATTAAGAAAGTGATCTTACCATCAAACATTGTTGTAGGTTCAGCATTACCGTAGAAAGCAGATCCTTTCTTTGACCTGGTTGAATTTTACAAATTTTCTTCGAGAAACGTTATTACCAGCGTTGCCACTTGGATACATTTGTATCCATTTGGATACATTATTTGAAAAATTTATTAAATGGATACTGGGTACAAAAAAATCACAAAACTGCTAGAATGGATACATTTTATTAATATGCCTTTAGCTGTGTTGGATTTCCAAAAACTTTGAAAATGTTTATGAAATTTGTTATATTGTTCGTCTATTCTCTTTTTGTGAAAGAAAAAGTATCAGAAATTGGCGAGCAGTGTAACTAATTTTAAACAGTTTTTGAAAATCGATCACATTTTTTTTAATAATTTAAAATTCGATTTAAAAATCATTTTATACAATTTTATAGACCCTTATCGTTTCTTAAATCTAAAGGAATGTAAATGAGCTATGTTTTGAAAATGAAGAAAACCATATACAATTGTCTGAAATAAGTATGGGATATGCAGTACAATCATTTTTAGCATACAATAAACTGGAAAAAGAGGAATTTTTGGAGGTGACAAAAACTGTACAAAAAATTTATATGGAATTTATTCATCAAATAAAACACATATTGAAATCATCAGATAAAAATTTGAATTAATGTGATTTTTTTGTTGTTATATTATAAATAAATGTGATCAGGATACTGAATTTTACTAAACATATATTGTAATTAGTCCTTTAGAAATATCAAATAATCATGTTTCATTTTTTCAAAAAAGTGGATACATTTGGATACATTTTTTTTATAAAATTGGATACATTTTAATTTTTTTGAGTGGCAACGCTGGTTATTACCACAGTATAGAAAATCTTGTTTGCCGATGCAAAGAAATATTATCCATTATAAATGTACCTCTCAAGCTCTATCTCTAGACTTTCGAGAGCATCAGGCTGTGATTTTCCACGTTCTGACTTTTCTTGCTAATTTTCACATCCAGTTAAAATTTTGTTCGGTTGTCCGAGTCTGATATTCTCTTTTTGCTTTTTAATTTAAACGGTTGTTTTGTTTTCAATTTGAAGTTAATTTTTGCAGCATTCAGCAAAACTAAGAGCCGCATAATTTGAGTGTCCACATTCAACATAAAAAAAATTAAAATGTACTACATAATCTGAGTGAATTAATCTCGTAATCTGAGGTTAAAAGTAAATTGAATTGGTATGATTTCAATTGGTCAAATTGTTTTGATTTCATTAAAATTATTTTCAAATTATAATCACAATTGCTTTGATAAGTTTTGTTCAAAAATCAAATTTTAAGATAAATTCTCTTATTTCGTTTAGTTGAATTTGTTTGATTGTGTGAGATGGGCGTTTTTTATCATCAGGGTTTTTTTAATAAGAAATTTGATTTATTAATTAAAACAATAAAGATTTATTATTTTTATTGAAGAAAATGTTTTTATTTTTTATAATACACAATTCTTTGTCAGAGAATAAAGTATTGTAATCGATTCGTGTTTAATGAATTTTATTCTCTCGCAAATTAAAATTCTCGCTCGTGCCTCGCTCAAATTTTAAACTTTTGTTGAGACTAAACTATTTCATTATACACTCATTGATTAAACTACTATTGAGTAATTTTTAATGTTTTAATAATAAAATAATATTATTAATAAAATTCCGTCATGTGAGATAATTTTTTTTGTCAGGGACCCTATTCCCGAACACATAAATGTGAATTTGAACAATATTGTGAAGTTTGTATTGCGTAACATTAAACGGTAACGGTAACAATTTTACGGAAAATGAATTTCACAATATTGTCTAAATTAAATTAGGACAATAATGTGAAATTCGTTTTCCGGAAAATTGTTACCGTTACCGTTTAATGTTATGCAATACAAACTTCACAATATTGTCAAAATTCACAATTATGTGTTCGGGAATAGGGCCCCAGACTTTTGTTAAGACATGTTTCGATAATTTTCAAATTATCTTCTTCAGTTATCGGATAAAGATAACTGAAGATGGTAATTTGAATATTATCGAAACATGTCTTAACAAAAATCTGACAAAAAAAAATTATTGCACATGACGGAATTTTATTAATATAATTGGACCGAAGCTCCATTTTCCCCCGATTCGGATATTCGATTGTCCGCATACTCCTCCCAAACTATTAAAGATATCAAAATGAAATTTTGCATGTAAGACGACATCTAGCCATAGATGGTTTACAAAAAAAATATAGAAAATTAGGCATACCACGGAGGAATAATCACCGAAAAACGGTTCCCATAGACTTTCAATGGGAAAATTATCATCTTTTCACAATACTTAAACAAATTATTAATTTTTTTTTTGTTTTTTTTAATTTTTTATATTTTTTTTTTTTTTTTTTTTATTTTTTTTTTTTTTTTTGAACTGCAGTGATATTGAAAGTCTGAAAATAAAAGTTTGTTATTAGTTGATTTTAAAAAAATTTAATAACATACTTTTACCTACATTGAATAAGTTTGATCATGTTTTCAACCTGGACGAGTTTTTATTTGTTTCGTTCACCTTTTTTTCTTTGCCGTTTTGTTAAAGTACTTTTTATAGACAAAATTCACGATACGATCGTTGTAGTCAGACATATCGGTTTCAAATCCGTTTAAAAATTTTTCATTGATTTTCCACTAAATCTATGCCGGAGGTAGATGCAGCCATATTTACCACACATTAAACTGTAGCGATTTTGTAGTTCTTTTGGATTGTAACATATCTTCGGACATATCTTTTGGATTGGACATTTCTTCGCTCCTTTTTATCAATTTCATTCTGCATTGGTCACCTAGTGATATTATGCTTAAATGGAATATGATAGATTTATAATATTTTTTTTTATTTTTAAGTTCTCCTGTTCATTATTATGGTTAAAAGGTTAATTCAAATTAGGAAAAACCCAGAATGGTACACGCTTAAGAATAATTAGTTATACCGAAGGTTATCGTAATTATAACAAATATATGCAAAATGTGTGAATAAATGTAAATCCCTAACAAGATATTACAAACTTTTGTTCCGGTTTTTAGGGTTCCATTTTTTATACGGAACACTATTAGTGAGAGTAAAACGAGTTTTTCACATTATATCGATTATCTCGTAAAGTATAAATGCTATGAGCTTGAAATTTGAGGTGCGTATAAAACTAATCTGTCGACATGAAATGACGGATACAAATAAAACTAAAGTGGCTTTCGTTGTGTTTACAGGGGTACGATGTGAGACCTTTGAGAAATACGTTTTTTATAGATTCAAGTGGGGTATCATATGAAAGGGCTTCATTTGAGCATTCCTTAAAAGTTTATTTTGGAATTTTACACCTCACCATTTTTTGTATAATTTTGAATAATGACGTTTTTTTCGTGTTTTCTTACCTCGATTAGCTCCGCACCTAACAAAACGAAAAATTTCAAATGTATTTGGAATGATAGAATAATTAGTAAGTTTTTAATAAAAAATATATAAAAGTGTTATACACTCATAATTATATTTATTAAAGGGGTGGAAATGAGAAGGGGTAAAAACACTATTTAAAATGTGGTCAAGTGGGGTGTCATCAGAAAGAGCACCTAATTTAGAAAACATTGCAATTTTTTTAGAATTTTGCGATGCACAGTTTTTGAGTTATAGTTAAAAAAGTGCGACTTTTCGACCGTCCCCCTCCCCCTACGTTTCGACACTGATTGACAGAGAAATTTGAAAACATTCACAGAGCTAGGAAATTCGGTAAATTTTGTATGAAAACTATAGCGAAGTCTCAAATAATTATATTTCTGTGTATATAGGGGACCGGAGTAAAGAGGGTACAAAAAAACGTTTTTTGACCCAAGCGAGTGGGGTGTCATTTAAAAGAGCACCTAATTTCAAACTCGTTGCAGTTTTTTTAGAATTTTGCGGTGCACAGTTTTTGAGTTATTGTCAAAAAAGTGCAAAATTCAGACCGTTCCCCCCATACGATTGACAGAAAAATTTGAAAAAATTCACAGAGTTAGGAAATTTGGAAAACCTTATTTATTTGAAAGAACACTTAATTTAAAATTCGTTGCAATTTTTTTAGAATTTTGCGGTGCCCAGTTTTTGAGTTATATTCAAAAGAGTGCAAAATTCAGACCGTTCCCCCCCACCCATGCGTTTCTACACTGATTGACAGAAAAATTTGAAAATATTCACAGAGTTAGAAAATTTGGTAAATTTTGTATGAAAACTATAGCGAAGTCTCAAATAATTATATTTCTGTGTGTTTAGGGGACCGGGGTAGAGAGGGTAAAAAAAACTTTTTTGGACCCAAGCGAGTTGGGAATTATTTGAAAGGGCACCCAATTTAGAATTCGTTGCAATTTTTTTTAGAATTTTGCGGTGAACAGTTTTTGAGTTATGGACAAGAAAGTGCAAAATTCAGATCGATCCGCATCCTACGTTTCGACGATGATTGACAGAAAAATTTGAAAAAATTCACAGAGACAGGAAGATTGGTAAATTTTGAATGAAAACCATAGCGAAGACTCAAATAATTATATTTCTGTGTGTTTAGAGGATGGGTGTGGAGAGAGTTAAAAAACATTTTTGACCCAAATGAGTGGGGTGTCATATGAAGGAGTACATAATTTAAGAAACGTTACAATTTTCTTTAGAATTTTGCAATGCACAGTTTTTGTGTTATTGTAAAAAAAATATTTTTAGTATGTAGCCTCTCCACCCCCCTAATTTCAACACTTGATTGACCGAAAAAATAATCAAATTTAATCCATTTACAAGCTGGTGTATTTGAATCTTTCTTAAGTTGCCAAAAACATCTATGGATAAGATTTAACCTGAATTAAAATTTTTTTTGCCATTTTTTATCAATGTAGTTTTGATTGTAATTTACTATTGTTATTTACAATTTAACATTTATTTTGTTATGCGTCTATGGTCTGGAAATATAAGGACATTACAACACAACTTTTTGTCAATAATTTTTGAAATTGTGTTCTTTTACATTCACGGAACCTTTGACGAACGAATTTTATTCGCACTTGTCTGACTTTTTTTAAATTACCGCGACTTATATTTACTGTAAAATAATGGAGCGAAAAAATCATTATTCATCAAAAATACTAATAGTCAAAAATCTAATGTTTGCATAGGATTTATGCTAAGATGTGTTAAAAAAAATAGTATTTTATTCTCTTCCATTTAATTATATCAGCTTTATTTGTACGTTTTTTCGATAATAATAGTATGTATTATTGTTTTGTTTTCTAACATATAGCCTAATGAACTTAACCTATTGTCTAATGAAAATTTTCCTATAAAAAAATTATCATTATTCAATTGGTATGACTCCAATTTATTCCAATTGATTCCAAATTATTTTCAAATTATAATCACAATTGCTTTGATACGTTTTGTTCAAAAATCAAATTTTAAATTAAATTCTCTTATTTCGTTTAGTTGAACTTGGTTGATTGTATAGAATGGGGGTTTTTTATTATCAGGGTTTTTTTATAAGAAATTTGATTTATCAATTAAAACAATAAAGATTTATTGTTTTAATTGAAGAAAATGGTTTTATTTTTTATAATACACAATTCTTTGTCAGAGAATAAAGTATTGTAATCGATTCGTGTTTAATGAATTTTTTTCTCTCGCAAATTAAAATTCTCGCGCGTGCCTCGCTCAAATTTTAAACTTTTGTTGAGAATAAACTATTTCATCATCCACTCATTGATTAAACTACTATTAATCAATCAGTGTGTAATGAAATAGTTTATTCTCAAACAAAAGTTTAAAATTTGAGCGAGGCACGAGCGAAAATTTTAAATTTGCGAGAGAATAAAATTAATTACACACGAATTGATTACACTACTTTATTCTCGACAAATAATTGTCTATTATATAAAATAATAGCTTTTTATGTATTAAGGGCGTAAAGCATGTCTTTTCCGCTTGAGAGTGAACTTATTGTTTGAGGCGAGAGAAACAATCACTCGAAAGCAAAAAGGACATTTTATGCCCGAATTGCATACAAGATTTTTTGTACGAGTAAGATTCTGTATTATTTGCATAAATAAAAATACATATATTTACACAAAATAGTAAATTAATTTTTTGGAAAATTATTTTATCCAAGTAGTTTTTCGAAATAATAGTAATAATAATAACTTTAGGCATTGTTATTTCAATTTTAGGCATTGTTATTTCAGTTTTGGCATTGTTATTTCAATAGGAAAAACGGCCTGCTTTACGAACAATTTTTCAATCGTAAAAGTGCATTTTACGGTTTACACGTACAAAAAAAAAATTTCTTCAGTAAAACAATAAATCTTTATTGTTTTAATTGATAAATCAAATTTCTGATTAGAAAAACCCTGATAATAAAAAAACCACCATTCCATACAATCAACCAAATTCAACTAAACGAAATAAGGGAATTTAACTTAAAATTTGATTTTTAAACCAAACGTATCAAAGCCAGTGTGATTATAATTTGAAACTAATTTTAAAAATAATCAAAACAATTTGACCAATTGGAATCATACCAATTGAATAATGATAATTTATTTATAGGAAAATTTTCATTAGATAATAGGGTAAGTTCATTAGGGTATAGGTTAGAAAACACTATATTAATACATAGTATTATTATGGAAAAAACATACAAATAAAGCTGATATTAATAAATGAAAGAGAATCAACTATTTAAATATTTTTTTTAACTACTAACTTGAGAAATCGTCATTATTTACTCGAATGCCCCAATGAGAAGTAATCTTTTTCAACCTAGGTCAATAATAATAACAAAAATTTTCCGTGGTTAATAATGACAAATTTTCTTTTATTTTGAATTGAAATGAACAAAAAAACACAAACAAATAATAACTGCATAAATTTCCAGGCTACTTGATATTTTAAGATATTTGAAAAATGAAATAAAAAATGACTAATATCAAAATCTAATCTAAGCAAATATGATAATTAGTGTTAGTAGTTAAAAAAGTTCTATATATACCTCGGTTGAGAAGACTAATATAGACCTCGAACATTATATCCCATGGCACTACGAGCCTCAGAATCTCAAAGTTCTCGGTCAATAACAGATTACTTCTCAACCTTGCTATATAATGTATTATTTCTTCTTACAATTTAAATATTTTTACTTCTTACAATAAAAGTTTGTACGAACATATCGTTTCTTTCTTTGCAATATAACGTTGTGTCAATGCAAAATTGATTTTTCGTTTAATCGTTTTTGTGTGTTTTTTAAATTTTAGGTTCCGTTTTTTATACGGAACACTTTTGGTGAGAGTAAAACGAGTTTTTCACATTATATCGATTATCTCGTAAACTATTAATGCTATGGACCTGAAATTTGAGGTGCGTATAAAACTAACCTGTCTACATAAGATGACAGATACAAATAAAACAAATGTGGTTTTCGTTTGGTTTACAGGGTTACGATGTGAGACCTTCGAGAAAATACATTTTTTTATAGATTCAAGTAGGGTGGGATGAAAGGTGGGTGGGATGTGGGTGGGTGGGTGAAAGGGATTTATTTCAGTATTCCTTAAAAATTTATTTTGGAATTTTACACGTCACCATTTTTTGTATAATTTGGAATAATGACGTTTTCTTCGTGTTTTTTTACCTCAATTAGCTCCGAGCCTAACTGATCGAAAATCTTCATATGTATTTGGAGTGATAGAAAAATTAGTGAGTTGTTAATCAAATCATTCAACATTTAGAGTTAGACGAAGAAGGTGGTCTCCTACATTTTAAAAGAAAAAAAATAATCGAAAATAGGAAAATAAGTGTTAACAAGTGTTAATAAGTAGCTAATAAGTGTTATAGTGTTTGTGTTAGTGTTTATAAAAATAAAAGTATTGAAGAACGGACGCGTAGAATTATATTATTGGTGAGATTGTTCCTTATTAAAAAATTATTTGGTATTTTGTGTTTACTATTACCAAGACGTAGGCAGGTAAAATTTTACCTTTTTATTGCTTTGATGTAATAAATTTATTTATTATTTTAAAGCATAAATTTGTTTTATATTGCTTGGCAACAGAAAACCAAAAATTTCGTTTTAGTTGTTGGTGTTTTTTTTGGGATTAATTGAGATTTTTTTTGTGAAGTTTTTTGACATGATCTAGCTCCTCTCACCTCGGACATATTTTAGGAGTTGGAAAATATCAGTTAGTTGATTATGAAATGTCTTTTTTTGACAAAAGTTAGGAATTTCGAATTTAACCCTTTATTTGTACTCTACAATTTTGTTAGTGTCTTTTGAGTCCCTATTTTTTTTGCTTTTCTCTTATCGTGCTACTGTTGCATGAAATCTTCTATCGTGTTTTTGTGACAGAGATACCCAGTTTCTTTTGTACTGTTAAGTGTTGAAATTTAGGCCTGACCGAATTTCAGTAGCTATGCTTGCAATGTCAAAGGGTAAGTCTTTGTCTCAACAAAATGGCCGCAGAGTGAACCAACAGCTTAGCATTTACTTCACCAACATAAGAGGTCTCAATTCGAATCTAAACGAGGTTCATCACTACATCGAAAAAAATAAACCTGACATATTGTTTCTTACCGAAACAATTGTTAGTGGCAAAGCATCGAAGTTGGATCCCGATAAATACCGGATACCTAGTTACGAATTGGAACATTCCTTTTATAACAAGCATGGTGTCTGTGTATTTGTTCGAGATTCACTTTCATGTATGAGAATTAAGGCCTACGAGTTGAACTCTAAGCATTATAATTCTATAGCACTGAAGATCTTAGGTGTTGATAAAACTATGTTTATAATAGGATTAAACAGATCCCCAAATTCTCCCCCAGGATGTCCCTTTTTCGATCAAATATCTGCTAATCTAGACAAGATTAACACGGACACGGACGAACGGACACGAAAGCAAGACTGACCATTCTTGGAGACTTTAATATTCATAATAAAGAATGGCTTAAGTATTCATCGCGCACTGACGACGTAGGAAGACAAGCAGAACTGATACTCGCAGATTATCACGGTTTGACGCAAATGATAGAGTGTCCCACTAGAATCGCAGACAATTCACATCATAACAATAATTTGCTGGATCTGTTTTTGACAAACGAACCAGATACTACGAAGACAAAAGTTGAACAACCTCTCGGAACATCGGACCATTTACTAATATCAGCAATAGTGCAATTTACATCACCAACACAAATTAAAGCAAATCCTCGTCGCGTTTGGAACTATAAACGCGCCAACTGGGAGGGACTGAGAAACTTTTATGATGCAATGCAACACCTTGGAAAACTATTTGTTGTGTTGATCAAGATCCTAGTACATCGGCAATAAGAATGTGTGAAATCATAAAAGACGGAATGCGGCGGTTTATTACAAATCGATTAATCACTCCTAAAACTGAGCCTTGGTTCACGCGGGATGTTGATGAGGCAGTGAGGAATAAACGCAAAGCATTTAAGCTTAACATATAACGCTAATAAAACACCTGAAACCCATAGCGCCTATAAGAAAGCCAGAAATATTAGTAAATTCAAAATAGACCTGGACAAAGAAGCGTTTATCCAGAAGAAAGCAAAGAAATTCGCCGAGCACCCATCTGGCTCACGTAGTTTCTTTCAGGCAGTTAAATCAGTCCAGAGCAATTTTACTCGATCCTGTATTCCAACCTTAGTTCTGAATGACATTCCTGTGAGCGACTCGAAAGAGAAGGCGGATCTTTTGGGTCGTATATTCGCAAAAAACTCAAACATAGTTGGACCTCCCCATTCTCCTACACTCATTCCCCCAGTTGTAACGAAAATGAAACCAATTATTTTGCGTCACAATATTGTACGGAAAATGCTTCTTTCTATCAATATCAACATATCTGCTGGCCCCGACGGTATTCCAAAAATATGTTAACTACAATTTAATAGATTACTAAGAGGTGTCGCGAATTATTGATGATAAACAGTATAGTTTTCGTAGAAGTCATGCAACAGGTGATCTGTTAGCCTACGTATCCCATCTCTGGAACAAATCGCTGGAAAACCATGGTGAAACATTCAGTATTTCACTTGTCATTTCTAAAGCATTTGATAAAGCGTGGCATAAAAATCTCATAGCTAAATTAAAATCTTATGGCATAGACCATCTTACTGTCTCATGGATTCATAGTTTTCTTACAGGTCGCCAATTTCATGTTAATTTAGATGGTATCACATCCAATATTTTCACAACCAATGCTGGGGTTCCCCAAAGTTCTGCACTCTCACCAACCTTGTTTTTTCTATACATTAATGACTTACTTATTGCCACAGTGTACCCAATCCATAGTTTTGCTGATGACAGCACATTGCATGCATCACATGCATCTCCTAAATTTCGATCTCATACTACAGTTACCACTGATAGAGAGCTGCTAATTGATTCTATCAACAAAGATCTGGAGCGTATAATGGAATGGGGAGATCGTAATCTTGTTTCATTTAATCCAACCAAAACCAAACTTTGCCGTCTTTCACGAATAGGGCGACATAAAAATTTCCCTATTAAAATAAACCACGAGGAATTGCGTGAGGTTGAATCAGTTAGACTTCTTGGAGTGGATATTCAAAATAACCTGAAATGGAATAAACATGTGTTCAACCTCGCTAAATCTGCAATGTAGAAATTAGGATTCTTGAGTCGATGCAAAAAAATTTCAATCCCGAGCAAATTTTGTTAATCTTCAAGTCCTTTATTCGTCCATGTATGGAGTACTGCTGTCATGTTTGGGGAGGTGCTTGTCAGTCAACAATAAAATGCCTAGACTCATTACAGAGAAAAGCAATACGGTTGATTGGTAATACCGAACTAACGGACCAGCTTGATTCACTTCAGCACAGAAGAAATGTGACTGAATTGTCAATCTACTATAAATATAACTTTAGCGAATTCTCCTCTAAGGGAATTCAAAATATCCTTCCATCGTGTGCGCAGTATAATCGACAAACAAGAGCTGCCGAGTTATCCCATCCATTTGTTGTACAAATACCTCGTTGTAGAACTGTGTCCTTGCAGAACGACTATTTTAATAGAGTGGCCAAATTGTGGGACTCAATGCCTCCCTCTGTATTTCCCGATGAATTTTCCCCTCAGGCATTTAAAAAAAATGTCCATAATCATTTAAAACAATTAGTATAGTTATCCCTTTATCCCCATTCCTTCCATTTTCCTCATCTCCTTCCTTAAAAGTTGACATGGTATCTTCGGATATTCAAAGAGTCTAAATAATGAATATTTCATATTTAGTGTGTTAAACATGTCTAACTAATTAATAAAAAAAAAAAAAAATTAAAAATATAAAAAAGTGTCATATACTAATAATAATATTTATTAAGGGGTTGGAAATGAGGAGGGGTAAAACACTATTTAAAATGTGGTCTAGTGGGATGTCATTTGAAAGAGCACCTAATTTAGAAAACATTGCAATTTTTTAGAATTTTGCGATGCACATTTTTTGACTTATTGTCAAAAAAGTGCGACTTTTAGACCGTCCCCCACCCTGTTTCGACACTGATTGACAGAAAAATTTGAAAAAATTCACAGAGCTAGGAAATTAGGTAAATTTTGTACGAAAACTATAGCGAAGTCTCAAATAATTATATTTCTGTGTGTTTAAAGGACGGGGGTAGAGCGTAAAAAAACCTTTTTTAACCTAAGCGAGTGGGCTGTAGTTTGAAAGAACACCTAATTCATAAATCATTGCAATTTGTTTTAGAATTTTGCGGTGCATAGTTTTTGAGTTATGGTCAAAAAAGTGCGACTTCCACACCGTTCCCCCCTCTACGTTTCAACACTGATTGACAGAAAAGCTAGAAAAAATTCACAGATTTAGGAAGTTTTGTAAATTTTGAACGAAAATTATAGCGAAATCTCGAATAATTATATATCTGTGTGTTTATGGGACGAGGGTGGAAAGGGTAAAAAAAACTTTTTTGATCCAAACAAGTGAGATGTCATTTGAAAGAGCATCTATATAGAAATCATTGCAATCTTTTTTAGAATTTTGAGGTGTACAGTTTTTGTGTTATTGTAAAAAAATATTTTTAGTATTTAGCTCACCACCCACCTAAATTTCGACATGTGATTGGCCGAAAAAATAATCGCATTTAAACCGTTTACAAGCTGTTGTAATTGAATCTTTCTTGAGTATACCATAAACAACTATGGATAAGATTTAACCTAGAGTAACAATTTTTGAGTCATTTCTGATCAATGTAGATTTGATTGTAATTTACTATTGACATTTACGATTAAACATTTATTTTGTTAGCTGTCTATGGTCTGGCAATATATGTCTTTATATAACACAACTTTTTGTCAATAATTCTTGATATTGTGTTCTTTTACATTTACGGAACCTTTGGCGAGCGAATTTTATTCGCACTTGTCTGACTTTTTATTTTACTTACTCATTTTAATTTATGTTACAAAAAACTTATTTTTGGACGATGCATTTGAACCATATTTAACTTGACAGCCCCAAAATAGGTCATAAAGTAAGTTTGGTGACAACTGATTAGTTTTCAACTTAACGGAAAGTTCTTAGCATGTCCTCTGATGTCTCACTCTCATCCCAATAATTGAATGATTAGATTTCCTTCCTTAATTTATTAAAATAGCTAACATTTCCTAACGTTCGACTCTGTTCATCATTATTCATTATATAAAATAATAAATAAATAATTCAATGTGTTGAACCACAATCAAAGATAAATCAATAAAATATAATAAGTTTGTTAATCAAATTTTAACAGGTGATTGTTTCCTGGGTCTATGAGTGATTATGTACCATAGAAACCTTTAAAAACATCCAATACCATTTTTTAATTGAAGTTATAAATATTTAAAAAAACGTGATACAAAACTAAAATGAGTCAGATTTATTTTAACATACGAGGTTGTTTATTTAGTAGGTCCTCTAATAAAAAAACCAAAAACCCCTTTCTAGTTTTTTCTAACATATGATCTTTTTTCAACAAAATATTTCTTTTGGATTCTGTTCAAAAGCGTGCTATACGAATTGTTAATTATCAAAATTCAACATCATATCTTGATTTCCTACAATATCGTCGCACTGTTGCTGAACTTGTTGTTTTTTATAAATATCGTCACCAGCAGTGCTCGGAAGAAATCCGATCTGTCATGCCTCAAACGTATTCTTTTGCCCATTTTACTCGTCAATTTACGCGCAAACTCGTTTGCGCAAACAGTCAAACTGTTGAGATCATTCACTGTCATAGTGAAAAAGTGCAAGGGACGGCTTTGTCCGTACATCGTACAAATGGAATACTTTGCCCGAATGAATAGTCTCCAGTGCCTTCAATCCACAAAGATTTAAAAAAAAAATGTTCACCAACATCTCAAAACGCATGTTGTTGTGGGACCTAGGACTTAAAAGGTGTCTATGTGTTGTTGTGATACATATTATAATCCCTATAACAAAACTTTTCATTAAAAAAAAATTACAACTAAGCTTTGAATGGTGTGTAAAACCCGTTCACTAGAGTTCCTTTTAAAGATTAGGTTTTAAAGCAACAAGAACCCAATACTTAAAAATAAAATATCGTTCACATAATTTTAAAGAACAATAATCACCCTCAAGTAGATATTTTCGAGCACAAAGTAGACAAACAACGAAACAAGCAAAAACGAAAAAGAAAATTTTAAATCTCTTCATAATTTTCTCGTGGCAAAAAGGGTATAAAAAAACTAGAACTTTCTTTTTTCTGTTTAATGTCTAAATAATATACACAGAAAAAAAATTGTTGCTAGAATCATTAAAATTATTTTAAAATTTGCATTTAGATTATGTAATTTTCTCATAAAAAGTAAATAATTGTTCCTTCCCTCTATGCTGTTGGTGTGTTAGTTTGTTTGCTTAGTTTACATTTTTTTATATAATTTTTCTTCAAAAGAAAATATGGAAATTCAGTAAATTTTTTTATTGGTAAAAATTATAATTAATTTGTTATGATGAAGATGAGGATGGCATGCAAGTTGATGATTAAATGGATACAAAATGGATCAAATTTAAAAGAACGTAAATTAGTTTGTAATATAAAACAGTTTCCGGTTAATTCAGAATGAGTTCATGTTCAAAATTATATCAAAATGGCAATGGTACATTTTATGCTTTTTTGAATTAGTTCTCACTCATTAGCTTAAATCATTTAATTGATTCATTTGTCTTTTACTGATCCAAACATTATTTTCGAGTAATAATTATCTTCAATGGACAATGTATATCTCTTGAACATTTTTCAATATTTTAAGTGAACTCAAAATCATATTAATTCAAACATATGAACATTACATAAAACATAACAAATACAAACAAAAGTACTCTATCATGTTTTAATGAATTATGTATTTTGTATAAAATCACAACAGCACCAACAACAAATTATTTTTCACATAAAACCACTTCACTTTACATACAAACAAAAAACTGTGTAAATATTTTTTTCGTATTGAATAATTTTGTATTTCGTTTTTATTGGCACATGGAGGTGCATTTTATTTTTTCATAAATTTGCCGGAGGAATGTTTTATTTTTATAACATGATATTCTTTATTCCTAAAAAATGCTTTAAAAATGTATTCATATATTCAAACAGAGAATTGTTGTTGTATAAAATAAAAAATTTAATATTGTTTTGACTTTGGTCGTTTTACGTTCAAATCAAATTCTAATACTATGAAAATTTAACTAACGCACTTAATCGAAATTAAAATTCAATTTTCATATTATGTATATTTGAAATCAAGCTTGAATATAAGAAATATTCAATTGCTAATCTGAATACATAACCACAGTTATATGTTGTACAGATAGAAATAATTTGATTTTTAGAAGTGATTTTGCTTTTACGAGCAAATTTTCTTGATTAAGTTTTACAAATTTTATGATTTTTAATCAATTTTTATTTAATTTTATTACATATCTGAAAGTTTTCCAAAACAAATGTTATTGATGGAAAATGTTAAAGCAAAACAACGAAATTTGGTTGTATTCATTCAATTTCACTGTCGTCTTCTTTGTCTTCTTTAATTTCATTTTATTTGTTTTTTTAGCCTAATAATTTTATGCTTATCATCGTCTTGTAAAGTGGGTTGATACAAAAATACGCCATAAAAAACGAAACGAAATGAAACAAAAAATAGAAAACTGAGAAGAAAAATTAAATCTAATATTCTATTCCAGTGTTGCAAAACGAAAAAAAAAATCGTAACGTTATGCGTTTCGTTTTTGTAACAGTATATTTATTTTTTCGGTACGTTATTTTGTTATGAAACAGAAAAATATTATATTTTATTATGTTATAACGTTATAATTACGTTATTTTAAAATTAAATGTAATGTTTAACAGATTAGTTTTAAACATTACAATTTAATTTTAAAAAAACGTAACTATAAAATCTGACTCATTTCAAATTCTTTAATTTTAATAACGACACCTTTTATTATTTACTATTGTTATATATAAAAAACAATTAAAAAACAATAATTTTAAAATTTTTAAGTATATATATTTTTTATAATTCACACTACAATAGTTTTGATCTCGTGGAGATCATCGACGGGCGTAGATATGTAACTGACGTAATTAAAATTAAAGAATTATACAATGGATTATTCACGCCACTCCGACGAATATTTTGAAATCATTTCATATTAAAAATAATAAATTTTTACCAAAACTAAGCAATCTTATCAGGAGTTTTCACAAATCTGATAGTTTGTTTATGACTATTAGAGTTGCTTTTAATAGATCTTCAGATTGATTTCTCGGCCAGCATAAAAATATTCTTTCTTAAAATTATCAAAACACCTGTGATGCAAAACGGCTACTACAGAATTGAAATTATTTAAAATAAACTTAAAATTGTACAACATTTTATGCCCGATTTATAGTCGGTAACTTTAACTTAACGTTAACTTAACGTAAAGTACAAATGTATGAAAATGCACTAGAGCATTTATAGTCGTTAACGCAAACTTAACGTTAACTTAACGTAATAGTATATTACATATCTAGAGTTGTAAATAGCATTTTACATGCGAGGGAAAATTTTGCGCACGAGACGCGTAGCGTCGAGTGCAGTATCTTCACGAGCATGGAAAATGCTTTACAACTCGAGATTTGTTTTATACTTTTCCTACGACTTTGTTTTAATGCCCAAACGCATATAATTACTTGAAAAAATGAACTACTAATTATAAATTAAATGCAAATAGTTTACAAATTGTGGTAGGCTTTGCATTATTCTGTGTCAAAATGAATTGAAATATTTAATTTTTAAAAATCAAATTTTTCTTTAAATAAAAATTTTTCTTTTTATTAAAAGCGTGCGGTAATATATATATGAAAATCCATTACCGCACGCTTTTTTTTACTTACCGCACGCTTTTTTTTACTTACCGCACGCTTTTTTTTACTTACCGCACGCTATTTGAAATAATCAATTTACATGTCATGGATAGTGGGATGTAATTTATAATTTACTGTGATAGGAGTAGGAAAAGTTCATTTCATTCTATCTTAAAGATTTTGTTAAGGATTTTTTGACGTTTGGTACAAAAACTGAAGAAAAGTAATATTTAATTGCAAGTGTCCATAAAAATAAAATTTTATTTTTTAAAAAATGCAAAGGATATAAAAAGAGCGACTTTAAAGCCAAATATTAGCAGAAAATTAATATGAAAAATAAATTTTTTTATTTTTAAATTTTGTATCAAATGTATGTTTCGAATTTTATTATTCTAAATTTTGATTTTAAAATCAGTTTATTACTTTTAAATAA
Organism: Diogma glabrata; assembly: GCA_963693315.1. NCBI lineage: Eukaryota > Metazoa > Arthropoda > Insecta > Diptera > Cylindrotomidae > Diogma > Diogma glabrata. Next base: position 184,987,331 of record OY856186.1, read on the forward strand.
ATAAAATACCTTTTTATTTATTTAATTTTTTACAATAAATAAAACTTTATTTGAAACATGACTTTTAAAGAATTGATTGATTTGTAACATTGATTACAAAACCATAATTAATATCAAATCAAACGTCAATGAATACGTAATTTCTTACCGACTATAAATCAAAATTTTTAGGTGTCTTAAGTTACGGTTAAGTTAAAGTTAACGTTAAGTTAACGTTACCGACTATAAATCGGGCATTAGAACTACCAAAATCTGTAGTTTAAGCGTCCGCAAAAATTGATAAATAGCAGATAAGTTGGATTTTATTCAACCGGTTTTTGCGTTTTGATTTTCATATACATAATTATAAAAAAAGTCACCCGAAAAACGAAATAAAATATTGAGTTATCGTTACGTTTTACGTTATTGTAACGTAGTTTAATTTTTAAAACGTTATGAACGTAATTATTAATAATAACGCTATTTCATTTCGTTATTTAGTTTTTGCGTTACGTTACGAGAAACGTTTTGCAACACTGTTCTATTCTCAATATAAGAAATATATCAAATTGCGGAAGACAGTAAGCTGTTTGTTCAATTCAAGCTTTTATTGTAATATAAAGCACAAAAGGGTGTTCATAATCCTTTATTCTTTGTGATAAATGAGCCAGTTTTCATAAATTTCATAAATCAATTGTGTTTGAAATACGAAAACTTGTGTCAAAGTTAGTTGATAAATAGTAATTAATTTATGGTGGTTTGGTGGTTTTGGTCATTTAAATTCTACAGTTTACAATTTTTCAACGGGTTTTGTGATGAAATGAATATGTTTTGTCATAATTTGAATTTATACGGGAATGAATCAAACAGTTTTTAGGGAAATTAAACTCCCGATTTCCGACGCCAGTAGCTGTCATACCATAGTTAATATTGTATAAGATTTACAGGCTTTTTATAGGAATCTACAGTTAAACCTACATTTTTTTTATTTGTATGAGCGTCTGTATCCATATAAGAACTGAATCTAAAAAACTATGGTGCAAATTATGAAACTTTTTGCAATCCATACAATTTTAGAGCGATCTAGTTTCGAACCAATGAGAAAATTTTAAACTTTAAAAAAGTTTATCATTCTCATCAGGGCTAGCCGACTAGATAAACTCTACCAAAAAATGTCAACGCTAATGAAAATAAACCAAAAATTAGGTTACAACTCTAGCGAAGTGTAAAAACAAAAAATTTACATAAACATACATTTAATAAATTCAGGTTTAGTCAATTAATTTCTCTGGTGATCACTGTTTTGTTATACTCTAGACATTCTAGTATTGAATAACAAACTTGTATCGGTGAGAAGAAGATGACTAGTCTTCACTTGTGTCTATTGATACATGATCAACAATTAATTCAGTAAGTTATTTGTGATATAACATCACCCCGATGGAAAATCTCCCATCAAGAATAAAATAAGAACTGAATCTAAAAAATTATGGTGCAAATTATGAAATTTTTTGCAATCCATACAATTTTAGAGCGATCTAGTTTCGAACCAATGAGAAAATATTAAACTTTAAAAAAGTTTATCATTCTCATCAGGTCTAGCCGACTAGATAAACTCTACCAAAAAATGTCAACGCTAATGAATATAAACCAAAAATTAGGTTACAACTCTAGCGAAGCGTAAAAACAAAAAATTTACATAAACATACATTTAATAAATTCAGGTTTAGTCAATTAATTTCTCTGGTGATCACTGTTTTGTTATACTCTAGACATTCTAGTATTGAATAACAAACTTGTATCGGTGAGAAGAAGATGACTAGTCTTCACTGTGTCTATTGACACATAATCAACAATAAATTATTTAAAGTTTAAAGTTTTCTCATTGGTTCGAAACTAGATCGCTCTAAAATTGTTGGATTGCAAAAAGTTTCATAATTTGCACCATAATTTTTTAGATTTAGTTCCTATATTATTCTTGATGGGAGATTTTCCATCGGGGTGATGTTATATCTTGTAATGTCACTATATTAATTTTGTAACTTTCAATTTAGTTTGTATGTTTTAGTAGATCTCCTGGTTTTTAAATCGTAGTCTGAGTACCGTTTCTGAGGTTGTTCTTGTAATTAGTCCAAGATAATCCGAGACCATTGTACAAAATTCATGACAAATAACAAAAAAAATCACCCGATCACCTAGATCATAAAAGATTGGTTTTCAGATTAGTTGAAAAAATAACTAATTATATGGATCCTGCTGCAATTAGGGATATATGTGTATGTAAAATAATGAATATCATTAACTTACCATACTTAATAAAATAGTAGTGTTTTGAGAATTCAATAGAAAAACTCTAAAAAATTGGGGAGAAAATTAATTAGAAATAATTAATTTAATGTATCATGTCGTTTAAGCGGCAATTTCCTTGTGAAATAGTTGATTTCATTGTAATTGTTGATGATGTTTCAATTCACCATTTAAAAATTTCTATAAGCTTGTCAATTGAATGGCTCAGTTGATAAAAGCGCGTATAACACAAGCTATCGAATTTGTGTTACTGATGACTGGGGTTCGATACCGCCACGAAGCACGTAAAATTTTTTCTGATTAAAAATCTTAACGTTTAATTAGAAGAATCCAAAACTGGTTTCAAAATTGAAAAATTCTTATTATTCATCTAGTTATTTGAGTTTAACTACTCACAAGTTTTCATAAAAACAAATAATATCCCCAGCCCATCCCAAATTTTTCAAATGGGTCCGTCCTATGTTCAGGTTCTCAGAAAAACCGTTTTACATGTTTTTATAGTGAGCCGCTTGAAACAAGACAGACCCATGCTCAAAGCCGTTCCTTACATGTAGAACAGACAATTGAGCTGCATTGGTTTTATGGCGCCAAGTGCTCGCCATGGTGAAGAAAATTATTGAGTATAAGAAGTATTTGCTGTGCCCTTATCAACTACACCACTTCTACAGGCACGTTGGGCAATATTGTCTGGGAAATATATTATAAATTGTTATTATACCGTCACGCTGTATCTATATATATTAAAAATAAATATTGAAAGAGAGAGTGAGATTAATTGTATTCATTTGTTATTTTATTATTTACGTTTTCTTGATTCTCATTTTGTTTTTTAATGAATGTTATGTTTTTTTGGTTTATAAGAGTGTGTAGTGTGATAGTAAAGATTTTGTTGTATTTATAAGCAAAACAAAAAATTTGTGTTTGTCATATATGATTTGTTTGTTTTTTTTATACTTTTTACTTCACCACAATTTTTTATTAAGAAAAAGCAATGATAATTCTATTAATTTGAAATGTTTTGCTTTATTTTTATTTGAATTCAGTCCAATGAAATTCTCTAAAATTTAGTGACATCATCAAATTGACCAATCACATTTTTATTACATTAATAAAAGGTCATTAAGACAATTATCACGAATATTTTATTTCCTTAGAAATATAGATTAATAGAATTATAAACAGCGTTGCCACTCAAAAAAATTAAAATGTATCCAATTTTATAAAAAAAATGTATCCAAATGTATCCACTTTTTTGAAAAAATGAAACATGATTATTTGATATTTCTAAAGGACTAATTACAATATATGTTTAGTAAAATTCAGTATCCTGATCACATTTATTTATAATATAACAACAAAAAAATCACATTAATTCAAATTTTTATCTGATGATTTCAATATGTGTTTTATTTGATGAATAAATTCCATATAAATTTTTTGTACAGTTTTTGTCACCTCCAAAAATTCCTCTTTTTCCAGTTTATTGTATGCTAAAAATGATTGTACTGCATATCCCATACTTATTTCAGACAATTGTATATGGTTTTCTTCATTTTCAAAACATAGCTCATTTACATTCCTTTAGATTTAAGAAACGATAAGGGTCTATAAAATTGTATAAAATGATTTTTAAATCGAATTTTAAATTATTAAAAAAAATGTGATCGATTTTCAAAAACTGTTTAAAATTAGTTACACTGCTCGCCAATTTCTGATACTTTTTCTTTCACAAAAAGAGAATAGACGAACAATATAACAAATTTCATAAACATTTTCAAAGTTTTTGGAAATCCAACACAGCTAAAGGCATATTAATAAAATGTATCCATTCTAGCAGTTTTGTGATTTTTTTGTACCCAGTATCCATTTAATAAATTTTTCAAATAATGTATCCAAATGGATACAAATGTATCCAAGTGGCAACGCTGATTATAAATTAATGTGCTGTCTTAAAATTTTTAGTTAATATACAATTGTTTCAAACATATAGTTATGTTGCTAACAAATTTTCATAATCGAATTTCCCTCGATCGGTGACAAATTCCCATAATTTTTTTTAAATGGAGAAAAAAAATTATGGGAATTTGGAGAAAAAAAAAAGAAAAACTTTGGAACTTCGACAGTATTTAGTTTTTTAATTTAGATGTTGAAAATATAGTATATAATTCAGGGGCTTAATTTTTATGTAAAACAGTATGTGACATGTAACGTCAATTTGTTTTAACGATGAAATCATAATCTGCGATTTACGTTCTTAAAAGAATATCTTTTTAATAGACGTAATAGGAGTTTAATCAATGAGTGAATAATGAAGTAGTTTATTCTCAAGCAAAAGTTTAAAATTTGAGCGAGGCACGAGCGAGAATTTTAATTTGCGAGAGAATAAAATTCATTATTCACGAATCGATTACAATACTTTATTCTCTGACAAAGAATTGTGTATTATAAAAAACAAAAACATTTTTCTGCATAGGATCTTGATTAAACTTTGGCAAATGATACAGGTTCACATGAAAATGGAAGATCTGGATTCATTTTAAGTTTGGACAAAATGGCGGGGGGTCTCCCGAACACCTCTAAGTTATGATCTTATTGAAACTTAGTATATAAGGTTTTAGTACTGTTTCCAATATTTCTGTATACCAGCTTTCGGTTTGTCACTTCCGGTTAAAAAGTTTTTTTTCAGGTGTTTATCCCTACTGTAGCCTACAATTACCGATTGATTTTCATGAAACGTTGCGAAAAGCTTTTAAATAACATCAGAAAGATTTTATCAGCTTTTGGAGCACATTGAATAAAGGGTTGGGGGGTCCACCATACAACAGGTGGTTTTTTCCACAAAGTTTTTATGTTTGTTGGGAGCATAAAACATTCATTCGTGAATGAATTTTGATGACACTTTGGAAAAAGACGTAAACATGTATGACAAAGAACTGATTAGTTTTTGAGCGATAGTGAACAAAGTGGTGGGCGGTCCCTGGAGCACCTGTTTTTTTGAAAGCTCTATAACTTCTGTACCTGATAAGCGAATTGGATGAAACTTGGTACATGAGTATGAAGTACGGTTTAAAATAGTCCTGCATCCCAACTTCCGGTTTTTCACTTCCGGTAATAAAAAATTTTTTTTTGTACTTTTTTGAAGTTTTTTCAGTGTCCTTATGTACACTACAGCCTACAATAATGAAGTGATTATGATGAAACTTATGGAATAGGGTTCCAATTAGTTTGAATGATAATTATCATGTTTTGGGACACATTGATCAAAGTGGTGGGGGGTCTACCATACAACTGCTGACTTGTCACACTTTGTTTTTTAAGTTTGTTGGGAGCATACAGACTTCATTCATTAATTTATTTTAATGGCACTTTGGAAAGAGATGGAGACTTAAGTAACAAAGAACTGATTAGTTTTTGGATAATATTGGAATAAGTGGTGGGGGTCCTCCCGAACACCTGTTTAATGCGTCACACTTTTTTCAATGTTTGTTGGAAGCACACAGCATTCGTTCGTGAACGAATTTTGATGACACTTTGGAAAAAGATGCAAACATGTATTGCAAAGAACTGATTAGTTTTTGAGCGATAGTGAACAAAGTGGTGGGGGGTCCCTGGAGCACCTGTTTTTTTTAAGCTCAATAACTTCTGTACCTGATAATCGAATTGGATAAAACTTGGTACTTGAGTATGTAGTTTGGTTTAAAATAGTTCTACATCCCAACTTCCGGTTTTTCACTTCCGGTAAAAAAAAATTTTTTTGTACTTTTTTGAAGTTTTTTCAGTGTCTTTATGCACACTACAGCCTACAATAATGAAGTGATTATGATGAAACTTATGGAATAGGGTTCCAATTAGTGTGAAAAGATAATTATCATGTTTTAGGACACATTGATTAAAGTGGTGGGGGGTCTACCATACAAATGCTGACTTCACACTTTGTTTTTTAAGTTTGTTGGGAGCATACAGACTTCATTCTTTAATTTATTTTAATGACACTTTGGAAAGAGATGGAGACTTAAGTAACAAAGAACTGATTAGTTTTTGGATAATATTGGAATAAGTGGTGGGGGTCCTCCCGAACACCTGTTTAATGTGTCACACTTTTTTCAATGTTTGTTGGGAGCACACAGCATTCGTTCGTGAACGAATTTTGATGACACTTTGGAAAAAGATGCAAACATGTATTGCAAAGAACTGATTAGTTTTTGAGCGATAGTGAACAAAGTGGTGGGGGGTCCCTGGAGCACCTGTTTTTTTGAAAGCTCTATAACTTCTGTACCTGATAAGCGAATTGGATGAAACTTTGTACATGAGTATGTATTACGGTTTAAAATAGTTCTGCATCCCGATTTCCGGTTTTTCACTTCCGGTAAAAAAAATTTTTTTTTGTACTTTTTTGAAGTTTTTTCAGTGTCCTTATGCACACTACAGCCTACAATAATGAAGTGATTATGATAAAACTTATGGAATAGGGTTCCAATTAGTGTAAGAAGATAATTATCATGTTTTAGGACACATTGATCAAAGTGGCGGGGGGTCTACCATACAAATGCTGACTTTTCACACTTTGTTTTTTAAGTTTGTTGGGAGCATACAGACTTCATTCATTAATCAATTTTAATGACACTTTGGGAAAAGATGGGAACTTAAATGACAAGGAACTGATTAGTTTTTGGACAATATTGGGATAAGTGGTACGGGGTCTCCCAAACACCGGTTTACTGTGTCATCATTTTTTCAATGTTTGTTGGGAGCACACAGCATTCGTTCGTAAACCAATTTTGATGACACTTTGGAAAAAAATGCAAACATGTATGGCAAAGAACTGATTAGTTTTTGAGCGATAGTGAACAAAGTGGTGGGGGATGTCCCATACACCTGTATTTTTTTTAAGCTCAATAACATCTGTACCTGATAATCGAATTGGATGAAACTTTGTACATAAGCATTTAGCATGATTTACAAAAATTCTGCATCCCAACTTCCAGTTTTTTACTTCCGGTAAAAAAAATTTTTTTTAATTGTTGGCAGTTTTTTCAGTATCTTTATGCACACTACAGCCTACAATAATGAAGTGATTATGATAAAACTTATGGAAAGGTTTCAATTAGTGTAAGAAGATAATTATCATCTTTTGGGACACATTGATCAAAGTGGCGGGGGATCTACCATACAACTGCTGACTTTTCACACTTGGTTTTTAAAGTTTGTTGGGAGCATACAGATTTCATTCATTAATCAATTTTAATGGCACTTTGAAAAGAGATAAAGACTTTATTGAAAAAGAATTGACTAGTTTTTGGACAATATTGGGATAAGTGGTGGGGTACTCCCGAACACCTGTTTATTGTTTCAATGTTTGTTGGAAGCATACAACATTCGTTCGTTAAGTAATTTTGATTACACTTTGCAAAAGATGCAAATATGTATGGCAAGGAACTGATTAGTTTTTTTAGCGATAGTGAACAAAGTGGTAGGGGGTCCTCCAAGCACCTGTTATTTTGGAAGCTCAATAACTTCTGTACCTGATAATCGAATTGGATAAAATTTGGTTCTTACTCATTTAGTACGGTTTACAACAGTTCTGCATCCTATCTTCCGCTTTGTCACTTCCGATAAAATTTTTGTTTACTTTTTCTCGTAGAACAGAATTTATGTTTGTTGGGATACTACTGCCTGCTTTAATATTTTTATTATTAGAACTACGAAGTCCATAATATTGGTTAGCTTTTAATTAAAGTATTTTATGGATATTAGCTCATTATATATCCAGAACACTATGTTTCCAGAGCTGTGGTGAAGTCAGCCTATGCATCAACGTCGCAATATTTTTTTTTTTGCTATTTCAAGACTCTAGATAAAGTATATTTTATATTGTGTAAAATATGTCTAAAAAATTTAAAAAACACACTTCTTGAAAAACGGACTAAAAAGCAAAAAATATATTTCGCATTGACACAATGTTATGTTGCACCCACTTTTATTTTATGTATTAAATGGGAACGGAAAACTGTTAATCTATCATAAATACTAATAGTCAAAAATCTAATGTTTGCATCTATGCTAAGAAGTGCTGGATACCAATTATGTATATATTTTTTTTCTTATTACAATTTCAAAGAAAATATAATTTTAAAAGACATAACGTTTGAACGAACATATCGTTTGTTTCTTTGCAACATAACATTGTGTCAATGTAAAATTTATTTTTCTATGATAGTATATGAAAAGTCTATTTTCATCCCGCTCAATGCGCTGTGAAAATGGTTTTTTTTCCACTAGTGTAAAAAGAATAACAAAATATAGTTGCTATGGTTTTTCATATAATTTTACAAAGTTTTTTAAACAACGCAACCATGAAAAAATAGAATATGAATTTTGAATGTTATGTTGTCGATTTCTAATTTTACAATGTATAGTAAATATCGATTATATATACTATCATAGAAAAAATTGCATTTCCTATGCGAGATAAAAACGTTTTTCACTCGTAAGCATGTCTCACTTGACGCTAGCGCTTCTCATGAACAAATGTTTACTCAAGAAAAAAAACAATGTTTTCATCTCTTGTACGAAAATATACTATTATATGACATACTTTGATCAATATTTTAAATTCTGAGCTTCGATTATGCAACTAATTGAATATTGTAGATCACAAAAGTGAATTAAAAATTGTCATGTCCATACATGGAAGAAGGAGTGTCACAATTTTTTTGTTTTTTTTTGTGCTTATAATAAAAAAATTCTCTTGACTAGCTACCACCCCATCTATTAACTGATATATAAAAAAGAAAAAGCATGAATATAGGAGAGAATCTTTGAACTACAACAACAAATGTAGTAAATATTTTAATTTTTATACTCATTTCATTATGTACAATTTAAAGAAATTTTTCCATATAAAAATGACTAAAACTTGTAATATGTTCTCGATTGTAATGATATGTATACTCAATATGAGCGAAATTCCAACGCGGGAAGTGGGTCATTCAAAATTTATGGATCTTCTTTTAAAATGTTGACGGGTTTTATAGATGGAAAAAAATAATTTAAAAATTGAATATTTTCTTTCAGTTTTAATAAGTTTTTTAGTCTAAAACTTTCAGAAACGCGTACGAACAGGTTCAATAAACTTGTTTTTTAAATTTGAGACTAATCCCATAATAGAAAGTAGCTGGAAAATTGATGACAAAATTCAACCCAACACAACTCAAATCTCAAGTTAAATAAAAGTGTGCAAAAACAAAAACCGCCTTATGCACAATACTTTTCTGACAAAAACGAAACAATTTCAATTCCGTTTAAGCTCCTCTAGTTGAAATAATAGAAGCTATAGTTTTCGTCAGTTGGACATATTCCATTTTTGCAAAACAGTCTCGGTAAAACTTCAAAAGTTTGGATATTGAAGCAATTTTTAGACTATGACAGCTTTGGTTAAGTAACCGAAACAACTTCAATCCTTATGATAGCTATAACTTCTACACCCTTTTTTCGGAAGCTTTATCTAGAGTTGTGTAAATAAGTTTCGGTAAAGCTTCTAATATTAAATATAAAAGTATTTTAGAAGCTTTCACTCCGAAATTTTATAGAAGTAAAATATAACTAGCTTCCACTTAGAAGCTTTAGCGAAGCTTTATTGAAGCTTAAGCTTGCATAACTCAAAATTGAGAACTAAATTTGATCGTTGGTTAATACAATTGATATTACTTTGGTCTGAAAGAAAGTATTACAATATCGAGTCAAAAACCAAAACCACTACATTTTTTGGTTTTTCAATGTTTTAGATCCTAACAATTATAATAAAGCCTGAGAAAAATGTCTGTCTGTCTGTCACCCACCACAAATGACTAAAACTAGAAAACCCCAGCAGTAAGAGCTGAATCGTGGGTTTGATAACTGTTTCGAAAGTGTATCAAAAAAAATTTGCTTAATCTTTATTTAAAGTAAATTGGACATAAAATATGATTCTGAATTTGGACATAAAATATGATTCTATCCAGTTTTAGCTATTCCTAATAGAAACAATTAGAAAATATCATGTTGTTCCACATTAAACGCCGTTTTTAACAAAGTTGTTATTATTCGCGGGATTTTTTTAAAGAAATTTTTTGTGTGAAACCCGGATGGTCATTTTGTTGTGTTTTATCTCTTCGTTTATCTCTTATTTTATCTCTTTTGTAGAATTGTAGAAATATTAAAAAAACTCTACATACCCATACTCAAAATTCCCCTCATAATGAATTCAGTAGAAATGAAATGAATTTGTAGGAGAAAACTGAATAAATTTTGACATTAGCAAATGATAAATTGTTTATGATTTTTGAAATTTAATCACTAACAAATTTGTTGATAAATTAAATTTTTTTTGGTCTTATTATTGAAAACAACAAGTGATAAGTAAAAAAATAAAATAAATTGAAATAAGATTTGTATTTTAAATAAAAGCAAGATCGAAAATAAATTTAATTTAAACGATTTATTTAATTTTTTATTAAATATTTTTTTATTAAAATGTTTTCAAAACTATTTGAAATTATTAAATTTACTTAATTACGGATCGAAAAAATATTTTATGCATTAAAGTTATTTATTAAATAAACAAAAAAATATTATAAACTAGATATAAAAATTTAGAAAAAAATTTGACATTTACGAGAGTGAAAGCAGGGCAAATATATATTGTTGTTTGCTCATACAAATGAGCATTTATTGGAATAGCTCATCGTCAAAATAAGTTCACCAATCAAATTTTATCTTTTTTTTATCACTAATGATAAAACACAACAAAATGACCAACCCGGTTCCACTACTTCTAAGCAATTGGGTCCGTCTGAAAATATCAGGTTGTTAGTTGTTACAGATCAAACATTGTTGTTTTACAAAAATTAAAATAAGTGAAAGAGTGTTGTGATAATTTTTGTTTTTTTTTTTAAACAGCAAATAACTGTTCTTTTACTTAACATTAGATATCCCTTGTGGGGAGACTACAACCAGAAACAACAACATCTTTACTAGAATTGGTTATATGTGAAAAGTATGGTTTTGTTTTTTGGTTATCATTAAAAAATACAAATAAAAGTTATATAAAATTACAAATAGAAATTAAAAGAACAAGGAAAAAGTGTTTTAATTGCGGCTAAAAACGGAGTTTGACAACCGATACGTCATTGCTGATGCAATCATTGAAACAACAACGAAATCTAGTTAAAGTACTTCAAATATTGAGGTGACGATTTTTGTTGTTGTTGTTTTGATTTATTTTTTTGAGTCATAAGAATAACAGAATCAGTTAAATTGAAAAGTCATAGTTGTGGCATGGCAGTTCTCCCGGTGATTTTAAAAGGTATTTTTTAAATCTTTTGGTAGGTGAGATAGGTCACTAGGATTTATGACAGCTTGGACTAGCAGCGGGTGAATGTAGGTTTAGCGTGCAGAAACAACTGGTGGGCTTTGACGGTTAACCATACCTCATACTACAAAATAGACCAAAGTCTTGGTATCTCAGAGCCTTGTAAAAATTTAGCCACTGCAAGTTTTTACATTTGTTTTTATATTGCTTTATAAAATATAAATTTGAATTATCCGAGATAGTTGTAATAAATGGATGGATATTATTTAATCCAATTAAAGACGAACAGAGCATTATCGGTAAATTTAAATTTGAAGTTTCGATTGATGATTAACTAAAATTAATAGTCATAATAAACTTCTTTTCCGCTTAAAATAATTTCAGGCGTTTTGGATATCTTACAACTCAAGTAAATACCAATTAAATACCAATTTGCCAATTTGTTGTTTTCAGTTACCTATATTTCATAAGACTGTAGCTTGAGCTTGTGATATAATGAATATTATGACTTATTATATTTATTATATATATTGTACAGCTTCTATTCCTTGGCGACATATTTTAAATAATATTTTATTATAAAAGTTCTTGTTTTAATTTCGTAAATTTTTTTTTATAATATATTTATATTAAAATAACAATAATTATATTAATAAAAATATATCTTTCGATATCGGTTTTATTCAACCACTTTCAAGAGAATTTAGAATATATTAAATAAAAACATAACACATCGTAAAAGTCTAACAAAATTTTTTTACGAAAACATAATACCTACTGAAATCCAAATATTTTAACATAAATAGGCAAAGAGATAAATGGCCAAAAATACATTAATAAATAAATATGTATTAATAGAAATAAGTCCATAAGATTATAGCATTACACAGCTAAAACAATAAAAATATTTACTTCTATTTTAACTTTTAAATATTCATCTCAAACCAATCAGGGTTAGTTAACGGCGAAAAAGTGATATCATTTTGTAAAATTTAATAAATTTTTGTTCTAAAAAAGATATTATCTATTTTCGAATAATTCAAGTATATCAGGTTTAGTATCCTTAGTTTCAAAATGAAGAATTTTGAAATTCGAATTATTAATAAGAATAATGTCCGTATCGCTAAGCTCAAAGCTACGACCAGTTTGTCCAATATTATACAGTCAAACATCCTGAATCAACTAAGTTTCGATATTTTAAACAAATGAAACATGTATGTGTCATCGCTTTCATTTTATTGTTGCTAAATCTCACACCCAATTCACTAATCAAACAATAATCCAGAAAACCCGTACATATATATATATATATATATATATATATATATATATATATATATATATATATATATATATATATATATATATATATATATATATATATATATATATATATATATATATATATATATATATATATATATATGTATAAAAAAATGCATTCCTTTTTTACATAAATTATTTCTCTAAGAGTAATGTCAATAGATATGGAAACGGATATATTATTTGAACAACTTGCTTTTAATTTAAACATTTTGAATTTCAGAAAAAAAAATTTAAATTTCTTAAAATAAAAAATGATTTTCCAAATCGTTGTTCTTTCTTCTCTTCTCAATTCAAAATTTCTTCGTTTCAATTTTCCTTGTGTATTTTGCGGATTGAAAATTTTTCCGTTATTTGTGTTTATTTTGTTATTAAAATCGAATTTTCTAGATATTTTCTTTGCATTGGTACGATTGTTATTACTTAATGTTGTTGTGTCGTTGATGGTAGGATTTAGTACTGCAAAAAATTAAGTGGAAAATTATTGTTATGGTAATGTATTTTGGAAAAAAAGAGAAAAAATTTAAATAAAATGTAAAGTGTCCATTAAAAAGAAGCCGTTGAAAATTATATAAATAGAATTTGTATTATAAAATTAAAAGAATTGTAAACATGATAAAATCGAATGAAAAGAACAATGTTGCTCAATTTTTTTTTTCAATTATGTTCCGAAACGTAAAACTGTCAAAATATTTTTTCTTCATTTTCTTTAAACCACAATTCAACTTTAAAAAAATCAACTTAATTCGTGACATAACAAAACGAACAAATAAATTTATAACTGAATGACTAAAATTAAATTGCAAGCATTTGTTCATCTCAGCAAGTTGACTAAGAAAATAAATTGAATCCTTTAATGAAAAAAAATTAACTCTTTTTTCCAGCCTTTTCTTTTTACATTAATATTTCATTGTGTAAAACTCATGCTAGGATTTTAAGATTATTTTTATTTTTTTTTGGTTGGGAACAAACGGAACAAACAACCGTTCTTGATTTCTAAGAAATGGAAAATGGTGAATAAAACGATTCCAGTTATCAATGAAATAGAAGAAACGAAAAATTAAATTTGTGGAAATAAAATTAATTGTAACAATAAATTGAAAGAAGAAATTCTGTTCTATATTAAAATTAAAGATGGTGTCAGAGGATGTTTTCAAGGATTCAAAGTGGAATGTTGCCAAGTGGACTAGAAAGGTCAAAATATTTATCCTTACATTTTACAACTAAAACTCATTAATATACAGAAATTAATTCAATTTATTACAATCATAATTTTATACTGTACTAGCAGGACCCGGCGTGTTTTGCTAAGCTTATAAATAAAGTTTTTGCGCAGACATTTTGTTGACGTAGGAGCAATGATTTCAAAAAGTGATAGTAAGAAATGATAGCGTAATTTTTAATTTTTCTTTTTAAAAGTATGAATGAAAAATAATCAGCATTCTAGCTTATCAGTTCGTATATATGAAAACTTAGCGATCTGCCAATATGTTTTCAAGTAAGCAATAAAACCATTTAAATAATTTGTTGAATTAATAGAGGTGTGTCATATCTATATAAAACATTATACAGAACCAAAATAGATTCACAAATTTTCACAGTGCTCATGCATTGTATTTGCTTCCGACACAAAAACTGTCCTAAAGAAGTTTTTCTGAGAGAAAATGAAAAATGCTTTCAAATTGCAAAATTCAAGTGAATTACAATAATTACTTTGATCTTAATCACAAAATTTAATCTGAGAAAATTTTATTTTTTACACTAAATAAAAGTAAAAGTTTTGTTTATTTAACATTAAACCTGTCGCATATTGCCGCTATCTCATAAAAAAGAAAATTTGAAAAAACGCGTTATGATAACATTCAATTTACATTGTGTCATTTTTATTGCAACTTATTTATTTTAATATGGAGAGAATTTCAAATGTCAATTTAATTCCATTTATTTATTCGAGTATAGACTACAGCTTGTGGGAACAGCATATTTTTTGTTTTCCCATCTAGTGCGTACACGAATAAATCAGAAGGTTTTCTTAACGCGTTAGCCACATACAATAATAGAAGCATGATGAGAGGCACGTATTCTCCAAATCTAGTCCATATACTTGCAGTAACTGTCCTTGTGCTTTGTTGATGGTCATTGCAATAGTTGTACTAGAAACTAAACGTTTGAATTCAAATCATTCATATTTCGGAGTCAGACGAAGAAGGTGGTCTCACCCATCTCTAAATGTTAAAAGAAAAAGAACAAAATAAACAAAAACAATCGAAAACAGAAAAATAAGTGTTATAAGTGTTAATAAGTAGCTAATAAGTGTTATAGTGTTTGTGTTAGTGTTTATAAAATTACAATTAAATAATTGGTGAGATTGTTCTTTATTAAAAAATTATTTGGTATTTTGTGTTTGCTGTTACCAAGGGGTAGGCAGGTAAAATTTTACCTTATATTGCTTTGATGTAATAAATTCAATTATTATTTTAAAGCATAAATTTGTCTTGGTAACAGAAAACAAAAAATTTCGTTTTAGTTGTTAGTGATTTTTTTGGATTGATTGAGATTTTTTTTGTGAAGTTTTTTGACATGATCTATCTCATCCCACCTCGGACTTATTTTAGGAGTTGGAAAATATCAGTTAGTTGATTATGAAATGTCTTTTTTTGACAAAAGTTAGGAATGTCAAATTTAACCCTTTATTTGTACTCTTCAATTTTGTTAGTGTCTTTGTGTCCCGTTTTTTTTTGCTTTTCTCTTATCGTGCTACTGTTGCATGAAATCTGCTATCGTGTTTTTGTGACAGAGATACCCAGTTTCTTTTGTACTGTGTAGTGTTGAAATTTAGGCCTGGCCGAATTTCAGTAGCTTTGCCTGCAATGTCAAAGGGTAAGTCTTTGTCTCAACAAAATGGCCGCAGAGTGAATCAACAGCTTAGCATTGACTTCACCAACATAAGAGGTCTCAATTCGAATCCAAACGAGGTTCATCACTACATCGAAAAAAATAAACCTGACATATTGTTTCGTACCGAAACAATTGTTAGTGGCAAAGCATCGAAGTTGGATCCCGATAAATACCGGATACCTAGTTACGAATTGGAACATTCCTTTTATAACAAACATGGTGTCTGTGTATTTGTTCGAGATTCACTTTCATGTATGAGAATTAAGGCCTACGAGTTGAACTCTAAGCACCATAATTCTATAGCACTGAAGATCTCAGGTGTTGATGCAACTATGTTTATAATAGGATTATATAGATCCCCAAATTCTCCCCCAGGATGTTCCTTTTTCGATCAAATATCTGCTAATCTAGGCAAGATTACCACGGACTACCCCAAAGCAAGACTGTCCATTCTTGGAGACTTTAATATTCATAATAAAGAATGGCTTAAGTATTCATCGCGCACTGATGACGTAGGAAGGCAAGCCGAACTGATATGATACTCGCAGATTATCACGGTTTGACGCAAATGAAAGAGTGCCCCACGAGAATGTCAGACAATTTACATCATAACAATAATTTGCTGAATCTGTTTCTGACAAACGAACCAGAACTACGAAGACAAAAGTTGAACAACCCCTCGGAACATCGGACCATCTACTAATATCAACAATAGTGCAATTTACATCACCGAAGCAAATTAAAGCAAAACCTCGTCGCGTTTGGAACTATGAACGCGCCAACTGGGAGGGACTGAGAAACTTTTATGATGAAACGCCTTGGAAAACTATTTGTTGTGTTGATTAAAATCCTAGCACATCGGCAATAAGAATGTCCGAAATCATAAAAGACGGAATGCGGCCGTTTATTCCAAATCGATTAATCACTCCTAAAACTGAGCCTTGGTTCACGCGGGATGTTGATAAGGCAGTGAGGAATAAACGCAAAGCATTTAAGACATATAACGCTAATAAAACACCTGAAACCCATAGCGTCTATAAGAAAGCCAGAAATATTAGTAAATACAAAATAGACTTGGACAAAGAAGCGTTTATCTTGAAGAAGGCAAAGAAATTCGCCGAGCGCCCATCTGGCTCACGTAGTTTCTTTCAGGTAGTTAAATCAGTCCAGACCAATTTTACTCGATCCTGTATTCCAACCTTAGTTCTGAATGACATTCCCGTGAGTGACTCGAAAGAGAAGTCGGATCTTTTGGGTCGTATATTCGCAGAAAACTCAAACATAGTTGAACCTCCCCATTCTCCTACACTCATTCCCACAGTTGTAGCGAAAATGAAACCAATTATTTTTCGTTGCAATATTGTATGGAAAATGCTTTTTACTATCAATATGAACAAATCTGCTGGCTCCGACGGTATTCCACCCCTCATTCTTAAAAATTTTGCTAGGCAACTAGCTCCAATTTTAATAAAAATTTTCTATTTGTCTTATAAAACCGGAATATTTCCCGACTCTTGGAAGGTGGCCAGCGTTCAACCCATACCAAAGAAAAGCAATAAGGTAGATCCTAACAATTATAGACCAATTGCAATTCTGTCGGTTTTGGCTAAAATATTTAAAAAATATGTTAACTACAATTTAAGAGATTACTTAGAGGTGTCGCGAATTTTTGATGATAAACAGTATGGTTTTCGTAGAAGTCATGCAACAGGTGATCTGTTAGTCTACGTATCCCATCTCTGGAACAAATCGCTGGAAAACCATGGTGAAACATTCAGTATTTCACTTGACATTTCAAAAGCATTTGATAAAGTGTGGCATAAAAGTCTCTTAGATAAATTAAAGTCTTATGGCATAGACCATCTTACTGTCTCATGGATTCATAGTTTTTTTTACAGGTCACCAATTTCATGTTAATTTAGATGGTATCACATCCAATATTTGTAATGAAGTGCCTCTCAAGATGATAATGGGAGTGGTCTGGCAAGATGCGTACCTAGATTTGATGTATTGCCGTTCGACTTAGTCTCAATCATCGTGGATAGGAGATAGTATAGACCTGCTGCTTCAGCACAAATGCAGAAATGTACGCAATTTTCAAAATAGACCAGAAATGGAAACAAATACAAGTGCGAAAATGAGACTCTGGCGACCCCCTTCTACGAAAGAACCACGGTCGGCACGTTCAACCCCTTTGTTCGCTCACATACGCCCACACACACACACACTCATTCACACCCCTTTAGCATTAGGATTAAAGAAACAAATCAAATTCACTCACCCTATGATTATATCCTGACCTCCTATCCTGATTATATCAGCCTTCCATCAGCACGTTGGTCACGTTGAAAACTCGACGAAGATATTTGTATGTCAAAAATGTTGAATAAAGTTGTACGTATACACGTTGTATAAAATGTTAGGTAGAACGTTAAATAAACTGGCAATCAGTAGCGTTGAATAATTTTGTACTTATAAACGTTGAAAAAAATGGCAAGTAGAAACGTTGGATCGGATTGTAAACATAAGCGCCGAATCAATTTATAATCACAGGTGAGTATGGTAGCAATTACAGCCGTTACAGCCGAATGCGTTGAAATGTAATTGTTGCAGGATGCGTTGAAATCAAAAATGTAATAACTTATACCAATAATAGTCAAATTATTCGTTGAAGTAGAACTGGAACAATTTGTATCAATGATTGTGGAGCAATACGTTGAAAGGTAATTGTTGCCGCATGCGTTGAAATCCAAAAAAAATGTAATAAATTGTACCAATACTAGTTAAATTATTCGTTGAAATGGAACGGTAATAATTTGTATCAATGATTGTGGAGCAATACGTTGAAAGGTAATTGTTGCCGTATGCGTTGAAATCCAAAAAATGTAATAAATTGTACCAATAGTAGTTAAATTATTCGTTGAAATAGAACGGTAATAATTTGTATCAATGATTGTGGAGCAATGCGTTGAACGGTAATTGTTGTCGGATGCGTTGAAATCCAAAAAATGTAATAAATTGTACCAATACTAGTTAAATTATTTGTTGAAAGAGAACGGTAATAATTCGTATCAACGATTGTGGAGCAATGCGTTGAAAGGTAATTGTTGCCGGATGCGTTGACATCCAACAAATGTAATAAATTGTACCAATACCAGTTAAATTATTCGTTGAAGTAACACTATAATAATTTTGTATCAATGATGGTGGAGCAATACGTTGAAAGGTAATTGTTGCCGGATGCGTTGAAATCCAAAAGATGTAATAAATTGTACCAATACTAGTTAAATTATTCGTTGAATAAAATTGAAAATATGTAAAATATGCGGCAGTAATAGCAAAAATTATATATAACCGTTGCGCTATTAAGTCCCGTAATTTATCAAATTAATACTTGGATTCATTACAATTCAATCCTATCCTTCTCGCAAATTTCATATAAAAATATTGAGCCCGGCAACAGTGGAAGGTAATATGATCAAGCGCACAAATTGTATCACTCCACACAAACACCATCAACTAACCTTAATTTTGGTGTATATTAACGAAACTGTATTGTTCAAATTGCATAATAACACTTGATTAATTAGAAATATATATAAACAGTACCTGTTTGGTTTTTTTCATTAACCTTTAAATTAACTGTTACTTTATAACATTGGCCACATCTTTTATTTCTACGTAACCACAATAATCAAACCGATAACCCGTACGATTCACTATTTATTACACCAAAACTAAGGAAATTTCACAGTTGTGTATCGGATATTTACAAACTTGAAAGGAAACTCACACACGATAATTTTTTTTATCAAAATATGATTTTTTTGTTATATTAAAAACTGGTTATTTCTAAGACAATTTTGTTACATAAAATTATGATTAGATGATAATAATTTTAATTTATATTAACATATTTATATTAAATGAATGATTCATATTTTACAATTAAATAGCATTTTCTTATGATCACTCGCCGCCTTTTTTTAAATTTGCCATTTGTAAACTTTCATTTTTTTTTTTTGATAGATACGGCACAAAACATACACGTAATACAATTTTTTTTATTTTTTTGTTGAAAATGTAATAGTATAAGAGAATGAATAATTTACAGTGGCTTATTATATAGCCAAAATTTTCAGTATCGAAAAAACTCGAATACAGGGTTTTAGATGTAAGACAATTAAGTTACATCAAGTATTTAATTGTTAGGAAGTTTTTATAGTTATACAAAACTGTTTGTTATTTGATATTATTGCACAAAAATAATTTTGTGATACAAATCATCTCCGATACATTAATAACGTTTAACATTGAATTTAAAATGAATTAAATGCAAGTTCAATCGATGTTATGGTGTTTAGATATTACAAAACTACAATCTACTATATCAGCACAGTGAAGTTCAGTTCCATAACGGAAAGATTATTTGAAGGAAAATATTCATACAAAACAATCGAATGTTTATCAAAGCAAGATATTAAACCTTTGTATGTTGACGACTGGCAAAACACGCACAGCTGTTATGAGGTTTGAAAACTTCGTTGTTTAATTACGGTTGGTGTTTAGAGAATTCAAATTCAAGCAGTATGGTGAAATTAATCGGATGGAAGCGTAACGTGACTCAATTTTAGTGGGTTGTAAGATTAAATTTTAATGTTTATATAGATAATATTTAAGGAAAATTATTAATTAATTCAAATTAATTAATATTATATTATATTAATTAACACTTAAATTTAGTGTAATTCGTTCGATTCTCTTCAAATGTGTCTGTCCAGCTATTGAAAATTTAAGTAGGTTTTAGGAAAAATAAGAAAACTATGGGTTACGGGGACTATAAGAAATATGACTATTGATGGTGAATGGATGAGAAACTATTACGAGCTGTACATGTTAATAAAAAAAATTTTACAACTAATGAATCTGAGACAATACGAAAAATGCGTCTGTTAATGATAGATGAAAAAAAACTATTACAAGCTACTTATGGTAATCACAAATGACACTAAAGAATCAGAGACTATAATACACTGTGTTCACGCATTCTTCCAGGCTATCCATTACATATTTTCACAACCAATGCTGGGGTTCCCCAAGGTTCTGCACTCTCACCAACCTTGTTTCTTCTATACAGTAATGACTTACTTATTTCCACAGTGCACCCAATCCACAGTTTTGCTGATGACAGCACATTGCATGCATTACATGCATCTCCCAAATTTCGATCTCATACTGCAGTTACCACTGATAGAGAGCTGCTAATTGATTCTATCAACAAAGACCTGGAGCGTATAATGGAATGGGGAGAACGTAATCTTGTTTCATTTAATCCAACCAAAACCAAACTATGCCGTCTTTCACGAATAGAGCGACATAAAAATTTCCCTATTAAAATAAACCATGAGGAATTACGTGAGATTGAATCAGATAGACTTCTTGGAGTGGATATTCAAAATAACCTGAAATGGAATAAACATGTGTTCAACCTCGCTAAAGTGCACCTCTGCAATGCAAAAATTAGGATTCTTGAGTCGATGTAAAAAGTATTTCAATCCCGAGCAAACTTTGCTAATCTTCAATTCCTTTATTCGTCCATGTATGGAGTACTGCTGTCATTTTTGGGGAGGTGCTTATCAGTCAACAACAAAATGTCTAGACTCTGTACAGAGAAAAGAAATACGGTTGATTGGTAATACCGAACTAACGGACCAGCTTGATTCACTCCAGCACAGAAGAAATGTGGCTGAATTGTCAATCTACTATAAATATAACTTAAGCAAATTCTCCTCTAAGGAAATTCAAAATATCCTTCCATCATGCGCGCAGTATAATCGACAAACAAGAGCTGCCGAGTTATCCCATCCATTTGTTGTACAAATACCTCGTTGTAGAGCTGTGTCCTTTCAGAACGACTATTTTAATAGAGTGGCCAAATTGTGGAACTCAATGCCTCCCTCTGTATTTCCCGATGACTTTTCCCCTCAGGCATTTAAAAAAAATGTCCATAATCATTTAAAACAATTAGTATAGTTATCCCTATATCCCCATTCCTTCCATTTTCCTCATCGCCTTCCTTTATAGTTGACATGGTATCTTCGGATATTCAAAGAGTCTAAATAATGAATATTTCAGATTTAGTGAGCTAAACATATAAAACATATAAATTAATATAAAAAAAAATGCCATATCTGTTGGTATCATTAAAATACGTGGTAACACTACATCTTCCCCACTTCCCCTTCGAATTTTCCATTCAAAATTGAAGCTTCAATGACATTGTTCATCATCTTTTTCACCGAAAACTTCAAAAAATTTGTGCATTTTCAAAGTATTTGATATATTATTTTGAATTTCAATTTGTGTCACAACAACACACAAAAACCTTTTAAGACCTAGGTTCTGCATCATGCTTTTTAAGACGTATATGGAAAAACATTTCTTTTTTTTCGAATTTTTATATTCTTTTTAAGGAATAGAAAACTAAATAATAAACCCTTTCACATAATAATGTACGACATAGGGCAATATTTCATGATAGGATGGAGGAAATAAAAATAAAATACTTTTTTTTTCAAATTTGCAGGAAAGCAAAGCTAAAATTGGGTTACTAATTATCCTAGTGCTAGAAGCATATACGAATATCATGTAACGCAGTTTTTCTCAGTCTACTTATATCCGGCCACCTACTACCATTGCCAGTGGTATACCTTTCTCACTTTAACTGATTTGCCAAAAGAAGGTACTAAAGTATGCGGGGCTGTCACACCCATAGATCCAAAATTTTAAATTTTACATATGTTCCTGCGGGTGGGAAGATATATTAAATTCATTAGTATTAATGCATTGTTCCCGTTTGAAAATCACTATTTCAAACGTGTTGCCGACTAATTGCCACCATTTAAATTAGTTTGTTCATCATCATTGTTATCCGTGTATATACAAATGTTGTTGTTAGTCAGATTATACTTTCATTTTTCAATTTCATAAAATTATGTTCGACGTAAAAAACATCGATCAAAGCAAGCCAAATTTATAAAACGATATCTATATATAAATACGCAAGCATAATTTTTACGGTACAATTTTAAAATATTTGCTCCATCAAAAGTGTGGCAATATGTATATTGTAGGAAATGTCTTGAGTAGCAGGTGTGTCGAAAAATACTTTTTTTTTAATTTTTGACGGTTTTTTCAGAAAAAATGGCTAAAATGTGATAAATGTGTTTTTTGAGTTTTTTGTTCGGTTATTTTGTTTTTTTTTTCAAGTAATTTGTTTCACAATTAAAATTAAAATCTATCTATATATATAAATACGCGAGCATAATTTTTGCGGTACAATTTTAAAATATTTGCTCTATCAAAAGTGTGGCAATATGTATATTGTAGGAAAGATCTTGCTTGAGTAGTAGATGTGTCGAAAAATACTTTTTTTTTAATTTAGACGATTAAATGGCAAAAATGTGATAATTGTGTTTTTTGAGTTTTTTGTTCGGTTGTTTTGTTTTTTTTTTTCAAGTTATTTGTTTCACAATTCTAAATCAATCTATATCAATTAATTAAACTCTGAAATAATGTGTTGTAGCTATTTGGTTAGGAGGTCTATTTACAATTTCTATTTACAAAGGCCGAGTTTCGGCCACTGGGCGAGTCCTAGTTTAAATAAAAACCCAATTAAAATAATTATCAATATTTAAGCCAAACCCCTTGAGATAACTATAAGGGCCCTGGGGCTCCATTTATAAACATAATATATAGCCTATGTTCATCTGGCATAATATACCTTTCAAATAGTGAAATAATTTTTCAAATAGGTGCCGTGGTTTCGGAGTTTATCAAATACGAACAAACAAACAAACATTCATTTTTATATATATAGATTACCACTTCCATGTTGATTCAAAAATGATTATGACAGTAATTATAACAATCAAATGAAATATTTATTTCTAATGGAAAAAACATTTTCACTCTATATAGTATATCTGTATTATTTTTATTAAATAAAATATTTACAAATTTAATTCATTATTTAGATTAATTTTATAATTGTTTGTTTTATATTTGAAGAAATATTCCAATATTTATGCTGCTATGAAACTGTCATAACTACGTTAATTTTTAATCAGTCTCTTTAAAGTTGATATGAGGTTTTAGCTTTAGAAATTAAAAGTTTTAGGTTTGAGGTATAATAAATACTTAAACCACGGCTAAAAAATATCGTACGAACGGTAGTGGCATAAGAATCTATGATCGACGTAATAAATCTGATTGTCATATGACAGATGAAGAATATCAAACATTTTTTCTAAATGCATTAGTGAACCTGAACCGTGTTAACAAATCAATTTTCAAATACAGATTCCAATTTTTGAACAGTTTTTTATGTGTTCTAAGAGCGTGAAGAATATTCTGATAAAAAAATTGTTGATGTACTAAAATAATTTAGAAATCAAATGAAAATGAGGTTTAAATGAGGACATCTTTTTAGAAAGTGTTCAGGAAGTAACAATTAAAGAGGTTATTTAAAACTACAGAATAATACCAGAACAAACCGTGGAACAGACTGTTGAGAAGGCAAACTTTAAAATTCACATATGCTTTCAAAACCAGCGGAACATGACCAACCTCGTATTTGAAAATTTTGCACATGTAGATAGATACAATACAATACTTTTTTAATAAAACGTGTTGTGTAGTGTCACAACATTTTCACACAATATGTCACATGTGTCACATCAACATATAAAAACCTTTAAAGACCTAATAGACGAGTGCAAATAACATTTGGTAAACAAAAAAATGGTAACAGCTTGAAAACTATTGGATAAGGAAGAAAAAAAAATAAAAAAACAAACCAAAAAATATCGTTGCGTTCATCAACATTCTTAGAACACATGTGTTGTTGTAGAACTTATAAGCCAGTGCATATGCCTAAAAAAAAACAAAAATTAGTGACAGCATGAAAATTATTAGATGAGGAAGAAAATATTGCGCAAATGATTAAGAAAAATAAATTAAAGGTGATCCGAGTTACGTGGGTGAAATGACGTGAACTTTTAAGGGTGGAAAATGATTTTTCACCATTTGCAGCGAAATTAGACCTTCTATCGAAAAAATTTGAAGTAAAAGTCGTTGGTAAAAGCTCATTGAATCTGTTTGAAAAGTTAAATAGTGTTTGTCCTATATATATTATCCATTATCTTAATACCATTTTCAAAATTCGCAATTATGTCCTCAGTTGGAGATGTTCTTGGTCCTGGTGCATACTTGAAACCTTTGTATAACATATCTAATTATTTTTCCGAAAATGTGATCGAGGATAAATAATCAATGAAATCTGAAACTGTTTCTAGCTGGTTATGTGTTCTTTCTGTTGACTTTTGGTTTGAATTCTCTAAGAGTTTTTGAAACTTTTTCCTGTGTATTATGTTGTTTTTCTTGTACTCTGCAGCTCATGATTGTTCTACATTTTTTTCATATTCAGGCCAAATGATGTTGAAACTGACATTGTCTCTGTATTAAATTTTTAAAATCTTCAAGTAGAGATTATATATAGTTAATTCTAATTTTTAGAAAAAAGAGAATTTACTTTTTACTTCCGATTGTAGTATGAATTTTCTTGATTCGTGTGAATTTCGGAAAAAACTTTGTATTCCGTACGATATTTTACGATATGTTTTAACTTTTGTTAATTTTTTTTAGTTGCAAAAATAAATCAAACTCCATTGAATGGTGGTTGGTTTCCATCTTCTGAAGCCACACACAATCCAATTAACAACCAGAAGCAGAACTCTGAACAGTTTGCTGCGCAAATAAAGAGATAAGGATGACCTCTCAGGAAAAGCAGGAATATATCAAATTTGCTGTCAAAATTGCCCTATTAGATATATGAACAAGCAGAATATAAGAATCAACACGGAGAAAGCGTTCGTTAGACTACAACCAAAAGACAATTCTGCGATCAACACCGAAAATCAAACAATAAAGGATTTGCAATCGAAACCAGTAATTTATATTAAAGCAGACAAAGGAAACTCGCTAGTTAAAATGGATGAAGAACATATACAGAAAGAGTAAACAGTATGATATCTGAAGGTTCATACACAGAATGCATATCGTCGGCTACAAAGCATTAACGTGTAACTACATTTTAGAAAAATGGAAACGAAGTTCAGAAAATGATTTATTGCGATTCTAAACAAGCTTTACTACCAATTTATAAAAAGATATAGTTCAGAATACCACACTTGCACTTCAAAATGAATGTCCCGAATCGAAATGCCGAAAGAATGGCAGCATGGCTTGTAAATGAATTAAACGGTTTGCCAGCTCCAGAGGTCTTTTTGTAAAAAATTCAATGAACTTTGTACATTCTATTAAGAATATAGAAATTCTTAAAGATGAGATAATGGTTTCATTCGATATAACGACGCTGTACCCTAATGTTAAATTAGATGCAGCTATTGATTGTCTAGCAGACCACCTACGACTCCAGATTGTTAATCAAACTAAGATAAATGTCCTGCGTAGAGTAACCGAAACATGCATGAAGCCGAATTTATTCCAGTTCAGGGGAAATATTTATAAGCAACACTTTGGAACAAGTATTGGCAGAAAAATTGCACCATACTTATCTGCCATTTAGAAAAATAATTAATGGAATTATTTCGTGTCGAGCTTTTCCAAAGAATTTGGAGGAGATATGTGGACGATGTATTTGCGGTGATTAAAAAATTGAATTTACCACCTACCCCGCAACTGTTAAATAGTCAGCAGCCAACAATTAAGTTTACAGTAGAAGAGATTAATGGAATTCTGCCTTTTTGGATATAAAAGTTATTAGAAGAAAGTCAAGTTTGGGATCAGAGCCGTCTTAAACTTTTCGTAGGCCCTAGGCACATCACAATATATATTATGAAAAAGAAATTAGTACACCAGAATTATTTTCACCAGAATTATTGTGATTTGAATTTTCAATTGTCTCGGAAAAGTTGATTGCGCAGAGCTCTATTATATTGCAGTTTACATAATTTGTGTTATTTTATGATTATGAATAACTATATGTGCATTATTCAAACAGATCTCAGCGTGGGAATTTTCAAGCTTAAATCATTCAAGGTTCAATTACTTGGGTCTGAAAGATCTAAGTATTACATTCTCGAGCCAAAAGTGAAATTCTTACCTCCACTTTTTTTGAATTTCTAGACGTTTAAGGACCTACTGATTCTAAAAAAATGTATGTCTGTCTGCAGGTCGGTCGACACAACCGACGAAATCTAGAAAACGGCTTCAGGGATTTTTAAAATTTTTGATTCTAAAAATATTAATACTCAATGTTAAGAGCCGAAAGGATGGTGTGTTCTATAACTTCAAAAAGGAAATTTTTTGCTTAAAAACGTTCATTTTAAGTCATTACGACTACGAGTAGTAAAATTGAATTTGGAGAAATCTTGATGGTCCGGATTGGTATGTGAGACCAAAAACTAGATTATTGCATTATAAGTTTGTCAAAAAAATGTTGTCAAGTGTGTCAAAAGAATGATTTTCATTTTGGTTTTATTCAATTTTTTGGAAAAAAATAAAATTAATTATTTGTTTGGCATGAAATGTACTTGAACATGAATTTGGACATGGAACTTTTTGTTTTTATTATAATTTTTGGAATTTTGAAAAAAGTTTGCATTTTAATTGTGTTAAAATTACGGGTATATTTCAGTTATTAGGTTTTGTTTGTGTCGCTTACACGTCGGTTACATTTTGATTGTTTTTAATCATTTGACGAACATAATTAAAGTTCCTTTTCAGTCGTGGTTTTGATAAATATAAAACAATTAAAATCTTTTAATATTTATTTATATTTTTGAGTGTTTTAATACATACATTATTTTTCATATTGAAATGTTTAATATTTTTTTAAAACTCCTAATTAAATAATACTAACATTATATCTGAAAAAATAAAATAATAAATTGATTTAGTTTAAATTGTATAAAATTATAATAATTTTATCTCAAAATACTCTTGAAATGATTTTATAAATTATTATTTAAGAATAAACTGAAAAATTTATTGTGAACTAAGACTTACCAATAATAATTAAAACCACTTTGTTTTGACAGATTTTTGAATTATTTGTTTAACACAGAATCGCTAACAGAACGAAAGTAACTAAATTTTAAACGTAGATCCTTTTTTCTTATCTATTTATGAAATTATACCAAATAATCGGGCTTATTTCGACAATTTTCGCCGCAACGAAGAATGTTTGAACAGTTAAAAATGTGATTGTGTTTTTTATTTTTAATGTCGGGATATATTCGGGCGTATTTCGAAAATTTTCGCTGTTTGCAAACGAGAATTTAAGCAAAGTTTAATAAGTGTTGGTAATTTTTAAACTGTTTTTATTTTGTTTTGTGTCGTAATTTATCTTCGTCATATCTACAGATAAAACTTTTATTTTCGGCAGTTACATTGGGACTGTAGAGGTACTGCTGGTTACAAAATGTTTGTCGGGTATATATATATATATATATATATATATATATATATATATATATATATATATATATATATATTTATATATATATATATATATATATATATATATATATATATATATATATATATATATATATATATATATATATATATATATATATATATATATATATATATATATATATATATATATATATATATATATATATATATATATATATATATATATATATATATATATATATATATATATATATATATATATATATATATATATATATATATATGAGCGAATCCTGGTTACGGTTGTGACACAAACTACAGCTTTACCAGGTCATTGCAGCTGTCTTGACTTATGAAAACAAAATGAAATGAAACAAAATGTTTGGGGTTTAGCATTCACCTAAAGGTACAACATAGAACCTTCACTTCATCACATATAATTTTGTACTTATTTAAAAAAAAACTAGTTTGCTGTTCTTACGGTTCTGACACAATTGGTGACATATTTTTTTTTCTCTCGATGATCGTTTCACGTTCTTTGCCCCTTTAAGAAAATACCAAAATGAAAAAAATGTAGTTGTCACTACAGATATAGATTAAACTATTTAGAGTTGAACTCATAAATTTTTCTCCCTTGGTCATTTAGAAAAAAAAAATTAAAAAGTTGTTACTGTTGTAAAAGGTGCGTTAAGGTTGCGACATTGTACTGAAATAAATAGAAACTCAGCATTTATCATAAAGTTTATGTAACCGACAAAAAAGAAACTTTCAAGCAAGGAAAAACAAATGAATTGGCATTGTATTTATTACGAAGAAAAGTGAATTACCGCTACAACTAATATTTATTTTATCGAAATAAATGCTTTTTCCGTTAGAATTATGTTAGCTTATATAAGCTCTAACGAATATCACTTACAATACTGATATCCATATCCATATTTTAGAAAAATTGAAAGGAAGCTCACAAAACGATTTATTGCGATTCTAAACAAACCAAAAAAATTACTATATCGGAAGGACTTTCAGAACAAGTAGCCAAAATTACCAGAGATTATAACAACAATAACACAATAACAACAATAGCACATAAAAGCAATGTATGTCTCAATAGCGTATTCACCAGAACCAAAGAAAGAATTCCTAAGAATAAAAAAACTGACATAATTTACGAAATCCCGTGTCTAGGCACTGGTGAACCAAACTCAAAGTGTGACCTTTCGTATGTTGGTCACACCAAACAGTTTTTGAAAAAACGTTTAAAATCTATAGAAACGATTTAAAAAAACTTCATAATTCAAACATTCGAAAAACTGCTGTGGTACAGCGTTTTCACGACGTAGGACATTTTCCAGACATCAAAAATGCTAGAATATTGGGGCAAGAACTCTCGTGTAGAAACTAGCATTAAATCTGCGACCCGATTTATCGGATTTAAAATTTATTTGTTTAACTTGACTCGGTCCTTTTTTAACAATATCGACTCTTTCTCGTTCATTAAACGAAATGGGCCATAACGCTCGGAAACAATAACCACATCAGTTATGTCTTGTTGTGCTTCATGCAATTTGGGATTCGAAGCTAAAACAAAATCATTGGACGCTAACGAAGACTCTTGAGACAAATTCATTTCAAAATCTTTTTCATGGGTGTCCGGTAATAGGACAGCAGAAACTTCAGAATTTGAAACAACAAAAGATAAAGACCCTAAAGATATTTCAGACTGGTCAGAAAAAATACCTACCAATTTTTCTGAAACATCTTGCGAAGTACTAGCACCTGCATCAAAAGTTGTGTTAGTACCTGATGATATATTAAAAAAACTTGTCAGTAGTTTAATTTTCTTTAACACATCTGTGTGTTTTTTCTTATTTCTTTTTTTTTCAGCACCCGAAGCCCATTTTTTTCCAGTGTCTCGATCACGATGAGGGTTCATAGTTAAATAACGATGAATATAAATTTAAACTTCTAAAGTTTGATAATTATTTATAAATACATATATAATATAATTTATATAATATTAATATAGACGAATATCACAATTTTTCATGGAAAAAATATTTTATAGGATTGGAATTGTGACATTTCACCACACTGAAAAAAACATGTCCTATTTCCAATCGAAATGCAATTGTCTCAACCTCACCGTGCGGTCACATATGGCGAATCAAACTACGAAATTGCTTCAACAACTCTACAATTATAAACCGATGAAGTTGAGACAATCACACGAAATATTTATGTGAAAATAAAATTTAGCTCAATTAATCTCAAATGCTTAAATTTTAAAATGAAAAATTCATGATATAAGGCCAAAGATTATTTTTTTCAGGGAAATAGTTATTATCTTTATTCAACTACTGTTATATTGGATATAACACTTTATATTTTAAATAAACCTCATTCTGTTGTTAGGAAAATGTTATCGTGTAGTTGTCCTAATCACAGTGAGATTGTTTGCAAATAATTTTTCTTTGTCTGAATAATCAACTGCCAACTTCGCTATGAGGTTGTCATGAACTTCAATTTTTTTTTCAGTGCATTATTTTTAATAAACATCTAATTTTATTATATATTTTTAAGAATGTCGTATACAACATAGACTGCTAGATAATTTTAAATATATTTTTTCAGTGTAAAAGTCGTTTTTTTCCATAAAAAAGTCTTGCTCTATAGACTTTTTTTATAGTAGAACACTTTTTTATAGTATATTACTTTTTTTTTTAAAAAAAAAGTCATGGAAAGTAAAAAAAAGACATGGAATAAATAAAAAGTCTTCATCTTTTTTCCTTTCGCACTTATATGATTTTCATATCTTCTATTTCACAAAATAAAATAGACGAAAAAAAAAGACTAATGGAGAATGACCATTAGAAGTGAAATGGAAAACAAATAATCTCTATTTTTACATCATTTATTACTTACATTATACCAAAAAATTGAAACTCGCACACAATCATAACACAACATTGGTATAACAATCATACTATAGCTATAGTAATCATATATTCACAAAAATATAATAACTGTCAAATGTTAAAAAAAAATCTAGTAGGCTTAGAAAAAATTTCAAATTTCGTTTATGTATATGAGACTAGAAACTGCATACTCTTTCATATGGTTTCCAGGCATTATGTATAACGCAAAAAAATTGCTACATACATAATAATAGATGTATATGTAAAGTTAAATATTTTATAAAAATACTGTACGCATACATTATATTGAATTTTAATAAATGAGTTTCGTTGTTTATATTTATTGTACTAAAGGCTTGAAACCACATACAACGGAAACAGAAACCGAAACCGAATTTCATACAAATTTTACAGAAACCGAATTTTTATCTGTCAAATTTGTATGAAAACTAAGAAAAAAAATGCGAGGCCACCTGAGCGCGAGGCCACCGGCAAATGCCTGGTTTGCCTGTGCTTAAAACCGCCACAGAGAGCAAGCATGTTTTTAGAATAAAATGCATCTATTAGCCTAATTTTATTATTTATTAAATCTGTATTAAAACTGATATGGAGCTTATAGCTTTTTTATCTACTTGCTATATAAGAGCATAGTTTAATACTATTTTAGGGCTCATGTGTCATAAAAAATAAAATTTTGATTACTATAGAACAAACTTCATTGGATTACCCTGCTCTAGAGCACAAGAGCTATTTTAGAGCATTTTTTCATATGGTTAATTTGACATGTGTCGCATTTTATTTAAGTACGTGTATTGTGAAGTGGCAAAAGCTCAATAAAGTATTTTTTTTTTTATTGGAGGGCCTTGAGACTTGCAGTTCAAGTAGCACTGCGACCTGAAGGTTTATTGTGCTTACCCTGATTGTTTTATTAGTCAGTCGTCGTCTGAGCCGTTACTGGTTGTATTCTGTCATCCACGTTGAGACTTTTAATAAAATTATTTAGCTCAATTGGAGTGACGTTTTGTGGTAATGGAAGTGTTAGTGTTCTATGACCAAGTTGGTTGTTTCTGTGCCCAGAGAGTTCAGAAAGTATTTTAATAAAGTTGCGTTTTATATAAAATTTCTTTAAAGTAAATAACAATGTTAAAGTTTAGCTCATGGAAAAAATACAAATTGAGCAGTACATTTAGAAAACAAGTACAAAAAAATAAATCATAGTTTGAAAACAGTTTCGCATCAAAAAATTTATCTATTTTAAATAAAGTACCAAACGCCAATTTTAACGCAACGAGAAGTATTGAGTTTGCTGCTTCTGTAAGTGACACTGATATTGTCTATCCAGACGAAACAGACGAATATATAAGCACAAATTGGACCTCGGAATTAGATAGTGATGACACTTCAGATGCCAGATCAGATGAACAAGAACAACAAACAAGGATTAAGGAAGAAATTAAAATTTGGGCGCTAGAATATAATGTAAGACATCAGGCATTGAAAAGTCTTTTGGGTTTGTTGACAAAGGTTTTGCCTAAGGGCATCATTCCTCGTGATCCGCGCACTTTGTTAGAAACACCCAACTCTTATTGTTTTATTGCGACTGGCGATGGGCTTTATTGGCATCAGGGTTTGGAAGTTTGTCTAAGGCAATACTTTTTTTCCTTATTTAGATCACGCTCTCAGCATTTCGTTAAACATAAATTTTGATGGTTTACTAATATACAAAAGTTCACTAATACAATTTTGGCCTATTCTTTTTTCAATTCATGAAATCAAGTCGTTCAAACCTATGGTCATCGGTATTTATTGCGGAAAAGGAAAACAGATAGACCTAAATGAGTATTTAAAACAGTTTGTGGACGAATGTACGGATCTTCTTAAAAATGGACTAAGAATAAATGGGCATCAAATAAACATTAGTATTAGATGTTTTATATGTGATTCATCGGCTAGAGCAGTTATTATATATTAAGAAATTTAGCTTTTTATCTTCTGTATTATACAACAATTTGATCGTAACACGATTTGATGATGTTACATATTTTAATGGTAAGCATGAATGTTTAAAATGCACTGTGGTAGGAGAGTATATTTCAAATCGTACGGTATTCTTAAAAACTAATTGTAATAGGAGAACAATTGTGGGGTTTCGAAACAAAATTTATGGTGTGCACCACAAACCATATTCACCTTTAGAACAATTACCGATAGATATGATAGAACAATTTCCCGTAAGTGACAGTTTACATCTTATAGACATAGGTAATTTTGACTTATTTATATTAATAAAATAAATAAAAATAGCATTATGTTAAACACTATTTTAGGAATAATGAAAAAATTCTTAACGGGATGGACAAATGCCAGATGAGATACACAGAGCTGTAAGTTAAAAGAAAACAAAATATTCTTTTTTATTGCGCAAAGCGGAATAAGAGAATTTAAATAGACAGTGCTTTATGCTGACAGCTAGTCAGACAGCTATACGAAACAGACAGCTATATACAATGCTTTAAATTAGGATATAATAACACTAATAACAATTGTCCATTTTTTTTAACAATGTAAACTTAAAAATTGTTGTCCATGTTAAAAAATTATCGTATACACTATTTAAATTTGATTTTGAACCAATGATGCGCACTTGTAACATGAAGTATTTTTCGTAAAATTTTGTTTCAACAACTTAAAAAAATTTTCCGGTCAGCAAAATATAATTTTTTATAAAAATATGAAAATTACTTTTCACAATAAATACTTTTTCTGTGTTAAATATTAAATAGTTGAGATGCCCGTTTAAAATTTACTAGGTTTCGTATAAAATTTCACCATAAAAATAGACTCGCATTAATATTTTAGTATCTACTATTCAAAATTAACATTTATTGACGTATTTATTAAGATTAATTAATCGCCATTATAAACATATTACAGAATATAAAAATGAAAAGATTCGGCATAATTCGTTTTCTCGAAATTGTCTGTTGTTTCCTTTTTTATGTTTTTGTTAGACTTTTTTTTATTAAAAATATAAAGTAATCCCATTTTAAAGCAATTGAGCTTTAAGAATTTGAATTTCTTAAAGAGCTATGCGCTCTACATTAAATATTTTCGTTACTCTTGTTTAAGTACTATGTAGAGCATGGTACTTTATAAAAGAAAAAAACCCAATTCTTATCGGGCTTATGAAATAAAAATGAAGTGCGTAATCTTTACACGCTGTTGAAGTAAAACTTCTTTGGCCACTGCAGCAGGTATTACTAAAAATATTAAATTTAAAATAAAATACTAAAATTTAAAATTTAAAATAAAAATGTCATATGGAAATTTAGAGTTTCTTTCTAATATTCTTGATAATATAATTTGCAACAATGTGTAATAAAAAGCCATATTTACATGTTTTTCAAAGTCTTACAACGTATTACAAATTAAATTTCACGATGAATACATGTCCACTTAATTTAACAATTGATGCATTTTTCAAAATATTTAGCAAATTTGTCATAAACCTCTAATTTCATATTCCGGTTATGTTAATAATTGAATTGACTTTGTAATACATTATGTAAATATTACTTTTTATTACACATGCTGCAAATTATATTATCAAGAAATGCAACTCTAAATTGCAATATGACATATATATTTTATATTTCATCTTTTTATTAATACCTGCCACAGTAGCCAAAGAAACTTATTTCAACCGCGTGCAAAGAGTACACCACTCATTTTTCTATTTGACAAAACAAATTTAATCAACACAAATATTTTTTCCCGCCCGGGAAAGCTCAGGATGCAAACTCTAAACTCCATGACCACCATGACCACCGTGACCTGGTACCACCATGACCACCATGACCGCCATGAACAATAAGACCATTATGACCACCGTGAACACCATAACCATCATGACCACCGTGAACACCATGACCACCATGACCACCATGACCACCATGGCCACTATGACCACCTTGACCACCATGACCATCGTGACCACCATGACCACCGTGACCACCACAACCAACATGACCACTATAACCACCATGACCACCGTGACCACCGTGACCACCATTACCACCATGACCACCATAACCACTATAACCACCATGACCACCATGACCACCATGACCACCATAACCATCATGACTACCGTGAACACCATGACCACCATGACCACCGTAACCACCATGACCATCGTGACCATCATAACCACCATAGCCACCATGACCACTATGACCACCATGACCACAATGAACACAATGACCACCATGACCACCGTGACCACCATGACCGCCATAACCACCGTGAACACCGTGATCACCATTACCGCTATGACCACCATGACCACTATTATCACCATGACTACCATGACCACCATGACCACCATGGCCACCATGACCACAATGACTACTATAACCAGCCCTAAAGAAGTTTTACTTCAAAAAACTAAAACAACTCAAAGTATAAATTTAAAAAATTACGAAACTCAATAAAATATTACGAATATTATATTATTAGATATTTAAATCTAAGATCGACACGTCCAACTCATATAACATTTAATACGATACTGAATAAGCGTATACAAAATACAATACACATAATCGAATTGTCGCATACTTGCCGAACATAATATTCGTTTGCCTTTTTTATTTCTAATTTCTTTTTTATTTTATTGTGTTTAAATTTCTACTTAAGTTTTTTTGGAATTGTGTGCATGTATAGGTTTAAAATTCAAAATCAGTCTGTAGAATGATAGAGATGAATATATATGGTTATATATCTGTTCAAATGACTACTTCCGACATTCATATGTCGACATTTATATGTGTGCCATAATTGAATTGTATCGTATATTTGCCGAATATTATATTCGTTTTTTGTCTTTCCGTTGCGAAAATCTTAAAACGCGCCTAAAGAAATTTTACTTCAAAAAACATTTGTTTTGAGACCGCCACTTTTGCTCTAAATAAACTTTAAAATAGCTCTAGTTGCGCTTCTAGAGCAAAAGTTAAAACACTTAGCTCTATAATGTAGCTCTAAGAGCGCTCTTAAAGCTTTGTAAGAGCAAAATTGTTACTTGGGGTGAATTTTATACTATAGCTATAGATTGTCCATTTGATTCACTCTTTTCAGTATTTCACCATTTATTAAGTATTAATTTAACAATGTTATTATATTTTTGTTATTTTCATTGCTTAAATTTGTCGAACTCAGAACATTACCGATTTGACAAATCTATTTAAACGGCTATGTTAGGGTTAAGGTCCTTTCAATGGACTGCTAGCAAGGGTTATCTTCGGCACGGTACGAATAACAACTTGAACCAGTGAATGTTTGTCGTTTATCGGCAAAACCAGAACAACGCATCGTTTAACAACAATAACCTGCACATACATCTTCAATCAAAAGAAAGTAGCATGGTGCTCTAAGCAGCCTCAAAAAATATACAAAAAAAAGATTCTTTGGCATCTCCATTATGTCATTAACAAAATTCAAATCTTTATTTCAACTCACAAACATATTTTTTGTCATAAAAATACAAATAAATCCAAGTTATCATGAAATCTCAAAAGAAGATCAAGAAAATCATAAGTATATCAAATTCTCATAACATTAAGACAAAAACCACCAAACAAATTTTTTATTATCCCAACAAAAAAAAAAATAAATAAAACCACGAAATTGATGATGATTATAGTATTTTAGGCAAGACAACAACACGAGAAGCAATAACTATTGGGAATAGAAATAAATGGAATCGAGTGAAATATTTTCTTGTCACTTTATGATTATCTCCCAGAAGATTTCTTCCATCTAAAACATAAGACGAGAAGAAAAAAAACCTGACAAAATCTTATTTATTTTGAATGCTCGTATGTCATAAATTTTAAGATATCTTTCCATAGAAATATGATTTAATGTTATTTGGCTTTCATAATTCGTTGTAAATGGTTGGAGGTTGGTTGGTTTAATGGTACTGAGAAATACCTACTCACGTTTATTAAAAAAAATAAATTTAATGCTAATTGACTTTTTGTGAACTGTTAAAAAAGAATCCAAAGTAATTTCAATTTATTTTAATTTTACTTTCATTGTTGTTGTATGACTTTAGAGTTTAGACCATTTCTACGACTTCAGTCTTACATTTTTTGTTATTTTTCAAGAATTGTTTACAATTTTGTATAAATAAAATGTAATTAGTTTTTTTTTTGACAAAGCAAATACGAATGGATGGATGGTTAAGAATTTTTTTTGTAATTTTTGGCTTTTCTTTTTCAACTCACGAATTTGAAAATATTTGTATCATATCTGATTGCTCGTACTGATTTCTTAATTTATCGGCTATAAAAAAAAAATGAATAAAATTCTAAAACCATAAATATTCTAAAACTGCAAGATTGATATGAAAATTAAAATTATTTGCTATTATATATTAACATTATCTTATGTATATATCTTCGTCATCATTAGTTCATATTAGATATAAACTTAACTATAACCTTACTTTTTCGGGTTACTATTTTTCGATAATATCTTCAATAAAATTTTCCACTTCGAGACCTAGAATGGTACATTCTTGGAGTGGAGTGAATCATCCGAGTGTAGAATTTCCATCATCCTATGCGAATGCAAGATGCTGTTTTATCTATTTTATCCATGACTGCGAGATATTTCCAACAATTTCCAGTTTGCCTGCTAATGTTTTTATCAACCATAAAAAAGTACATCATAGAAAAACATTTCACTTTAAATTTTAAATTTTATTTATTGTTCTCATTCGAACTACGCATTGATTTGATTTTGTTTGGGGAATATTAAACGAACTTTAGAATATTTAACGATTGGTACATTCTACAACAGTTTAGAGAATGAAAACAGTTTAGACATGAAAATCATATATTCTATTGGGATTTCAAACTAAGATTGTAGCGCTACCGACGGCGGACGATGAAGTACTTTCTACCACATTGATTCATAACCTTGCTTTTTCTTCCATATCAATTTCATTGTTTACTTTGGGTATTTAGTGTTTAGTGTATTAGAAGCATGGTTTAGGCCCTTTTAAACGCTGTTACAATTTTAATATTAATGTTCATTTAGATATAATAATTATTGGTGTAAGAATTAGTGTCAAGGTGTTAATAGTTACAGTGCTAGAACAAAACTAGTGATAAAATACTTTAATCCTTTGCTTATAAACAAAGACAAATGGCCCGATTAAAATTAAGTTTGTTGGAATTTCTGAGGTATGTTGAAGGGACCAAAAGCTCTCGGTGTGTAGTAGAAGGTGCGGAGGTCTTCAATGCAGATCATATAATATTATATGGAAAAACGGAATGGAACTCTTCAGTTACAAAAGTATGTGCTCTCTGTCTCCAGACATACGCTCTGTAGTCCGAGCCTCATCAAGTGAGTGGAGAACTCAAAATTATAGATGGGTACATTAAAACTATGCAAATTTTTTGTTCTTCCAAAGCAGGAGCTGGTGGCCGATGTAAACATATTTCAGCTTTTCTAATCCTTTTAACCAGGGAGGTTATTGTGAATTTACTAATTAACTTTATACAATTTTAAAAATAATTTCAGAAAAAAGTTGTCAGAGTTGGAACAGGTTTCCAAAACTGAGTTGAAATGTGCTTGGTCATCAACAAAAGGATCAGTAAAGGAAAAATATAAGGCCCTTCCAACAGCCAAAATGCCTTGCATCAAGAAGAAGAATTCCCCAATTGACTTGACTCTAGCTGATAGGGACTTGGTTTTGGAGTACTATATTAAAAATTTACCAAACTCCACAACTGCAAAGCATCGGTAAATTTATCATAAAAGTTAGCAAAACCCGTTTTATGTGATTGTATTTTTTTAGAAAAGGGCGTACTCCTTTAAATGTCTTTGTACCAACAGAGATACTGATGACTATTGAGGACAAAACTTCATTAATTTTAAATAATGCCTGTCAGTCAGTAATAATGATGGAGTTATCATCGATGATTTGTGATTTTCCATCAGTTTGTTGTGAACAAACGTTTCACAATATCATGAATGAGGAAACTGAAAAAATGATGCGCAGGTGTTAAAACTCACCCGAATGGCATAAAACCAGACAATTTAGTATCACTGGATCGAGGTGCTATGAAATATTTAGTTTCAGTAGATCTGATTGAGAAATGAAAAGCAAAAATTATTTTTGGCCCAAAAGTTTTAGTAATAAATTTACAAAGCATGGCTTAAAATATTGGCAATTTCTTAATCCTAACACTAAAATATAGAGAACAATAAGTAAAATATAACAATAACAATGGTAAACAAACGATACGAAATTGTGATAAGAAAACAATGTGGCGGAAACTAGTTTACATTAGAGCCACCAGAGTGCGTATCACTTCTCTTGAAATGCTATTAGCAGTCGTGGATAAAATTTTATTTCTCGTCACTGTCTGAAGAAGAATTAAATAATGACAAGTGACGATCACTCTTGAAGATAAAGAACTTTTCCATATTTCTCCATCATCACTTATTAATTGACTTGATTATTCACCATATTTTCTATTTTAAACACAAACACTGTTCACGCCTTGCGTTCAATTACTCTTAAAAATAATAAATCAAAAACACAACTCTTGTTGTTACATTTAATAAGTTATATTCGTAAATCAAAAAATGATTATACTTAAATTAGTCGAACATTAATTTAAATTCAAATAGTTGAAATGACATTATTATTTGTCTAAGATTTCAACTCTCTGCATTGTAAATGACTAATTTTCAGTTAAGTAGTCCTAATTAAGTAATCGTTATATTTAATAATATAATTTAAATGAATATTAGCGTCATATGTTGTTAACGATTCCTTTAACGCCGGGAGTGTGTTAAGGCTTCGCAGATTTTCCTAAAAACTAGTAAATAAGAATTAAAAATAGGAAATAAGAATTTCGGATTTAAATATTGTAATATTAAAACTGAACTCTGACCGGTGATGCATCCTCCACTCAATGTCTTAGAAAAGCAATTTGGATGCGTTTCGTACTTTATTTCTTATTAGTATAACAATTGAGTGTGGAACGTAATGTTTGTCAGTTGTCAACATTAAAAATATTTAGTATATAAGTTCAGACATTTGGAGAAAAAGTCTCTCTCTTATTCTTATTTCGTTTTGGAAAATAAGTTTTTGTTGTTCTTGTCGTCGTAATGGTCAAGTTGACCGTGTGTATAATCTGTAAATTAAATTATTAAAATTAATTGTTAAAATTAAAATGCCACTTGATTGATTGATTGATTGATTGATTGGACTGTAGGACCAAGCACTAGGCGAGACTCCCGGATTACGGCCGGGCCACTTCCTACAGTCGTTTTACATATAACAATAGGTAAGGATAGGTAGGTAATTGTAAGTTAGGAGTGAACGACCCGGTTACAGACACCTGGCAAATCGTATCTAGCTACTACTGTTAGGAGACAATCACAAGGACAATCACTTATACATATAATCTGCAATCGCCAATCAGCAATCCCGTATCTAAAATTTCTCGCCTGCAATCTCCAGTCGGAAACCTGTTATTCATGTAATTTATTAGTATAATAGGATGATGACCAAATTGTAGTCCTCTGCACTCTCCAATCTGAATTCATGTTATTATATTTATGGTTAAAATTATTTATGGTTATTTATGGTTAAAAACATTTATATTATGTACATATATATAAAAAACAAAAAACCCCTTTGAAAATTGAGTGAATTTCATATAAAAAAGTATTGGGATTGAATTGGATAAAAATATTGTCTTTCACTTGATGTTTTTATTTGAAATGTATTTATTTAAATTTTATAAAACATTATTTTATATAATATAATTAACGCAAGAATGTTTTGAATTTTTCTTGAAACACAAGAATTAATTTAACAAAAACAATTAACCCTGCTCGTTGATATCGTTCAAAAATCTTATTGGATTTTATGGATAATGTTTGGATAAATATAAAGAGATAAATCTATCACATAAAATTATGTCAACAAATGAAATTTTAAACTGAATTTGAAATAATAACTAAATTTCGCTAGTTAAAGCTCTAAGTAGGTTTAAATTTTACACAAAATCGAATAGCACAATAACACCTTTATTTAGTTTTCTAGTAAAAATCAGAGTTAATAAATTTTACGTTTAGGGAAGATTACATCTTGGTCGCCCACATCTTTCCATTTTTGAAAGCAATCTTACCTTAGAGTTTAATTATTAAAACCAACACTTTAAAACTATTATATTAGATATAAAACTGATTATTACAATTAATATTTTCACTACATTTAGTTATACTTATATTTTTTTTTTTTTTTTTTTTTTAAATAAAATGTGTTGTGTAATAAGGTTTAGAATATGTGTCACAACAGCACATAAATACCTTTTAAGACCTAGGTCTAGACCTGGGTCCCACAACAACCGGCGTTCTGAGGTGTAGATTAACGCTTTTTTTAAACATCTGTGGGTTGAAGCCACCTGAGACTAAGTGTTCCGGCAAACTATTCCATTTGTACGCAGTTCGGACAAAGAAGTCTCTCTGCGATCTGCCAGTATGACAGTGCGGGGATCTTTACCGTTTCACTGGTTGCGGCAGCCGATTGCCGAGTGGAACGGGGGTAAGAATAAGTTTGAGGCATGATGCCGCTGATTTCATCTGAGCACTGCTGATGACGATATTTGTAAAAAACAACGAGGTCAGCAACAGTGCGACGATGTTGTAGGGAATCAAGTTTTGATGTCAAAGTTCGATCACCTATAATTCGTATAGCTCGCTTTTGAACAGAGTCCAAGAGGGCCAAGATGGAAACAGAGGCAGCACCCCAAACTTGACAGCAGTACTCCATACAGGGACGAATATAGGACTTATAAACATGGAGCAATTGGTATGGAGTGAAAAATTTTTTGCATCTATTTAGGAGGCCGAGTTTTTTAGACGCGCTTTTTGCCATCGCCATTACATGATCGTTCCAGAGTAGGTCATTTGAAACTGTGACACCCAATAAACGAATGTTTTTACATTCACCTATTGGTTCATCACACATACTAAATAAAATATCTTTGGGGAACTCGGTCTTTAATCTGGAAACAATCAACAGCTGTGTTTTGGTGGAGTTGAAATTGACAAGGTTTTGGTCACCCCAGTCGGCGACTTTATTCAGGTCTTTGTTTATGGCAGCGTCTCTCCGGGCAGGATTAATTCGTTCGTGCATTTTACCTTTTGAAGGAAGGGGCTCGAACGACTTGTGCAGAGTACTATCATCTGCAAAACTATTTATTGGGTTGCTGGTGATTTTCAACAATTCGTTGATATAAATCAAAAATAGGGTTGGGGACAATACTGAGCCTTGGGGTACACCAGCGTTAATTAGTTAAGACTCAGAAGAATATCCGTCTAAGGTTACCGAAATGTATCGGTCGGATAGAAAATTTTGAATCAGCTTCACAACATTGGGATGAAAACCGTACGCAACGAGCTTGTTGATTAAGTTGGCATGCCAGACTCGATCGAATGCCTTGGAGATGTCTAAGGCGATAACGTATGTTTCACCACCTTTATCAAGTATGCTGTTCCAACAATGCGCTACATAGTTTAATAGATCGGTAGTTGATCTTTTGTTTCGGAAACCGTATTTAAGAGATTAATTTAGTTTAAAATTCACACTGTCACTTATAACAAGTGTTGATAAGACGACCATTCACCATTGTCATATATATATATATACACATATATACACATGCACATACATACACATACACACATATATACACGTACATACACACATATATACACATGTACTCACATATATATACATACATACATACATATACACATACATGTACACATACATACATACATATATACACACATACACACATACACATATACGCAAACATACATATACATATACATATACATACATACATACATACATACATATACACACATACATACATATATATAACACACACATATATATATATATATATATATATATATATATATATATATATATATATATATATATATATATATATATATATATATATATATATATATATATATATATATATATATATATATATATATATATATATATATATATTATATATATATATATATATATATATATATATATATATATATATATATTATATATATATATATATATATATATATATATATATATATATATATATATATATATATATATATATATA
Source organism: Diogma glabrata (assembly GCA_963693315.1). Taxonomy (NCBI): domain Eukaryota; kingdom Metazoa; phylum Arthropoda; class Insecta; order Diptera; family Cylindrotomidae; genus Diogma; species Diogma glabrata. The sequence goes on from OY856186.1 coordinate 185,030,842, forward strand.
TATATATATATATATTATAATATATATATATATATATATATATATATATATATATATATATATATATATATATATATATATATCTATATACATATATATATATTATATATATATATATATATATATATATATATATATATATATATATATATATTATATATATATATATATATATATAATATATATATATATATATATATATATATATATATCCATACACATACATGTGTACATATATACATACATACACACATATACACACATACACACATGTATACATACATATACAATATACATATATACATACACATACACATACACATACACATACATCTACACATACACATACACATACACATACATACACATACATACACATACATACTCAAACATACACATACATACACATACATACACATGTATACACATACATACATATACACACATACATACACATATATACGCACATACATATATACCTATATATATTACATATATTTATTAACAGCAAACATACATATTAAGAAGTTTTCACCTTATGTCCAACATACTAATTTATGTGGTATTGTTATATAAACATACATACATACATACATATACATACATATATATATATATATATATATATATATATATATTATATATATATATATATATATATATATATATATATATATATATATATATATATATACATATATACATACACACATATACATACATACACACGCACACATACATACATACATACATATCCATACACATATATATACACACACATATACACATATATACATACATATATATACATACACATACACACATACCCATACATATACATACACACATACATACATACATGCATACATACACACATACATACACATATATACATATTGACGACAATACCTAAACAACTAATTAAAAAACAATAATTTAATATAGAAAAATATTAGTTCATCTATCAGAATATAGATTTAGTGAATCTAATTAAAATCAACAAATCATAGAATAATCAATTAGCTTAGGTCAAAACCTTTCGATCATATTAAATTAGTAAAGTTCACCTTTTTTACAATAGATGTAAGGAAATTTAATTTATATTTGGAAATATTAAGAAAGGCTTCGATTAATTATTAAAAAGTTTTTGATTAAAAACTTGCATAGTCATTTTTTACTTTATATTTGAACTTTCCTGTGAACGGTGAAAAATATTAATTAGCTGTGATTTTGTTAAAATAAAACAATATTTGAATATTATTTTATTGTTTTTATTTAATAACGATTTTTGGAAATTACACCCGGACATTCTCATCTCATCTGAATATAATAATTGAACCTCTGCTGTGAAATAGGAAACGCATCATTTTTGGAATAATTTGGTAATTTGTTTGTACAAGCATAAAAGGCGGTAAAACTCAACAAATACAAAATAGTACAACTGGACTCGTCAAGATAAATTGTGGATACGCAATCAACGAGTGCAGCTGATATTATTCATGGTCCTTCGAAGTCGGATTTGCTGCATATAAAATCGTGAGTACAAGCCAAACTATTCTTTTATATATATAAACACTTTATACAAAAAATAATACTTAAAAACGGTGAAAGGTGATTATTTAAACGTGCCAATACTAATGAATGAATATAGTGAACACGTTATAAACTTAAGTGAAATTATATAAATACATTTGTGCGAAAATTATAAATCAAACTGTGAAAGGTGATTCTTGAAACGTGTCATTACTGAGTGAATCAATATAGTGATCACGTTATACGCTGAAATAAATATATATAAATACTTTTGCGCGAAAATTACTAATTAAAACTGCGAAAAGATTATTGAAACGTGTCAATCCTGCAGTAAATATATATAAAAGATATAGTGAGCACGTTGTAGAATTCTTACAAATGGCGGAAAATAGAGCAATAAAGCGCTTCTTGAAAACATTAGAAAGTATGAAAGCGCAAGTAAATCTCTTTAGCATTAGTACTCCAATTAGTGATATAAAAACTTGCATGGCTCTGTTAGCAGACGATTGGAGAGAATTTCAAGCGCTAGAAAAGGCCGTAAAAGGGAAATTTGATGAATCACAAATAGACAACGTGGACAAAATTGAAAATATGCATCTTGAGTTGAAACAAAAGCTTGTCAAATGGGAAAAGCTTTATGAAGAGAATAATGCACAAATACAAAATAACTCGATGGATGATTTTATGCTTAATCAAAGCAATTTTCTCCAGCAAATATCATCTATTCATAAACCAGATAATGAGGTTCGTTTACCACGAGTTAATATACCATCGTTTAATGGAGTGTATGCAGAGTTTCCCTCCTTTCGTGATCTATATGAAGCGTCTGTCCATAACAATAACAATATCTCAAAGGTTCACAAATTGCAATATTTAAAAGGGTTGCTTAAAGGTGAAGCCTATATGCTGATCAATCATCTGGCAGTGACAGAAGCTAACTACGATGAAGCGTGGGACAAGATAAAGACACGGTACAACAAGCCAAAGCATGTCATACACAACTTGTTGAAACAATTTCTGGAACAACCAAACGTACAACAAGGTTGTGCAAAGTCAATTCGTCGCTTAGCTGACGTTTCGGATGAAGTCCTACGTGGGTTGAAGGTGCTTGATGAGCGTGCTGAAGGCCGTGACCCCTGGCTAATTTATCTACTTATTCAAAAACTAGACCAGGAAACGAGAGAAGCTTGGGCGCACGAGACAGCGGGAGTCAGCTTCCCTACAATGGAGCAGTTGTTTATCTTTTTAAACAAAAGAAGTGATGCCTTGGAGAGCTTAAGTTCAATGCAGAAGACCAAAACGTATCCTCAAAGAAGAACAAGTGCTTTAGTTTCGCATACAAACCAATTAGTATGCCCGTTATGTGAAGGAGAGCATTATTTAAGCAAATGTGATCAATATTTACAGCGAACATTTGCAGAAAGGAAACAACTAGTAGTTGAGAAAAAACTTTGTTTCAATTGTTTATCTTCATCTCACCAGTCAGTGGTGTGTAGATCCAAATATAAATGTGGTAAATGTCGCAGGAAGCATCATTTGACTCTGCACTCAGAAGAAGATGTTAATAATCCACGGATCAATGCAACTCTCAACGCAAATGCATTGAATAATACTTTGGAACCATCTAGCTCAACCGATGTTCAAGCAAATGCAGCAGCCATACCAAAATTTCAATCTTTGCTACCAACAGCTATAGTTCTAGTAGCTGACAAATCTGGAAATTCTCAGAGATGCAGGTTACTGCTAGATTCCGGATCACAAGCCTCTTTCATCACAGAAGCTTGTGCGCAGCGTTTGAATTTACCGAGATCTCAAGCAAATGTTGCAGTTACAGGTTTAACAGCTGGAAAAGTAACCACCAGAGGAATTACATCAATAAATATTAAGTCGTTGTATTCGTCGGAGGAATCGATTCAAGTTGATGTTTTGATCATAAATCAGCTGCCAACGAGATTACCAAGTTTCAATTTCCAGCTCCAAGACTGTTGTTTTTTGGACGATTTAAAACTAGCTGATCCATCTTATAACCAAGTATCTGCCGTTGATATCCTGATAGGAGCTGACAGATTTTTTAGCATTATCAAAGATGGGCAGTTAACTAACTCAAATAATTCAATAGTCGCACAACGTACCATTTTTGGTTGGATTGCGGCTGGAGTTACCGGTGAAGAAAACGTCGTAAGAACAGACAGCAGCCAAGAAAGTTATTGTACTTTAAATTTCCATTTAGATGTAGACATTGATAGAACATTAAAACAATTTTTTGAGCAAGAAGAAATTCCCAATGTCCAGATTATGAGTCAAGATGATGTCGAGTGTGAAGAATATTATAAAAAGACGCACAAACGAGATGAAAGGGGTCGTTACATCGTCTCTATTCCCTTTAAAAATAATACCGCTCAGCTTGGCAACTCTATCAACGTTGCCAAAAGAAGATTTTTAGCGTTAGAAAGGAAATTTCAATCTAATCCATCACTAAAACATGAATACGCTAGATTTATAAGTGAATATCTAAGTAGGGGATACCTAGAAGCTGTTTCTGAAGCTGATAAAATGATTGAGCAGTCTAAGTGTTTTTATTTGCCTCATCATTGTGTGATAAAACAAGCGAGCGAAACGACAAAACTAAGAGTAGTTTTTGATGGATCAGCGAAATCTTCTTCTGGGATATCACTAAATGAAACGATGTTAGTCGGTCCGACTATTCAGCCCACTTTATGGTCAATCTTATTAAGATTCAGAAAGCACAAAATTGCATTAGCAGCCGACATTGAGAAAATGTACAATCAAATTTTGGTTTGTGAAAGTGATAGTCAATTTCAACGTATTTTATGGCGAAGCGAAATAGCTGATGAGCTTAAACATTATAAACTAAATACAGTTACCTTTGGTTTATCTAGTTCGGCATTTTTAGCTATTAGAAGTATTCATCAGCTAGCATATGATAATCAAGATAGTCATCCAAATATTATTGATCATCTTATAAATGATTTTTACGTTGATGATTTTATCTCTGGTGCTGATAACATTGAAGAAGCGACGAAACTAAAAAGAGAAATGAATGATTTGTTAATAAGCGGTGGTTTTAATCTAAGAAAATGGAAATCAAATGTGCCTGAACTCACAGTGAATGGAGAGACACAACAAACCACTTTGTTCAATAATTCAGAAGAATCAAAAATATTAGGTCTACAGTGGAACGCAGCAGAAGATACTTTTACCTTTAAACTCGATTTGAAGGAGAGTAATGAGCCCACCAAACGTCAAGTTATTTCCGAGTATTCAAGGGTCTTTGATCTGCTGGGTTGGTTATCTCCTTCGATCATTTTAATGAAAATAGTATTTCAAAGGCTTTGGCTACACAAATTGGGATGGGATGATCATCTGCCAGCGGAAATATCAGAAATATACAACAAAATCCGTGTTGAGTTGAAAGATTTAGAAAAAATAAAGCTCAAAAGATACATTCCACAAGACGGTAAAATGGAATTACATGGTTTCTCCGATGCCAGCGAAAGTGCGTATAGTGCGGTGGTATATTGTAGAGCGGTAGACAACAATGGTGTTGTCTCAGTTAACTTAATGGCAGCTAAAACAAAGGTGGCTCCAATCAAGCAGGTGTCCTTACCACGACTTGAACTATGTGGTGCTCATTTACTCACAAAACTTATGCGTCTTGTGCAAGAAACAGTGAAGATGCCAGTGGAATGTTTTGCCTGGACGGACTCTACAATTGTAATATTGTGGTTGTCGAGTCATCCAGTCAGGTGGAAAACCTACGTTGCTAATCGTACGGCTGAAATCATCAATCAGATACCGAGAAAATTCTGGAATCATGTACGATCTGAACACAATCCTGCAGATTGCGCATCTCGTGGGATTTTGCCGTCTCAATTAATCAAACTAGATCTCTGGTGGCATGGCCCAGCATGGTTAAAAAATTACCAATCGACTTCTGCAAAAGAGGATGATTTTGCTGTGAATCCAGAATATTTGAAAGAAGAAAGAAAAATAACCAAGCTTTTAGTTTCCAACACCCATTGCAAGGAAGATCAAATCAGCACATTAATTCAAAGGATATCTTCCTATAATAAACTGAAAAGAATTTTTGCTTACGTTTTAAGACTTATAAATAATATGAGAAATGACAAGTTGAATAGAAGCTCGGGTTCTCTTACGGTGATTGAACTTCGGAAGGCCAACCTCATAATCATCAAATATGTACAGAGAGAAGCGTTTGCCGATGAGGTTGATTGCCTTCAAAGAGAGGTGAATATTAGAAAAAACAGCAGCATTGTAGCATTGGCACCATTTATAGATGCAGAGGGGATGTTAAGAGTCGGTGGCAGATTGAAACATCTGGACTGCCAATATGATTATAAACATCCAATGGTTTTACCAAAGGGTCATGCATTAAGTCGAATGATTGCAATACATGTGCACAAGAAAAATCTTCATCCTGGTTTGACTCTAACATTTCATCTGATAAGGCAGCAATTCTGGATAGTAGGAGGCAGAAGCAGTGTCAGAAATATAGTGAACAAATGTGTGGTCTGCTTCAGAAAGAACGCCAAAACATCTAAGCAACTAATGGGAGATCTGCCATTAGCAAGATTGAAAGCTACAAGACCATTCTCATCTTGTGGTGTAGATTATGCGGGTCCAATTGAGATTGCTACAAAAAAGGGAAGAGGTGCCAAGTTTATCAAGGGGTATATTGCACTCTTTGTTTGTATGGTGACCAGAGCTGTACACATTGAAGCCGTTACTGATCTATCTACAGATGCGTTTATAGCATCCTTAAAACGATTTATCTCAAGGCGAGGTGCTCCCGCACATATCTACAGTGACAATGGATCTAACTTCATTGGAGCACGTCGAAAACTAGGCGAAATTTTTGAAAAAATTAGCAATATTAATCACAATTCTCTAATTGCAGAGTTCTTAGCACAGGATCAGATACAGTGGCTTTATTCCACCTGTATCTCCACATTTTGGGGGTTTGTGGGAAGCAGCTGTGAAGTCAGTGAAGTCACATTTACTCAAATATTCCTCAAATACTCACCTAACGTTCGAAGAGATGACAACTATGCTTACTCAAATTGAAGCCATTTTAAATTCAAGGCCACTCTACACGACAGCTGATGATGATGCTTCTATTGATGTTTTAACACCAGCACATTTCTTGATTGGCTCAGGAAATTTTTATATTCCAGAAGAAAACATTAGTGAAAATACACCGACCAGCAGGCTTTCTAGGTGGCAAAATGTTCAACAGCGTGTTCAATCCTTCTGGAAAAAATTCAGTGTGGAGTATTTCCATAATCTACAACAAAGAAACAAATGGCGTGAATTACAACCTAATTTTAAAAATGGAGACGTGGTGTTAATTAAGGAAGACAACTTACCATCATACAAATGGATGCTTGGGAAGATCATAGAGTTGCATCCAGATGATCAAGGCAATGTTAGAGTTGTCACTGTAAAGACGTCCAAAAATATATTAAAACGCCCAATCGTTAAAATCTGCAAACTACCACAACAGGATGATGGTTAACGACTAAGTCGTTAACGAGGCGGAGTATGACGACAATACCTAAACAACTAATTAAAAAACAATAATTTAATATAGAAAAATATTAGTTCATCTATCAGAATATAGATTTAGTGAATCTAATTAAAATCAACAAATCATAGAATAATCAATTAGCTTAGGTCAAAACCTTTCGATCATATTAAATTAGTAAAGTTCACCTTTTTTACAATAGATGTAAGGAAATTTAATTTATATTTGGAAATATTAAGAAAGGCTTCGATTAATTATTAAAAGTTTTTGATTAAAAACTTGCATAGTCATTTTTTACTTTATATTTGAACTTTCCTGTGAACGGTGAAAAATATTAATTAGCTGTGATTTTGTTAAAATAAAACAATATTTGAATATTATTTTATTGTTTTTATTTAATAACGATTTTTGGAAATTACACCCGGACATTCTCATCTCATCTGAATATAATAATTGCACCTCTGCTGTGAAATAGGAAACGCATCATTTTTGGAATAATTTGGTAATTTGTTTGTACAAGCATAAAAGGCGGTAAAACTCAACAAATACAAAATAGTACAACTGGACTCGTCAAGATAAATTGTGGATACGCAATCAACGAGTGCAGCTGATATTATTCACATATGTTGATAATTCATATAAATATGTTATATATATTTTGATAATTCAAATATGGAATATATGTATAAAATTTGTTTGAACGATATCTTTAATACTTTAGACGTATTTTTAGACTTCCTTTCATTTATTCCAAATTACATAAAATTGATAGAAATACGAAAGATGTTTTAAGAAAGTTATATATAAACATTAAAAACTAGTTTCAATGTTTATATATACCTTTTGTATTATATTCTGTAGCTGTAAATCAAAGAAAGTTAATTAATTCGAAGTTCTATTTTCATTAAATTTATTAAAACTAAATTAAATTAATGCCAAATCTCAGCTAATCTCATATATATATATATATATATATATATATATATATATATATATATATATATATATATATATATATATATATATATATATATATATATATATATATATATATATATATATATATATATATATATATATATATATATATATATATATATATATATATATATATATATATATATATATATATATATATATATATGAAAATTCAATTATTTCGAATAGCGAGCCTAAGATATCAAACCATCAGTTTTTTAAGAAACAAAAATGTTATCAATGTTTTTTAAGAATAATATTTCACACGCCATGACACCTTTTCAAGTTGACGAAATTTGTATCTTTATTTCTAATAAATCTGCATTTTCATTAATTATATTATGAAATTTAAACTAAAATACTCCATTTTATTTACATTCATTTATTCCTGGTAATGGCATTTTGATAAATTTTTTATTTTCTCTAAATCAACAAACAAAATTTTTTTTTTTTAATCAAAACAAGAAACACGTAATTCCAATTAGAAATGTTTATGTATATTCCATAATAAGTCCTAATTTTATGTTAAAAAATTCATAAAGTGCAAATAAACAAAAAATACTAATATGTTTACGATGCTATTAAAAAACTGATCCAGTTATTCAGATTGGTATAATAATACATCCAAAACCTGTATATGTTAATGATATAACTGAAAATTTCAATGTTACTTATCTATGTTTTCAACTTAGCTGGCAAAATTATAATGTTAACTTTACAGAAAAAACAACTTTAAATTAATCAAAAATCACTTAAAGACCACAGACATTTTTATTAAACTATGTTTGACTATTCACATTAACTTTTCTAAAAGTTTTTGTTATAATTATAAACACAACACGTAATTAATTGAATTAATCAATTTATTAGCTTATAATAGAAACACACGTCCGACGTCATTGACGTTCGAACTCCATTTTCCAATTGTTAAAATTAAAATGCCACTATAATAAAATTAAAATAAAAAGTGTTTCTTTTGTAAAAATATGTTGAGAGTTTTTTTTGGTGTTAAGAGGAGTTTGATATTAAACAAAATTGATGAATATTATACTAATGAATGTATTTTCAGCTCCGTAATTTGCCGCCATTGTGTGACAGCAAAATTAATCAGTAAACTCTAAAATTGAAGTTTAATGATTTCGAAACATAAAATTTTAAGTCAGAGTCTTACAATACTCTAAAACATTTTGAAGCAGAATATATTTAATTACTAGTACATCAGTAAACTAGTTTTCATAGTTCATCATGAATGCTGCTTGTGATGCAGAATATATTTAAGTACTATTACTTCAGTAAAATAGTTTCATCGTTCTTCATGAATGCTGCTTGTGATGCAGAATATATTTAATTACTAATACTTCAGTAAAATAGTTTCATCGTTCTTCATGAATGCTGCTTGTTATGCAGGATATATTTAATCACCGGTACATCAGTAAAATAGTGTCATAGTTCATCAGGAATGCTGCTTGTTATGCAGAATACATTTAACTGCCTGTACATTAATAAAGAGGTCTCATCGTTCATCGTGAATGTTGCATGTTAGGCACAATTTTATTCATCGTGTTTGTAAGCATTCATCGTTTGTTTAGAGAGCAAGAAAGGAGATAAGGTCATATTCTTTGGCTTCATTATCAACGTCCAAAAAATTATACAGTCCACTGCCAAGCCAGAGGCGTGGCCAAACACTATTTTTCGCAATTATAAAGCACGTTTGTTGTTTATACTTTTTATCATAGTATGACTAAAACTAAAAAAAAACATGAAAATAATGGATCCCGTACATGCATATTTATGAAACGATGAAAAAACAGATCAATGAAGGATACGTAAACGCCTGTGTGCGAATAAGACAAAACAATCACTTAAAAAAAACAAATGTCAATCGTGTCTATTTCGCTCATTTTTATTCCGAAGTTACCCAAAAAGATAAAATGGTTGTCTTTTAACGAGAAATAAATTTTTTAAACTTTGTTTTTTAAAAATATCTATACACAATATAATACTTTTCTAAAATAAGTTTTGTTTCTCGATAATTATGATCTATACGACGATTCTGAAAGAAAAAGTCAGACAAGTGCGAATATAACTCGCTCGACGGGGTTCTGTGTATATAATATTTTACGAGAATAGTTCTTCTCAAAAATATAATTTTAGAAATAAATCAAAAACGGGACTTGCACAAATTGCAAAAAAAGAGTCATCTTTCATAGGACTCGTCAATAGTTTTTTTTCAAAATTTCCACCCTCGACCCCTTCCAAAAACTATTTTAAATGATGACCAGGCCGCTTATGTTTATATTCAATCTTTACAACATTTTCTTTAACGAAGTTATCAATTTCTTTGTCAATAATATTAAAACAAAAATTTTATTTTGAATTTTTAGATTTAAATATAATGGAAGATGAAGACGAAGAAAGTGAGGCAATCTAAATATTACCAATAGCCAATAATATTGCTGCAGAAAATGAATCAGACCGAGTAAGAGTTTAACCCGATGATTATAATGGACCTTTTTATGTGTTTATGAGGGAAATAAATGTACCAATTAAATATACTAAAATTGCTAAATTACTTATAAACTCCTTTAAAGAAATTGCTATTGCAAGCATTATACAAGTCAGTTGATAAAAATTCCGGGTTGTCAAAAGCCCACTTTTATTAGAATATAGAAAATATGTATATACTTTCAGAGCATTTTGAAGTCGCAGGGGTAATAGATATTTGTGATAAGGAAGATTTGAAAGAGATTCCAATTTCTGGAATTGAAAATTTAAAAATCCTGGATTAAAGCATTCAAAGATCCTCGAAATCTATCCTTTTCACAAAAAATCTTAAACGACAATGGAACAGAAAAAAAGTCCAAGCGGCACGTATATCCTAGAAAGAAATACCTAAAAATAGGTAGAATTTGGGACCAGACAGCTTTGTGTACAAATAGAATTGGCTATGTCAGATTAGTTTAAATAAAAAATTTAACTAGAAACAGAATAATCCAAAAAATTTATCAAACAACCAAACTAAATACATAAACGGAAACTACTTTGTCAATGCAATTTCGAATAGTTTTGTTTAATTTGGTTAAAACTCCTTAATAACAAATTAAATCCTTTGGTGGATTAACGTTCTAACTACATCACAACTGCCATACTATAATTTATAATTAACAACAACATCAAACAACTTTTACACCTCAAATATAATACAAATATCTATCAATTGTAAATATGTAATCAATATACATATATTTATTTCAACTAATCCACTTCCAAATATTCCAAAGAAACTATTCCCTAATGCAAAACAATAATAAATCTTCAAAACAACAACAACAAACGTTCAAAACAAATTTTTTAACTTTTTGCGAAAAAAAAAAATAAAAACAAAAAAATTATATGAAATCTACCTAAAACAAAAGAAAATTTATTTAATTGGGATATTTTTGGGATTTGTTTGTAATTATATAGCGTTTTAGTGGCTTGCATTATGGTTAGTATGATGTTAATTGCATTGGAACTTCAAGGGTTAGAAAGTTGAAAATTTCTGATGTTATAGTTGAAAAGTCGAATTAAAAGCTAGTATTAGTTTAATCAAAATAAACTCGAAAATGATGAAAGCAAGGCCGTTTGCGTTTGTTTTCGTTTTAATAGCCCCAGGCTCTCAACCTCTGAACTTAAACAATTTATTTTTTTAAGTTTTGGATAGATATGAGTTGGACTTCTAGTTGGACCTTTGGATAGACATAAGATTGCACATCTACGTGTGCAAAAGGTTTCATTTTTGAGCTTGGTCATTTTCATCTAGATCAAGGACAACAAAGTTTAGTAAATGTTTAAAAGAGCTGATTTTTCAGGAACCCTAAATGCCAAGGTTGTCATCTGACAAAAAATTATAAAAAAAGGTTCAAATATTCAACATTTATCAATTTTATTTTAACTTTATGTTTCAAACGGAAGTTATAACGCCTTAGATTATTCGACTTTTAAGGCTCTAGCCGTTTAAAAGGTACCCCGATACGGCCAGTTCGCGAACTTGTCCAAGACATTGTTTGCCGCAACATACACAGAAAATATTTTTGGGTTAGGTCGAAAATTGCGACCGTGAAAGTGCCGGATAATTCCGTTATGCCTCATAACGTTATATATATATATATATATATATATATATATATATATATATATATATATATATATATATATATATATATATATATATACATATATATATATATATATATATATATATATATATATATATATATATATATATATATATATATATATATATATATATATATATATATATATATATATATATATATATATATATATATATATATATATATATATATATATATATATATATATATATATATATATAAATACATTTTTTTTTCATTTTGATTTTCCGTCTCCGCTTATCATTTAGAGTCGATTGGCACCAAAATTTTTCCGAAATTCCGAGATGAAGCACGTTGCAATAGGTAGATTTTTATATGAAATCTACCTAAAATTAACATATACTGGACACTCAAAAGTTTTGTTTATATAAATATGTTTCTTTCATCGTCTAGTCTAGGATCTTTCATTATCTAGTTGAATAAAATCAAGATTGAGAGTCCTAGTCATATTACTATGGAGAATTGGGTTATTTGCGTGATTAGATTGACATTCAACGTCTTCTACATCAGGCAAAATAATCCCCGTAAAACTTTTACGGAAAGCCTTGCACATAACGTTATGGTGCCTTTTATAGAACAGCTATTGCAAAATTTAAGCTCTATTCTCCAATCCTGTGCCCCATTTCTTTTTCCCAATGTAAATGAATGAGAGAACAAAGTTGAATCTGCTTCTGTGGAATTGCTGAAGTATTGCTCCAATAAAATAACTGAGTTTGATCAACTTCTGTATAATAAAAATTTTTCAGTTTTTTGTCAATCGGAAAAATGCCTCAAACCTACTATAAAATTTTGTATAAAAATTATAATATTGAAAGACGCAATCGCTGTGACGGCGTATGTATCGGTGTGCACAAACAGATAAGATACAGGTTAGTCGAAATTCAAGCTTGTACAACTATGGAAATCTTAAGGATTGAACATCAGACGTGGAAATAAATAGTTTACCAGAAATGTATATTCTATCGATATACATAGAGCCAGCTGTACATATTAATCCCAATGAACTTACTCGTGTTATTTGCCGACCAGAAAAACCACAACGAGATATCGTTGAACGTCAATCTAACATGCAAATAACCCAATCCTACAAAGTAATATGGCTAGGACTCTCAATCTTGATTTTATTCAACTAGATAATGAAAGATCCTAGACTAGACGATGAAAGAAACAGATTTATATAAACAAAACTGTTTGACAAGTGTTGTAACACCAGAAATGACTGGCTCCTGATCTCCAGTAATATCAGTTGCAGCAGTAGAGGCCTTCCGGGAATATAACGGACCAACCGTTAGTTCACTTGATAGTGTACTCTCTCAAAGTAACAACTCCAGTAATAAACCCCTCCGGATATATCGTTGTAACCCAGCAAAATATTAGGAGATGCTTGCGATATCAACAAAGTCCTTTATTGCTCTGCGGCCATGCGCAAGTGCCAATACCATAGAGGTTAGGTCAGTAGAGTTCATTCTCCAAAAACTTGTTGCTAAAACTTTAACCTCACTTGAATATAACGGACCAACCGTTAGTTCAAATGATTTGGAAATCTGTACAATTAGCAATCCTCATGAAACTACCCCCCGGACATCTCGATATAAAGCTTCAAAATGTACGGAGATGGATAAGATTTTAACAGATATTATCATACCACTACAATCGAACAGGAAAGGTGAAACTACCTCTAATTGTCAGATTGTAGGTCCCAATCAAATTACAGGTAAAAAATCATCCAAATGTTAACCACACAATCATTTCTGAATCAAAACAAAGTCAAACAACTAATGTAAATCAGAATATTCTACAAACAACTGCACAATCGTCAAGCAAAATACCATTTCTAGTAATGGGAAACTTTAATGCTTATAGCAATGTCGGGGGCAGTTATCATGAAAATGGCAGAGGTTTTGAATTGGTGAAAATTCTAGATCAGTTTAATCTAGTAGTCTGAATAATGGATCAATAGTAACCATCTTCCTATTATTCTATCACGTCGAAACATTAATCAAATCACAAACAATCCTGGTCGAACCTGTCGAAAAACATCGATTGGGATCGTTACCAGGAAAACATTTCTGGGACAGCAACTGAATGGTGTAAATTAGAAATAGCATTAGAAGAACAAATGGCGTTGCTCGTGGAAGGTATTATTTCATGTACGATTAGCGCAAATCCGAAACAGGCTGATTTTCAAAAAGAAAACAATCGTAAGAAACAAGAAAAAAATCAGCATTTAAAAACTTAAGACGTTTTGGCACTCCTAATGCATATGCTATCTACCAGACGGTTAGAAGATGAGTTTAAATTTCTCTGCAAAGAAAAAAACGGCCAAGTTGGCAGGCAGGCCTTCTGTGACTCCTTAAGTAACCAATAATCGTTATCGAATGTCTGGCGAATGGCTGAATGTTTTAAAAATTATGCTACGACTACAACAACGGCAGGTGCTTTAAATGAATCGTTGCTTTTAGACTTTGCCAGAAAGTTAGCACTAGACTTTGTAGATAAACATTCAACAATTATAAAACCGGTTCCTCAAACGGCTCTCAGCTCAGCTGAACAATTCGGAACTGGAACAAGCAGTAAACCTCTGTAACAACACCTTGCCAGGGTTAGACAGAATTAATGCCTTTCTTCTGAAAAAGACCACCCAGTTGGTAAAAACGTATCACTTAATTTCTATAAAAGATGTTTCTCTGAGAGTCACTGTCCCACATTGTGGTATGAAACTAAAATTATAGCTGTTCCCAAAACAAATAAGAACGCAAATCGACTGGACTTCGAAAAGCTAAGAGTACTCGAGATAGCCTTGCAATAATAATATTAAGGCAACTTTTTGGCAAAAAGAAGAATGAATTTCCTTCTTCTTAGACATATCAAGTGCATATGACAATGCTAAAATTGACGTACTGTGCGATAAGCTATTGGCTATGGGTGTTTCATTGAAGATAGTAAAATGTTTTGGGGTAGTTGCTAAAACAAAAAAAAATTTATTTTTACGTAAAAAACCAAGAGAAAATGGTTCGAACTGGGTACAAAGGTTTACCACATGGGTCCGTGTTAAGCCCTTTACTGTACAACTTATATATACTTCGGGTATTGATACTGTGCTACAAAACGGGTTGTCAAATCTCGCAATATGCAGATGACGTAGCTATTTACTGTTCCTCCAAACACATAAATCAAGCAGACACCAGAAGTCGGAAGTAAATCTTCAACTATTTTTCAATAGCTTGGGATTAAATCTCAATAGCAAGAAGACCAAATGTATTGTGTTCTCAAGAAAACATTCCAGTTTTCAATCAAATATTTAAAACTATACGGGGTGAAGTTAAAACAAAAAGAAGTAATAAAATAACTGGGAATACTATTCCAATGAAAACTGAGCTGAACTGATCATGTGACAGAAGTTGTTTGTAAATGCATGAAACGTAATAACTTTCTAACGTGTATTTGTGCTATCAAATAGGGAGCACATACAGAAACACATCTCATTTTATACAAGTGTTCCATAAGACCAGACTTGGAGTACGAATGTGTTAGTTTTTTTCATAATGCCCAAAGCACTGCTAATAAAATTAGAACGAGTGCAATGGTCATACAGCTACGTTAGAAGTAGTATATATATGTATTTATATATATATATATATATATATATATATATATATATATATATATATATATATATATATATATATATATGTATATATATATATATATATATATATATATATATATATATATATATATATATATATATATATATATATATATATAAATATATATATATATATATATATATATATATATATATATATATATATATATATATATATATATATATATATATATATATATATATATATATATATATATATATATATATATATATATATATATATATATATATATATATATATATATATATAGATATTTATATATATATATATATATATATATATATATATATATATATATATATATATATATATATATATATATATATATATATATATATATATATATATATATATATATATATATATATATATATATATATATATATATATATATATATATATATATATATATATATATATATATATATATAGATATTTTAATTAACTTCAACCAGAATGGGTTCATTTAATTTACTCATTCAATACATTCTGCATAAATTCTGCATACCAATACATTCTGCATAAATATTTTCCACATGCAAACTATTGCAAAGATGGATTAAAGAATGAGTTAACTAATACATTTTTCATAAATTAATGCAAATTAAATTTTTTATAGAATGAGTTCGCTAATACAAATGTTTACATTAATGCAAGTATGAATTAAAGGAGGAGCGGCCAATGATGTATGTACTTCGAATATTGTTTTCTAGAAAAGTACAGTGGAAAACAACAACTGATTAGCAGAAGTTTCTACTTATTTATTTTTGGATATAAATAAGCGAACAAAATATCAGATAGTCAGTTTAATTTTGCAATTAAAAGTGTTTACAAATATTCGCAAGTATAAGGAATAATTGGGTGGTACTTGAGCCTGGGTACTAATAGTGAAAGAATTTGAACCTAGTGGAATAGTAAATACAGATTTTACGATTCCGAATATCATTGATTCAAATTGTGGAAAAGCGGTGAAATTTATCGTACATAAATTGGAGACCCTAGAATTTATTGTAATTAAAATCGGAAGCTGCTGTAATTTGTTGACAAATAAAGTTTGAGATTTTGTTAACCATATACATAACTTAA
>OY856186.1:185048053-185118273 GCA_963693315.1 Diogma glabrata
ATATATATATATATATATATATATATATATATTTATATATATATATATATATATTTATATATATATATATATATAAATATATATATATATATTTATATATATATATTTATATATATATATATATATAAATATATATATATATATATATATATATATATATATATATATATATATATATATATATATATATATATATATATATATATATATATATATATATATATATATATATATATATATATATATATATATATTTATATATATACAACCAAACTTACTGCTTTATATAGTGCGGGTTAGAGCATTGAAGCGCAAACCCCAGGCAAATACATGATTGTAACTGACAATCTAAGCTGCATCACAGCTCTTCAAAACTATAGAACTCCATTGATGGTAACGAAAAGCAGACTTACTTGCAAATAACGCTACTCAATCTAAATACCTCGATTTGCCGATAACTTCTTGTA
Organism: Diogma glabrata; assembly: GCA_963693315.1. NCBI lineage: Eukaryota > Metazoa > Arthropoda > Insecta > Diptera > Cylindrotomidae > Diogma > Diogma glabrata. Next base: position 185,048,521 of record OY856186.1, read on the forward strand.
ATTACAGGTACATACTTAGCAAAGGTCTGCAGGTTATCGAAATGACAACAAAAATGTGATAAAGAAAAAATGGGACGGTTTACCTACTCAATCCTGGGACCCATGGACTAAAAATATTCAAGAAAATTGAGAGTTCATTGTCACATTTGGAAGAATTGCAGCCAACCACTACGCTTGGAAAGAGTGAATATAGTTCAAGATGCTGAATCTAACTGTACGTTGAGCTACGAAACAGTAGACCATATTTTATAGCATTGTGTACTTTAACATGAGGAAAGAGCTAAATAACAAGGATTCCAAACAAAACCATCTCTTTGATTGCTATATCAGAGATATAATTGATGAAAAACGTGATCTACGCAGGTGAAAAAGTCGAGTTTTGAACTTCACCATTTTTGATTTTCCTGAAACTAAGTAAGTTGTATGATAGACAAAATAAAAATACAACTTATTTTTTTAAAGTGCAAAGTTTAAGCATAGGGGGCACCCAACATGCATGAAAATTGAAAATTCTGCCAAATTCGATGTAACTTTGAAATAAAATTGCTCAAGAACGGCTATACCGATTTCAGCAAACTTTTTTTTGTTTGATAGATGATTAGTTGGCCGTTTGAAAAAAAATTAATAGAAATTTTTGGTAATTAATTTTTAAATGAAAATATTAAAAAAACTTTTTTAAAGACAGCGCTAGGATCGAAGATCAATTGGAATTTAATTAATTTTTTCCTGAAAACAGTTCTATACTTATTCTAAAATATATCAAATTTACTAAGAAGCATTAATTTTTGTTCTTGAGGTATTTAATTTTAAAGATTTTTAGTCCAACTAAAATTCGAATTATTCATCATTTTCTCGAACTTCAGTGGTTAAAATTTTTTGTTGATAAAAATTGTTCGAAAAAATAATGAACAATTAGAATTTTAGATGGACTAAAAACTTTTAAAATTAAATATCTCAAGAACAAAAATTAACTTTGTAAATTTGATATATTTTAGACAAGGTTGGCATGATATATATCAATGATATATATCCGATATATATCACTGATATATATCACGATATTTATTCCCTGATATATATCATGATATTTATAAAAAAGAAATTATTAGCTATTCCTACCTAAAATTTGAAAAACTGTTGCAGCACTGCCCGCAAAACGCGAGCCAAATCGTTGTAATCTGGTTCAATTATGCCAAGAGTAAGACCATAAAGCTGACATAACTAACTAAACTTATGACATAAATATTGTAATGCATGCTAAACATATGCTTTATTATCTAAAGACCATAGCAGTCGCTTTAGACCGAACTCAAAAATATAAAACAACTATTTCCGTTGTTGTTGAAATTTGGCATAAACTGGAAGTCGATCTTAAACTAGAGCAACCTGTAGAAGTTAAGAAACTTTTTTATCGTAGGAGACATTTCTTTGAGAAACATGTCTTTATATGCACCTTATCACCTAGCTAATGTATGCTTGACCATTGATTTTTAGGTAAACGTTTGAAGAACCACAAAAGAGAAGAAGCATATACTTCCTTACTTAAATATAATTATTTCAGAGCTCATTCCATTTGTAATGGCGCTTTTAGCTGAAATTACACCATTTTCAAAATATGCATTTCAATCTCAGTTTAGAAGCTCCACCAATGGTGTGGTAGAATGGAATTACTACTTAAGCAGGGTTTTCCAGAATTTGAAATACGGGCAAACAGTGGTCCATTATTGGTTAACAGTATTCGACTTTTATTATTGTGCCAGTACTAGAACCACTCATCGGACCGACCTATGGTTGACAGAAAATAGCCAGTATTTAGTTAACTTTGAATGGCAAAGCACTGACCCATAAATGGTAAACTGTAATTAGCTATTGTTATTGAGCCATAACTATAGAACCATGAATCACCCGATCTACGGTTTATAAAAAATAGCCTGTTTATTTTACTTTAAATGGTCAAGTAATGCACGCCAATAGTTAACATTAATTGGCTATTGTTATTAGGCCAGTGAACCATGAATTGGCCGATCTTTGTCATTTGGCTAAAACTAACTAGAGTAATATCCATTTTAGAAATATATATTTTGCAAAATTTCACCTATAGTTGTCCAGGTTGGTATAAGTTTTAAATTTTTTTCGTAAGACATTTTTATGTTATTTTAATTATTTTGTATTTAATTTATTTAAATTGAAACATATGATATTTTATAATGGCTCAGTCATGGTTGCCAGTACTCGGCCATTACTGCAATACTTGTCATCATTATTTGTCCGTTACTGGGTCAGCTGTACAGTGTACAACCTTATATGGCTCATTATTGTTTTTTTCTCTGGAAAATAAATGGCAGTCATTTATTGTCCGAAATTATCAACAAATAAAATTATGTTAGTGGCCAAGTCATAGTTACCAGTACTATGAGTCGTGGTTGCCAGTACCGAGTCATTGTTGAAATACTTGGTCGCCAGAAATTGACCATTACTGGACCAATTCTATTTCCTTGTATGGGCCATTGCTGGGTTTTTTCTCTGGCTCTTAAATGGAAGTCATTTATTGTTCGAAGTTATCATCCAGTAATATTGTGTTAATGTTCCAGTTATGGTTGCCAGTACACGACCATTGCTGCATTACTGGTCGCCGGTAATTGACCATTAATGGAGTAGTTGTACAAACTTGTATGGGTATTGATAATGCGACTTGACAAAATAAACAAGACAAAGTGAGCGAGCGTATTCTCGGCAAGGTTGGCATGATATATATCAATGATATATATCTGATATATATCATTGATATATATCACGATATTTATTATCTGATATATATCATGATATTTATAAAAAAGAAATAATTAAATATTCCTACCGTAAAGTTGGAAAAACTGTTAACAGTCGCAGCAATGCAACAAGACGTATGCCATTACCTGGTTCAGCCATGCCAAGATCATAAAGACATAGAGCCTGACATATCTAAACTTATGACATAAATATTTTAATAAATGCTAAACATATGCTTTGTTATCTGAAAACAATAGCATTTGCTTTAGACAGACCTCAAAGAGATAAAACGACTATTGCCGCTGTAGTTGAAATTTGGCATAAACTGGAAGTCCATCTTAAAATAGAGAAACTTTAGAAGCTAAAAAACTTTTTTGTCGAAGGAGACACATGGCTTTAAATTCATATCATCACCTAGCTAATTTATGCTTGACCATTGATTTTAAGGTAAGCGTTTGAACAACCACCAAAGAAGAGAAGCATATACTTCCCTATTAAACTATAATTATTCAGACTTCATTCCATTTCATTTGCAACGACACTTTTACTGAATCTACACTATTTCCAAAATATGTATTTCAATATTACGCATGGAGAGATCAGTTTTTTTTTTTTGTTAATTTGTTTTCTATTTTTTGATCCACGGGTGTGACAACCCCGCGTACTCCACTCCCTGCTATTGGCATATGAGTTAACGTGAGATATCACATACCACTGGCAATAGCAGTGAGATATCACTAGCCAAGGTGATATCTTAGGGGTGGTGGCGGATGAACTGTATTCAGTCAACGGTAGCACTCTCAATCTTAGCTAATGAATATTCCTTGATGCTGGGACGCTGTAGCTTGCTCGAAGAAACGAGTCTTCATATAACTATATATCTGAGCTTTAATCATTGAAAAACATACTGCGTCCCATAATCAAGGATTATGCCATTAGCTGGACTATTGGCAAACCAATTTTAGTTTTGTTCCTGCAAATTTTTAAAACAAATTTGCTTTTTATCTCTTATTTTATTTTTATTTCCCCATCCTATCACGAAATATTGGCCTATGTCATATTTTATATGTGATAGGATTTATGGTTTAGTTATCCATTATTTAACAAAAAATATTAAAAAAAACAAAAAAAAACAGAATTTACGTCCATTAACATCCTTAGAACGCATGTTGTTGTGGGACCTTGGTCTTAAAAGGTTTTTATGTGTTGTTATGACACATATTGTAATGCCTACTACGCATCACATTTAAATTAAAAAAATATCAGTTTAGAAATACACCACCAATGGCGTGGAATGGAATGACTGCCCAAGCAAGATTCTCCAGAATTTAAAATTCGACCAAGCACTGGTCCATTAATGGTTAACAGTACCTTTTTTGCGGCGTTATGCTTCCTGTAAAAGCGTTGACAAGCTAATCAACTAATCAGGTTAACAGTGCTTGACTTTTGTTGTTGGGCCAGTACTAGAACGATTCATCGTTCACCTATAGTTTAATTATCGCAAATTTCACCTATGGTTTAATTATCGCATCTCTGCTGAAAGACTATGATAATAATGTTAAGGTTGGTTAAATTTTTTTCTTTGGACAGTTTTACTTTATTTTAATTATTTTGTATTTAATTTATTTAAATTTACATATGATATTTTATATTTTTTTATTGGCCCTGTCATGGTTGCCAGTGCTCGGTCTTTGCTGTAATACTGGTTATCACTATTAGTCTGTTACTGGGCCAGCTGTACAACCTTGTATGGATGGGCCATTGCTGTTTTTTCCTCACGCATTGTCAACCAATGTCAACCATTTATTGTCCGAAGTTATCAACAAGTAAAATTATGGGCCATTGGTTAATGGCCGAGTTATATAGTTGCCATAGTACTATGAGTCATGGTTGCCAGTACCCGGCCATTGTTGAATTACTGGTCGCCAGCAATTGACCATTACTGGCCTAGTTGTATAACATGGTATGGGTCATTGCTGGCTTTTCCTTTTTCATTTATTGTTCGAAGTTATTATTCAGTAACATTATGTCAATGGTCCAGTTATGGTTGCCACTCGACCATTGCTACATTACCGGTCGCCAGTAACGGACAATTACTGGACCGGTTGTACAACCTTGTATGGGTATTGATCCTGCAACTTGGTCAAATAAACAAGACAAGAGAGCGAGCGTATTCGTCATTTGGACTTGTGCAATCGAAGATATAGACGAATAGGCAATTGATAAATTGCCTATAAACTGAATTGGAGTTGCCATATTTAAGTTTATTTTATAAGCAAAGAGGTAAAAAACGAAGGAATGATGCATTGTACTGCATACAAGTGTGAAAAGGGCCATATATTGTATGATATTTAAGATAAACAAATTATTCAAAATAAATATCAGAACTTGATATATATCGGATATATATCTGATATATATCGGATATTTTGATATTTATATAAATATCATGATATTTGCCAACCTTGATTTTAGAATAAAAATAGAACTATTTTTAGGAAAAAAATAATTAAATTCCAATTGATCTTCGACCCTACCGCTGTCTTTAAAAAAGTTTTTTTAATATTTTTATTTAAAAATTAATTACAAAAAATATCAATTAATTTTTTTTCAAACGGCTAACTAATCATCTATCAAACAAAAACAAAGTTTGCTGAAATCGGTATAGTCGTTCTTGAGCAATTTAATTTCAAAGTTACATCGGATTAGCAGAACTTTCATTTTTCATGCATGTTGGGGTGCCCCCTATGCTCAAACTTTGCACTTTAAAAAAATTGTAAAATAAGTTTTATTTTTTATTTTGTTCATACCACTTATATGCCAAGTTTCAGGAAAATCAAAAATGTTCAAGTTTTCACAACTCTGTCTAGAACACGTTTTTCTTCAATCGCTTGTCAACAATTTACATTTTGTAAGTAAATTTTTAAGTTCCTAAAAAAATGTAATTTTAATATTTAATGTAAACAGATACTTTAAGCTACAAACAACTACAAGTATATATTTTAGATTAATTTAGAAGAAAATCAATAGCTTCTGGCTGCTTTCTGATTGTTTTGCTTGTTCTTTTTTTTTTTTTTTTTTTTTTTTTAACGGCGTTCATGCTCCATGTAGGAGCGTTGCCAGGCTAATCAGCTTCGAATATTCACCACGGTCATTTGCAACAGCGACATAATTACCATGGCAGCCGATTTTTTTAAGGTCGTTTATTACGTCAGTCTCCCATTGTAGTCGTGGTCTACCTCGCGGTCGCCCACTCCCTGGGGTACTAACGTACATTTTTCTAATCATTCCAGACTGTGAATCGGCTCGTAGAACATGCCCAAACCAAGCAATCCTATTAGAACGGATACAACCTATTATATCAGGACCCTCAAGAAGGTCTATGATCTCAAAGTTATATCGGGTTCTATACTCTCCATCGTCTGTCTTGAGTGGACCAAAAATGTAGCGTAGGATCTTACGCTCAAATACAGATAAATGCGATTCGTCATTTTGTGTAAGGGTCCACGTTTGTGACCCATACATCACAACCGGTCTAATCAATGTCTTGTATAACTTGAGCTTGGTGTTAGTTGATACATACGGAGATCCAAGGAAAGGTTTGATTGAGTAGAAAGTTCGATTACCTGCAGCGATTCGAGCTTTTATATCTGTAAGTATGCTGTTGTTTGAGTCAAGCATTGATCCCAAATATTTAAAAGATTCAACTCCCTCAATTCGTTCATCGCCGCACATCAAATCTTTCTTCTCAGACTCTCTTGAAACATTCATATGTTTGGTTTTATTGTAGTTAGTTTGAAGACCAACTTTTCTAGCTCCACTCTCAAGCGACTTAAAAGTCTCACTCATAACAGCTTCACTTCGGCCGAGGATGACAACATCATCAGCGTATGCAATCATCTGTACTGAGTTTATTGACAAGATATTGTTGTTAGTCGGCAGTTTCTTTTGACGGCACACATATTCCAAGGCTAAATTAAAAAGTATAGGAGAGATAGCATCACCTTGTCTTAATCCGAAGTCGACTTTAAAAAACCTTGATATTTCGTTCTCTACTCGTACACAGCATTGAGAGTTCTGTACTGTCATTTTGCATAGTGATACCAGTTTACCAGGAATTCCCATTGACACCAAGGCAGACCATAGAGTCTCTCGTTCGAGAGAGTCGTAGGCCTGTCTGAAATCAATGAAGAGTTGGTGCACTGGTATGTTGAACTCTCGGCACTTTTCCAAAATCATCCTTATCGAGAAAAGTGCATCGGTGGTACCTCGGCCCCGCCGGAAACCACACTGATATCCTCCAAACAGTTGTTCAGCAAAAGGATTGATTTTGGATAGCAAAATGTAAGAAAAGATCTTATATGCTGTACAGAGTAGAGCGATTCCTCTGTAGTTTGCACATTGTAGGCGATTACCTTTTTTATGGATTGGTATCAGCATAGCTGTGTTCCAGTCCTGTGGCATGGCTTCAGTCCTCCATATCATTTGAACAAGTTCAAACAATCTTAAGGATAGAGTTTCACCACCATGTACAATCATTTCGGATGTTATATCGTCGATACCAGGTGCTTTATTGCATTTTAATTTTGACAGCGCCGCATCGAATTCCTCTCTGGTGGGTTCTTCTACATGTACCTTTGACGCACGAATAAGCTTATCTCGTCGCCCGACTTGTTTCTGGTCACTTAAGTTGAGAAGATTCTCAAAATAAGCGGCCCAAGTGTCTAAAATATTTTTAAGGTCTACTTGTAGCTCCCCATCTTCGTTTTGAATAGCAGTCGATCTAGTTTGAGGGCCCTTCTTTAAGGTTTTAACCTGTTGAAAGAAGTTACGCGATTGATGTTCCTTATTGAAGCTTTCAATCTCCTCACACTTTCTCTTCCACCATTCTCTCTTCGTTCGTCTACATAACTTTGTAACGGCTTGTTTTGCCAGTTTATAGTTCTCCTTCGTGGACCTGGTGTTGCGTCCTTGCAGACATTTCAGATAGCAATCTCTTTTGTATTGAATAGCGTCAAGACATGCTTGATCCATCCATGGCTTCTGGGAGTGGTTTTGTGGTCGTCCAAGTATTCCCTCAGCAGCGCTTAAAACAGCATCTTTGAGCAAATACCATGACTTATCGACGTCTCCATTAATGGTTTCTGATTTCTCCAATGTTTCGGCAATATGGTTTTGATATTTCTCTTCTGTTTCTGCATTCTTTAGTGATGAGATGTTAAATCGTTTCCGTTGATTGAATTTCGGAATGCTTGGGTTTGGGAAGTGGAACCTTATTTTGGCACATACAAGAAAGTGGTGACTTCCAATGTATGCACCTCTACAGGATCGCACATCCAGAACACTCGAAAAGAAACGTGCTGTAACTAGCACGTGATCAATTTGATTTCGAGTGTTTCCATTCGGTGAGACCCATGTCTGCTTATGAATCGATCGGTACGGAAAGAAAGTACTGGCAATTCTCAAATTATTTGATAATGCAAACTCAGTCATTCTCTCACCATTATCATTCGAATTCAAATGCAGACTGTTGGGGCCCACTACATTTCCATAAGAGATATCTCTTCCAACCTGCCCATTAAAGTCACCAAGAACCATAGTGAAGTCGCGTGTTGGTGTTTGTTTCATAACCTCTTCCAGCGCTATGTAGAAATTATCCTTCTCGTCGACGGTCTTAGCTTCAGTAGGTGCATGCACGGCAATAGGAGAAATATTGTTATATGTACCACGTACACGTAGGTAGCAAATCTTCTCACTGACCGGGATGAATTTCATCACGGCTTCTTGTATGCGTGCACCAACAAGAAAGCCAGTTCCAAATTCTCTTCGAGAAGGATGACCACTACAGTATAGAGAGTGACTATCCAAATCTTGTTTTCCGATTATTGGCTGTCTAATTTCTTGCAGAGCTATGATATCCATCCCATACCTCTCAGCCTCTGTTTCTAGACTTATAAGAGCATCAGGAGCGCTCAGGCTGCGCACGTTCCACGTTCCGATTCGGTAGTCTGGTCCTTTTTCACGTCCAGGTAAAATTCTGTTTTTGTCCGGGTCTGTTTTTCTTTTCTGATTTCCAAATTTAACAAATAATTTTTTTTCCGGGGTTAGGGTGTTAACCTTAGACCCAACCCAAATTGTCGTGAATGGGTCCGTTCTGCATCTTAAGGTTACCAGAAACAACCTTTGACACGTTTATTTAGCGGGCCGCTTGATCCAAGACAGACGCCCGCTTCAAGCCGCCCCTAACATGGAGAACAGACGCTTGAATCGCATTGGTTTTAAGGCGCCAATTCGCCATGATGTACCATGATTGACTAAGCAGTTTTTACCCTGCTTATCTCCGGTACACCAACCTAATTCTGTCAGCATTAACCAGGCAGCACGGCGTGGACGTCGAATTTCGGATTTCGCTACCCGAAATTTCGAATTTCGGATTTCGCTTGTTCTTACATAAATAAAAACTAACAATACTGTAGATTAATTTTATAATCAAATATATATATATATATATATATATATATATATATATATATATATATATATATATATATATATATATATATATATATATATATATATATATATATATATATATATATATATATATATATATATATATATATATATATATATATATATATATATATATATATATATATATACATATATATATATATATATATATATATATATATATATATATATATATATATATATTATATATATAAATATATATATATATATATATATATATATATATATATATATATATATATATATATATATATATATATATATATATATATATATATATATATATATATATATATATATATATATATATATATATATATTTGATTATAAAATTAATCTACAGTATTGTTAGTTTTTATTTATGTAAGAACAAGCGAAATCCGAAATTCGAAATTTCGGGTAGCGAAATCCGAAATTCGACGTCCACGCCGTGCTGCCTATATATATATATATATATATATATATATATATATATATATATATATATATAAATATATATATATATATATATATATATATATATATATATATATATATATATATATATATATATATATATATATATATATATATATATATATATATATATATATATATATATATATATAATATATATATATATATATATATATATATATATATATATATATATATATATATATATATATATATATATATAACGGATCTGCAATGGTTGTACCAGCGATCCTAATAAATAAATAAAAGAAATAAATAAAAAGATATTGTAGAGTTATGAAGCTGTCACCTGTATCGAGAAAACGTTAAGTAAGAGCAAAAAGTTTCACAGACACAAACATGGTCCCATTTTTTATCAATGAAAATAACATTTCCAAAAGATTGTTGAAGTCAGCAATGTTCAGGCGAAGAAAGTTTTTGTACAGTTATGGTACCTCCTTTTGCTCTAAAACGGTTGAGGCACGACCAAAAAAAACAAACCAACAATGCATCTTCTTCTTCTTCAGAATCAGTCATTTTCACTTTAAATCAATTTTTCACGAAATTTTTATTCCCACAAAACACAAAACAATGAACAAAATCAAGAAAAATATATTTACAAGTGACAGATGCAATGCAGTTAATAAAATAAATGTTTGCTATATTTGCTATTTTTGAAATGCAAGATTTTTTTCTAAAAATTATTTACTTCGTGCAATGCCATTGCAAATAAGCACATAAACAAAAAGACTTTGCTGCCTGTTTGGCAAATTGATTTTATAGCAAATATTTGCTATCGTGTAATGGCATAGCAAATATATTTACTCAAAACAAAAATTTGCGCAAATAATTTGTGTAGCAAATTTAGCATATAATGTTTGCTTTATTCTATAAATATATATTTGTGTAAATAATAAATCTTTTAAATATAAAAAAATAAAAGAAAAAAGGCTCTAAGACTCACTTGAATTTCGTAATTTCAAATCTTTTTTCATTTCCTCACACTCATCAGAGACATCCTAGCTCAATTTCTGGTTTCTTAAATACTCGGCTCGGCCATAACGGTTATGATGAAACATGTTTGAAATTTCGTGCTCAGGTGATTTCTAATCTCTTTTAATCATACGCTACGTCGGGATTGCAGACAAACATTTTTAAAGATGTTTTCCTAAGAGAAAATGAAAAATGATTTCGATTTGCAAAATTCAAGTGAATTATAATGGTTACTTAAGCTTTAAGCACTCATCAAAAATTTTTCCAAATTAACATTTTCCTATTGTTGTCTATATATGGAACCATATATAGCAATAAATTGACAATGAGTCAGATATTAGTTTCACATTGAATGACAATAATTAGTATTGCCCCTATCCTCTTAGCTTATAGGATGTTGACTAATCCTATAAATTCACACACACTAATGTCTAGAAAACTCCCAAAAAAAAAACATTTTTAAATGGACATGATTGAAAATTTAGTGCAATATTTTTATAAAGCTTTTTAAAATACCCTTCAGTTAAATCCGGATAAGAGCTGCCAAAAGTAAACAACGAACCTAAATCGGGCCCGTTTTTGTGAACCTAGTCTTAGCTAGTTAACTTCGGTTTCAGTCTGGGCCAATGCTTAGACTGAACTAAGATTCAGTGTATTATATTACCCGATATTCACCAGTCGAATGCATTGTAAACATCTGCTCAGTTTATCTTTAATTTTATAAATGTTAGTCTTGCCACAACCTCTTTCCACACTTTTAAAGGTGGTCTGAGAAAAAAATGGTTTGGTAGATCTGAACCAAGTTTTATTTGCCAGACTTGACCCAAGCCTGATTTTACCGACTTGGCCTCAGGACAACAGTCCAAACTTGGTTCAAGCTTGGGCTGTTTAAAAATATTAAGCCCGACCCAAACCCCAAAAGCTGTGCCGCGAGCTTCGCCCAGATAGGGTCTCTTGACTCAATCTTGCTCGAGTATTTATTTAGATATGTGATTTGAGCATTTGTTGTTGAAAGCTACTTTGAATTTGGTATAACTTACGCAGACGTAAGTTATACCAAATTATACCGTTTTTCCGTTGTAAAAAAAATGTTCAGAACTTGAGAGAAAAAATTAACCACTAATTATAGCCATACGAAAAATTGCTGCAAAATTCGAGAAAACTGGTGTTTTGCTCTTTGGTAAAAGAGGAAAGAGGCAAAACCGTAGTACTCGTGCAAAAAAATACTGTTAATGTAAGTGCTAGTGTTAATTAGAGACCAAAACACCAATTCTTCAACGATCACAATAATCACAAATTCCACAAATTCCACAACAACGATCTTCATTTGCAGTCATACAAAATTTAAATAACTCAAGAAATAAAGTCATCAAACTTTCAATCAATTTAATGACCATACAAACAAACTTGAAAACGGGAATATTTTTGCTGTTCCGGTGTGGTTTTAGGTCTTATGGAGTTATCAGATCGAAAAGTATTTACTCAGAAAATTTAAACGCAATTTCATTTTCTTTAACAGATATATGCTTCATGAAATTCATGTTCTAGAAGAAGGTGGAGGAGGGGTAAACTCGTCTAGGTTACACCGAGTCCTTTTGGATCCTACCTAGTTACGCCAATGATGGAACCCTAATAACAGTACGGAACCCTTATAACGAAACAAACATTTATTTTATTTTAAACAAAATTTTAAAAAAATTTTCGAGATTATATTTGATAAAGTAAAATTTGTTAGGTTAAGACATAGACAACGAATAATTTAAAACAATCAAAATATTACGAATCATCTATTTGAGTACAGGTGTCACTAGATAGTTAATATCCAAAACTAAAATATAAAATGTATGCATAATTTTGTTCTACTTCGATTGTCTTTTATTATTTGTCTATGGTCAAGAGCATTTTATTATTTATTTTCCGATAAGATCGGTATAAAAATTAGCGAAATAGACACTATTGACACCTTATTTTTAAAAGTGATTGTTTGTCTTGTCATTTTCTTTTATCTGTCTTTTTTATCTATAAAACTAGTTGTTCAGAAGGGAAAAAATGCACTAGTTCAGAACTAGTTCTTCTATTTTGCCTCAATCGAACATGATTTGGAAATGAAATAATTGCTACTTGTATTGTAAAAAATAACTAGTTATGAACTGGTTCTCAATTGAAAATGCTGTGAAAAACATTCGAAAAAAACAAAGATCTTCTGTTTTTTATGAACAAAATAGATGTCATATGAGCAATTTCATCAATTTCACCGCAATATCGATGTTCCTGATCCCCTCTGATTTCCAAAAATTTCATACATAGATAGGTAATGACAAAACAAAAACACTATATCATTCGAAAAATAGCTAGGTTTATAGGTTGGCGAATCATAAGTATCTTTGGCTACCGATTGCAAACGATTAACTAAAACAATTCATTAATAGCTCATTTAAAAGGTAATTGATAGAACTTATAATTGGTAATTGATAGAACTTATAATCAGCGGCATCTTTGAAAATACTTTTTAAGCTTATTACAGTTTTTTAGAAGTCCTATCAATAACCTTTTCAAAAGGCTATATATGACATAAATAGGTTTATTCTCTTTCATTTATTAACATTATCTTTATTTGTGTGTTTTTCCATAATAAAAGTATGTATTATTGTATTTTTTCTTAACCTATAGCCTAATGAACTTAACCTATTGCCTAATGAAAATTTTTCTATAAAAAAATTATCATTATTCAATTGGTATGATTCCAATTGGTCAAATTGTTTTGATTTTATGAAAATTAATTTCAAATTATAATCACAAGGCTTTGATACGTTTTGTTCAAAAATCAAACTTTAAGTTAAATTCTCTTATTTCGTTTAGTTGAATTTGGTTGATTGTATGGGATATAGTTTTTTTATTATCAGGGTTTTTCAATTAGAAATTTGATTTATCAATTTAAAACAATAAAGATTTATTGTTTTAATTGAAGAAAATATTTTTATTTTATATAATACACAATTCTTTGTCAGACATTAAAGTAGTGTAGTCAATTCGTGTGTAATGAATTTTATTCTCTCGCAAATTAAAATTTTCGCTCGTGCCTTGCTCAAATTTTAAACTTTTGCTTGAGAATAAACCATTGCATTACACACTGATCGATTAAAATACTATTAGTCAATCGTTAGTAATCGAAATTTTATTTTTCGAAAGAAATTGCATTTTTATTTTGGCATTGGCTATCGGTGTATGAAATTTTATCGAAATAAGAAGTGGTTAGTCTAGATGCTAGAACAAATGATGTTGCGGTGACGTGGAATCGCTCATAATGAAGAAACAATAACGAGAAATATTGAAACAGTAGTAAGATTTTACAACACAACATAATGTTTTCATGTAGAAATTTATTTTTTTGAAAAAAAATCATTATAAATAGTATATATACCAAAACTGTTCACATTTTGATCTTATTCCTACCTCGTCACTCATAATGTTCTTTTCATGTATGCCTTTTCGTTAGGAAAACAGAATTTTTAATTAAAAATAAACAAAACTAAACTTAAGTAGATATCTTCATAAAAATTTATTTTTACTACTGACGAAAAACAGCAATTCGAAAAACTACAAAGTAAAATCAACAGAACAATCACAGCTGCATTGAAAGGTAATTACATGACAAAACGTAGCTTTTTCTAGTCATCACACACGTGATATAACTGTTTGCAATGAAACGTTCTTTTGTGGTAAAATTAGTTTAAATTCTTTTCGATGTGAAACGTTATGTGTACAAATTCGATCGTTTTCTATCTATCACATCTGTATATATCCCATCTGGATATGATGAATTTTATTAGTGATACCATCATCAAAAACCTCTTTTTCAAACAAAACAACTATAACTTAGATTTTCTATAATATTAACGGTTTTAAAATGTATTTTCAGTTAGTTATAGCAAAACTTTTATGAAACGTAAAATCTATTTTACTGTATAATTAATTTTGTTTACATATTCATATATTATTCTATTTAAATTAAAATAAAAGCACAAAGATAAAGTAAACTTTGATGAAACAAAAATAGTTGTTGCTTACATATCCTGTGATGTATTTTTGATGAAATACCTTTTTACGTTTTCAACTTTTCAAAAGTGTGGATTTGTGAAAGTTAGAGTTTTTGTTTGTTTTGATGTTTTTTTGTTTGGTTAAGGAAATAATTGGTTGTGACATTTATTGGTGAAAGAAAAAGCTTTGTCATTAAAAAAAAACTTTTAACATTACTGTCTGTAACAAACACGTTTTTATCATAACTCAATTAAAAAATCCCCATAATTTTAAGAAGATTTTACAACATAATACAATAACTTCCAAAAATGTTCTTTTAGCTTAAAAAAATATTTAACATAGTTTTTTTAGTTATTTCTTTCGTAAAAACCAACAACAAAACAAACCAAAGAATTAACAATATTAAGTTAAACAAGAAGAAAAGATAAAAAAATTATATTCCTTTTTGAAAGATTTAAATAATGAATAAATTTTCGTTGCAAGATTTAAAAAGCTTTCAAGCTTTTTTTTTAATTTTGCTTCATCTTTAGTTGTATTCCTTTTATTTTGGATTATCTCCAAGAAAATGGAAATAAATTAAATTATAAAATTAAGATGAAAATATATATTGTTTGAATTTTTTTTGTTAATTTGGTGAAAAACAAGAGCATAAATAAATGATTTTTGGAGTTTTTCTTCGGAAAATAGAATATTATTAAATTAGTTGAGATAATGAAAAGAGTAACTGTCAGTGAAATGAATTTATCATATATTTAAATTATAATAGAATTTTTAATACTTTTTGGTTGTGACAGTTTAAACGATTCTGGTGACAAAGATTTTTAGAATATTAAATTATGATTGTAGCTGTTGATTTTGTTATCTGCATTATAATTGCATATAAATGTTTCACAGATATCTTGTTTTGTTCAAACAAAAAAGTTTATGTCAGCAAAGTTGATATAGTGTGTATAGAGAACTTTTATTTGTGACAATTTTCATTTTTCAGTACCAGATACGGCTCAATAAGAGAAGATGGTGTATTATTGTGATTTTAATACAAAATATTTTTGATACAAGAAAGAAACAAAAATTTCAGATAACAAGCTATTCTAGACTGAGTTGTGAAAACTTGACTTTATTTGATTTTCCTGAAACTTGGCATATAAGTAGTATGAACAAAAAAAATATACGTCTTATTTTAGAATTTTTTAAAAGTGCATAGCCCACCCCAACATGCATGAAAAATTAAAATTTTGCCAGTTTGAGGTAGCTTTGCTCAAAAACGTCTACATCGATTTCAACAAAATTTTTGAAGAAAACATTGTGTAAATTTGTTTTTTATTACACATGTTGTAAATTATATTATCAATAAAAATTTCAATATGAGATGTTTATTTTATATTTAATCTTTTTAGTAATATTATCTTTTACAGTAGCCATCGAAGTTTTACTTTAACCGCGTATAAAGATTACGCGCTTTATTTTTTTTTGTTTGATAAGCGATCAGCTATTCATTTGAAAAAAAAAATTAATTAAATGGTTTTGTAATTATTTTAAAATTAAAATAATAAAATTTATTTTTGAAAGATGGTGCTAAGGTCAAACTACGATTGAATATTAACTTTTTTTTCAAAAATCTTTTCTGCTAAATATGTCAAATTTACAAATTGGCGTTTCTTCATTTTCTTTAAAGTTAATTTTAAAGATATTCAGTCCGACTAAAAATTATAATATATCATCATTTTTTTCGATTTCATTATCAAAAAATTTTAACCACTGAAGTTTGATTAAAATCGTTTGGGCTATTAAAGAACGATGAACTAGCGAGCAACATAATTAATAAAAAAGGTGTACAGCTACCTTATCATGGGTATTGCAGTCGGAAATTCTAACACAGTTTATGTGGCGTAGGCAATTTCCAGAATTATAATAAATAACACATGGATGAATTTTAGACGGACTTTTATCCAATGGTAACCTTGAACTACATGTTTAATTATAAAAGCAAAATCTAACTAGACCAATATCGCTCCTAATTTTAGTGCATCATTTTTTCACATATATAAATGCTGACTGTTGATAAGATTTAAAATGGTGTGATATCAATACATTTAAAAGCCCTAAAAATTGCTCTGTGAAAACTTCGGGATCACTGACTAAGGCTTTTAAATTACATTAGTCTGTAGTAATCCGTTTTTATATTTTATTTCTACAGCTCCAGCGTTTTCAAATGTCATTTGCATCATTATGTGGCCGATTTCGTTGTCTTCGTTAAATTTTTTCACTTTATCTTTTAATTCGTCAGATAATAAATGTCTACTAAAATTGGACGAATAGCCTTGGAGAATGAACCTGCAGTTTTTATACTTTTAGCAATGTTTTCCTTTACTACTGTTCATATCAGATAGTTTTCAAAATGTAATACAAAAAGTTAGTAGGAAATAAATGAATAAAATAAAATAAGTAAATGAATAGTAATTAAAATTAATAAAGATCTAGTTGGGGTCCCTATGCTTAAACAATGCACTTTAATAAAATTTTAAAATTGTCGTATTTTCTATTTTGTCCATACTACTTATAATATGCGAAGTTTCGGGAAAATCGATCATTTTGGCAATGACATAACTGAGACAAAAAAACACGCTCCCTGCGATGATGCATCAACTATTGCAGTATATAACAATTAAATCATATTTATAAGTATGGTATTTCAAGCCGCTATACCGAAAACAATACCGTTTTTAAGAGTCGATATCGAAGTAGTAATACCCATTTTATTATCCAAAAGATTCTGTTAACTATCTACAATCCTTACACACAACGAATTTCATAATCGAAATTCAATTTATATTATTGTTATTGGCAGCAGATTTATGTTATTGTCATTGGCGGCGCTGGAGTCTTAAATTATAAAGTGGACTGGAGATTGATTATTCTTCGACGACAAAAAAGTTTCACACCTTTGAACTGAGAGCTGATATAAGATTATTCAGAAAATTCGATGAAAACTATTAAAATAATTTGATGAAACGTTGCAAATTTGCAATGGCGTTGATGTTGATAAAAATATTAAAAAAACGTTGGTCAGGTGCGAATATAACTCATTCGCCCAAGGTTCCCCCAATAATCCATATAATATATGAAAAAAATGTTTTTGTTAAACACAGTTTCACGCTGGGTTGAATCTTCTACAAAGGTATGATTGTTCCGTTTTTTTATAAAAAAAACTCTATTGGTGAGAGTAAAACATATTTTCGCATTATTATCGATTATCTCGTAAACCATAAATTCTAAGGAACGAGATTCTTATTCGTTTATTTTACAGCGGTACGATGTGAGGTCTTTGAGAAATACATTTTTTTGTAGATTCAAGTAGGGTTTCATATGAAAGGGTTTCATTTTTGTATTCCTTAAAAATTTACTTTGGAATTTTACACCGTACCATTTGTATAATTCTGAATAACGGCGTTTTCATTATGTTTTCTTTCATCGATTAGCTCCGAACTTAATTGATCGAAAATTTTAAAATGTATTTAGAATGATAGAAAAATTAGTAAGTTTTTGATGAAAATATATAAAAGTGTCATATACTCATAATTATATTTATTAATAGGATAGGAATGAGAAGGGGTAAGAACACACACATACTCTACTAATTTGCAGTGGCTCATTCAAACAATTAAAATAAGATTTTTGATATTTCATTGTGACACAAAATTCGCCATTCGCCATGCTTGATATCGGTCCTACCTTAAATTTGTCACTGCCAGTACCTGATCATTACTGAAGGCCAAGCAAGTTGCCATTTCAAAAACGATTGGACCGATATTGGACCTTCACCCTCTAATTAAGTACAAAACATAGAATTTGTGTCGAATTTTTAGGTTGATTTGGAATATTAGATTGTGCTGTAATTTATTGCAAATATACCTTCCGTAGAGGTTATTGTTTCCTCTTGTTCGCTGCCGACTGCCGACTAGCTGGCGTATCCACAATTTAAGTCATCCTTGCTATGACTTATTATTAGGTGGTGGTCAAGTATCACGTAAGCAAACGTTACAAGATATTAAACGCCAACCCTAAAAAGAAGAAAATTGCGATTTTTTCAAAACTTTTATTAAACATTTAAGTTAAAATATAAAAGACTCAACTATAACAAAACAAAATTAGAAAAAAATCATTTATTGTCCACGAGCTTTGTTTCCAAGTTTCTACATCATTAATTGGTAGCTCATCCTGACAATCCAGGCTAAAATAATTATCAATGATAACTTGCTTAGACATTCGGCATCTTCGTTTACATTTGGATCTCTTTATTATTCTCGTGCACGTTTTCATTCCTGCTTTTTATGTTCATTTTCCAAATGATGATTTGCAGATTTTTGTTGGACACCACATTGATTACAATCTTTATTTTTGAGCTGTTACTTGATATGAGGGACAAATGTTATCAAATGGAAAATTAGAAAATCGTTCACGCTACAAGTAAGATTTTGTATATTCTTCCAGTTCCCTTTGTCAAAAACAATAAGAAAAAAATAAACCCCTCTCTACACTACAAACCTGCTTACGTATTACTGATTTATGCAGAGTTCTGATTTATTGTCTTTGGTAAATTAAAGGCTATATTAGCATCTGCAAGGCCATAACAGTCAAGTGGGAGGATGTATAGTATTAAAACAGTTGATGATAATATTATATGGTTTTGGGAATTAGCAATCCTTCCCTTTTGCCCAAAAAATGGACAAAACGCTGTGGCTCTTCTAACAAACTCTAACATTGCTTCGCTGTTCTCCACTCAACGTCAATTTTTAACAATGGAAAAGTATCTGAGTAATAGAGAAGAAAACTACGTGAAATGTCAAGACTTAATCGTTTACATCATTGGGTGTTCAAGGATCGAAACACCAAATTCAAATGGCGAGTCGAGACGCTTCATCAAAGACCGTCTAGCAATTGTCTTTGAATGACTGTCTATTGGTTGCGCCCATTATGCAATCGGGTTTGTTCTATGTACTTCTTTGATGCAGGAAATATATTTCGTTCAGCGGTGAGAAATCAAAAATGTATCGTCAATTCCGTATTCGTGATAATTAGTAGAACTTCATCAAATCTGGTGTCGAAATCAATCATCTGAATCTCTTCAAGCGTTCAATCTAGGCACAGTCACCTGTGGAAATGCATTAAAACATTTATCTATCTTGACTAAACATTCAAATTTCCATCGTCTCTGATACTCTGCACTTTTTTATTTTTTTCAATACAGAAAAGAAAAATTTAATTGTTTCCTTTTGTACATTAATTCGTTATTATTTTAAATCATCAATGGAAGGTTTAAGATACACACACGCGAAATATTTTTCATTTCATTTCATGTTTTAAAAATTTTATAGTCCAAGTAATGTAAACAGAAAGCAAAGAAAACATTAACTCAATTATTTGAAGTAGAAGAGACAGCGCCGGCGCTAGCGATTTTGGCGCCTGGTGCAGTTTTCAAAAATGCCGCCCTAAAAAAATCTATTTGTCGTAAATAATCCGTTTCCACATCACCCAAAAGGTAGGATATGCAGTGCATTTTTTTTAACGAGGTATCCCACGTAGGTATAGTCCTCAAACATAAACATTAAAAAATAAATAAAAGATTAAATATTGTTATCGTTCTAATCCAGCGTACGAATTTCAATAACAAAAAATTAATATTAAAAATATATTTAAAAAATAAATAAAGATTTAATATTGCTATCGTACTTACTAATATAGCGTACGAATTTCAATAACAAAAAATTAAAAAAAAATTGGATAAATAGCACTAAAATTCAAGCGTGTATTTTTAAATTGTAAAATATATTAGAGCAATTTCACGAAGATTCAACATCGTTTTGACTTGACCCCTTTTAATTTTGATTATTTTTTGTTTATAGATAGTCTTTGATAAATAAAAAATACAAGTTCTCTTAGAATTTTTTTTTTCGACCAGGGGTCTTCACAGGGTGCCCCTCAATTTTTGTTATTTTGTGATGTGAGTGCATTTTGACGAGCGATTGTAGAAAAACTACTCAATCGATTTTCATAAATGATATGTCGTTGAATAGGTATTAGAACAAAGTTTTTAAAAATGTACACTGTTAATTTTTTGAAATAATTTTTAACGGTGTAACATAAGAAAAAAATGGTGTAATTGAAAAAAAGATGGCATAGCCTTTTTTTTTTTTTAAACTAAATTGAAGCTTATTTTATATCTAACAACTTGTGAAAGTTAAGGACTAGCATCATTTTTTGTTTTAGAGATAAAATTCGTTGTGCATATGACTGTCGGGAATCAGTTTTTTTTGTTCTGAAGAAAAATTATAAAAATGGCGATTTTTAGACTCAGATTTTTTTTTATGTTAAATAGCAAATATTTTATTATTAAATGAACTTTTTAAAAAGCAATTTCAGTCAAGTTCAGCAAAATTTTGCGACATTTTGACTCGACCCTTTTTAATTTGGTCTATATTTAAAAAAATTCTACTTGAAGCCGTATTTTTCATTTATCAAAGGCTATCTATAAACTAAAAATAAACCAAAATAGACCAAATTAAAAAGGGTCGAGTCAAAATGTCGCAAAATTTTGCTGAACTTGACTGAAATTGCTTTTTAAAAAGTTCATTTAATAATAAAATATTTGATATTTAATATAAAAAAAAATCTGAATCTAAAAATCGCCATTTTTATAATTTTTCTTCAGAACAAAAAAAACTGATTCCCGACAGTCATATGCACAACGAATTTTATCTCTAAAACAAAAAATGATGCTAGTCCTAAACTTTTACAAGTTGTTAGATATAAAATAAGCTTCAATTTAGTTTAAAAAAAAAAAAAAAAAAAAGGCTATGCCATCTTTTTTTCAATTACACCATTTTTTTCTTATGTTACACCGTTAAAAATTATTTCAAAAAATTAACAGTGTACATTTTTAAAAACTTTGTTCTAATACCTATTCAACGACATATCATTTATGAAAATCGATTGAGTAGTTTTTCTACAATCGCTCGTCAAAATGCACTCACATCACAAAATAGCAAAAAATTGAGGGGCACCCTGTGAAGACCCCTGGTCGAAAAAAAAAATTCTAAGAGAACTTGTATTTTTTATTTATCAAAGACTATCTATAAACAAAAAATAATCAAAATTAAAAGGGCTCAAGTCAAAACGATGTTGAATCTTCGTGAAATTGCTCATTAGTTAATTAAATTTTATTTTAGGCGCTTTGATTCTTGCAAAGTCGTCTATCAAATGACTATAATCCAAGTTGCTCAGAAATTTACTTTCTATAGATATTCTAGCTAAATCTACCAGTCTTTCTTGTCCTATTGTACTACGTAAATAATTTTAAATAATTTTTAATTTAGAAAAGCTACGTTCACCGGAAGGTACTGTGACTGGTATTGTCAATAAAATTCTAAGAGCTACAACTAGATTTGGTAATATCTGGTCGAATTTCTTTTCAAATATAAAATCTAATGATTCTATAGGGCTTAAAGTTCCTGAAATTATACTTTGGAATGTTTTAATTTTGTCCCATAAATCTAAACCTACTATATCAGACTTTGAATTGAAAGTTAAATGCTTTTCTAGGGAAAGACAATTATTTAAATGATCAGAAGCATTTAATGAAGCCACAGAAATATTATGCAAAAATTTGAAAATATTATTGTGTTCCGAAATTTGATCAAACCGTTCGCTAACAGATTGAATCGCCTGATCAAGGATTTGAAAATAAAATTTAACTTCAAATTTTTGTTCAGGATTTGATATAATTTCGTCTCTACCTTCGTACGAGGGTTTCGACTAGGGCGCCTTGGAGCATCCGGGAAATTTGGTGGAACATCTAATTTTAAAGCTATTTCTTTAGCTTGCAAGATAAACCCCAGAAATTTTGCCTCATTTCGTAAGTTCGTCAAAAACTCTTTTGTGCCCTCTAACAAATGTACTGCCGTCGTTAAACAAATAGCAGGACTTTGTAAATATTTGCTAAATATATTCATTTTATCAAGAATATTACGTCGCTTTAATAATGAAATGACGTATACGCAAAAGTATAGTTTCGAGATATTTGAGTTTAAAGTTTGATG
Organism: Diogma glabrata; assembly: GCA_963693315.1. Taxonomy (NCBI): domain Eukaryota; kingdom Metazoa; phylum Arthropoda; class Insecta; order Diptera; family Cylindrotomidae; genus Diogma; species Diogma glabrata. Next base: position 185,071,407 of record OY856186.1, read on the forward strand.
TGCGCATGCATTTGCATGGACGTTAATTTATAATTTATTAATTCTTACCCCCAGTCATAAAATAATTCGAAAATGTAAAAACGCCAATTCAAAGATGCCCTTATGGGGAATGCAGCGCACCTATTATATAAAAACAACGTATAAATAGCATACGTTGTTTCATTATTAAAGCGACGATTATATCAAACAATTATTGAACAAATAAATTCAATATGAATAATTTTGAGAGATAAACTATTCGTGTTATTTCTTGTTATTCCGTCCTTATTCTTGTCACTTCTTATTTGAACTAAAGCGTCATAAATATTACCTAAACTACACATTAAGGGTTTTAAAGCTTCTATGCGGCTTTTCCATCTTGTCGTACAGAGTGGTTTGAGAGTTAATGTTTTCACATTCTGTTTCAAAATGTTCCATCTTGAAACAGAACTAGAAAAAAAAAATATAAGCCTTGGACAGTATCAAAAAAATTTACAGCTTGAAGTGAACATTGAACTGAATTTAGAAGGACTAGGTTAGCTGAATGTGATGCACATGGCACAAAAAATGCTCGGGGTTCTATTTGTTTAATTTGAACTTGCATTCCAATGTTTTTTCCCTTCATATTTGAGCCATTATCATAGCCTTGCCTTCTGCAATCACTAATTGAAAATTTTAGAGAAGTTAGTCGGTCTAAAACTAAATTCGTTAAGCCCTTACCCGTCGTATCTGTAGCTTTTAAAAACCCATAAAAAGCTCCTTAATTTCATGTTTGTTTTGATTTCTATGAACAACTCTAACAATAAGTGATAATTGTTCAATGCGGCTCTGATCTGGAGTACAATCAACAATTATCGAAAAATATTTTGCACCTTTTATCATATCATCGATTTTATTTTGAATAACTTTAGACACGATTGAAATTAGTTCATTCTGAATGCTTTTATACAAATATTTGTTTTGCGTCTCAATATTAGTTATCCGTCGTAGGTGTTCTGAAAGAACATTGTCAAATTCAGCAATTGCTTCTACTAATTTCAGAAAATTACCATTATTTTTGTCGTATAACCTGTCTGACCCACCCCTGAATGCCAAAGATTGCATTGAAAGAAATTTTCCAAAAAAAATTTAAGAATTTTTACACAGTGAAAAAAATATTTTTGGTAATAAATTTCGGTAATTAAAATATTTATTTTATTATTTTAAATTTATTTTTATTAATTGGGTTTTGGCGCCCTCCAATTTTAGCGCCCCGTCAAACTGCTCCTACTGCTCCAAGGAAGGCCCGGTCCTGAGAAGAGAAACGGAACTGTTTCAGAGGTTAACCCTAGTCAGATTTAACAAAATTTGTTGAAAGTCGAATTTTAAATGAAGGAATTGAATAAAAGTTGGTTATGTTGTTATTGATTTATGTGATTTGTGCTTTGACAATGCATCAACGAAATAAAGAGGAACAACATATGCAAAAAGTGCTTTTGTCCCTATATTTGAATTTTTTGACGTTTGGTATAACTATATTTTTTGTTGTGTCGTATGATCGCCTGCACATGAGTGCAACTATAACCTTTAAACTGATTTCATATTTATGTTTAGTGATCGCCTGTGACATTGGCGTATTTTTTTACTATTCGCGACCATTGGCGTAACTTTGATTTTTGAAGTATATTTTTATTCCTATTCAACAATCGCCGGCACAATCGGCGCAACTTTTGATTACGATATTGTACTATTATTTGTATTCAATAATCGCCGGGATCATTGGTCTAACTTTTGATTATTGTATTGTAGTATTATTCATATACAACAATCGTTAGGACTATTGGCTGCGACCATTATCATTGACTAAATTACTGAAACATAAAAAGTGGGATCAACGGGCAATAATGGACTGAGTGAAACATTTTAATTTTTAAATGTAGTAATCGTAGTTTAAATGGTGTATGTGATGGTCTTGGTTCCTCCAACTTTTGGGGTCGTAAAAGTTCCTTTTCTTTGCTAATTTATATTCGTCCTTTTTTGAAACTTTTGTGTGAAGTTCAACATTTGCACTTGGCAAAAGATAAGGTATATTCGAGTTCATAGACTGAAGTTCGTTGAAAATCGCATGCCATCCAACACTTCTAACGTTCCTGATAGTGATTCCACTATCACTAATACGCAATGTTCATTACACAATGACTCCGAAGTTAAGTGACCCGTCAAACCTTCATGCTCTATCTCCTGGACGTTGATGGAATTTCTGGAACCCTCATTAATCGATTCTAAATACTAGGACACTTCTCAGGATTTAAAGAAGCCAACAAACTATGCAGAAGTTTTGAGCCGACTAGGATTTTTTTCTCCTTGGCATTGCATTAATTCGTTCTTGAGAAGGCAAGCTACATAAGAAGTGTAACGATTTCTTCAATGGATTGTGATTGCCATCTTGCGAAAATGTATTTGCATCTTGCAGTTGCTACTGGAATGAAATGGTGAGGTCTGGCAAGACCAATTTTCGAAAAAAGATGGCGAAAATAGTTTTCTAAATTATGTAGGTGCATATAGAGAAATTTTTAATATTGGATAACGGATAACGGTCTGGAATCTTTATCATGTTTGACCTACGATATTCTCCGCATGGTTTTCAATGTAGTTTTACTTTTTATTATACGAAGTGGGTATAAAAATGAAAAAGCAATAGGTCAACAGGCTTTTAATTCTATCATTTTTTGATAATCTTTAAACGCATCACTTTGCTGTTGCGAATCTTAGCATGGGTCTACCATTGTTTATTTTGTCTAAACGGTCTAACATTGTTTATTTTAACGTTTCAAGTTAGTTTAAATAGGATGTGTTCGTCCGTGTCGAACGTTATGTCCGGACCAAACAACCACAACGTTTGTGATTGTTTAGTCTATAGTGGTTGTAGTCTCAGACTAGTTGCGGCATCAGCTACCAGTAACTTTTCATTTTCATTTCTTCGGTTTGCATGTGTTTCCAACTTTTCGTTGTCAGACAGTTTTACTTGAAGATAAATCACGTCGGGTCAACAATGATAATATTAAGTAATTTGTGGTATTAATATTCACAAATCCACTTATTAATACACTCAAATTCCTTTTAATAAATTAAAATGCAATATTTAAAAATATTGCATTTAAATTTATTAAAATGAATTTGATAGCACATCTATTTTAATAAATTAGTTCATAATAACAAAATAATACTATGATTTAACTATTGAACACAAATTATTATGTATTACTTTAAAAGGTTTTCTGCTACTAATCAAAAAAATTATTTTCACTGTAACTTTTTTATACGTTGTTAACTTTTCAAATAACTTATACGTTCGAACTGCTGCATGACGTTGACTAGTAAACCAAATTTAGCTTTTATCGATTGTCTCATCGAGTAAGCTTAGTGATATTATATGTTGGTACAGATTTATTATTTAACGTAAGTATATTAATAAATACACGAACAAAATAAGGGTAGTAAAAAATTTTTCAAACTTGAATAAGAACAATTATCAGTATTTATCTACGCTATATCACTTAATTCTATTTTCCAGACTGATCCAATAAAAGGGATCAGAATAAAATTTTAATATTATTAAGAGAGAATAACAGCAATCAGAAAAAATTATTGTACCCTCTGAAAAAAATTGTGAGCAATTGTAGAAGGTGCAGTTTCATAAATAAGAGGAAGATAAATCGACTGCTCATAAAAAAAAATTTCAAATAACTTTTTCCTGCTGCCTGACAATAGAAAAATATCTGACCATTCGTAAAACATGTCAGAAATTCGAAAAACATACTTTAATTAGTTTGATGACTTTATCACGTATATAAAGCATTGCTTATTATTAAACGCTGGTTCGCATGATTTCTCATGTCTAATAGTAAATTAAATCTATTGATGTAGAACATTTATTGTAGAAATAAAAATCAAGCATTTATGGTTTATGCAACCCTTTCTATATTAGCAATGAGTAAAAATAATTTAATACATTATTTTAATTTCATACATTATAATAATAATCATGCTGATAACAAGTTTTCATCTGACTCTAAAGTAGTTTGATGTCGTTTTGTGGCTTATTAAGAATTTCTCGTTGAGTGCAATATTTTTCTATATTGAAATATTAAAACATTTACATCTCTATACGAATAAAGTATTTCTAACACCAAACAGCAGACAAACTGTATTTTATAACATTTTTTTGTAACCACTATACGAGGTTTTATTAGTTTTTATTTCTATTTAGGACAAAATAATTTGTTATCTGTGTTCCAAAAAGGATTGTATTTTACCAAACAAACCAGTCTTCTCAGTGTTGATAATAAATTGCATTTTATATACAACGAAGCCGCGAAAACAGAAATTTTTTGGTTCTTGTTTTTTGCATTGTCAAATTGAACATAAAAATTAAAACGAAAACTGAACAAAAACTCTACAAATATTACTACTGTTCTTATTACTATTGGTTTTTATAGATACGAAATGTTTTCATATATTTTTATTATTATAGCTTTTTATGACAGAAATAACATGTAAATATTGTCAGTTATTTATTTTCTGGATGTACTTACTTTTCAAGTTTTCAGTAGGGAATTTAATAAAATTCTGCAATTGATCAATTGATGAAATCCAACAACAAATCACTTCATGCTTCAAATACATCCAAATTTCAATTGTTATTTAAAATAAACAAACCATCAAATCCATTTAGGATCGTAACTGTTAATTTTTCATTTTAACTTTTCCAAACATTTAACTTTTACAAACCGACGCTTAAATTCAATCTTAATTACATAAACGGTAAATCAATCACAAAACCCATAAAATAAAAACAAAACGAAAATAATTAATTAAAGAAAAACAACGATTTTCACTTTTTCACGTGCCAAAGTAAAACTCAAAAAGAAAATTTTCAACTAATCAACAAAACAAGCTTTTCCTTTTGTTTCTATTTATATTAAGGATTAAGCCAAACAAAAAAAAAGTAACATTACTTAAGATTAACAACAACAAAAAATAGCAAATTATTAAAATTTGTTGACAAAAAAGAAATAATTTATTAATTTCGAATCTAAACGCAACAAAAACGGTATAAAAATTAGGAAAATCTACCTGAAAAATAAAAATCGTTTCTCTTATAACCTTTACCGTAAATTGAAAAACTTTTAATCCTTTAAATACACTTTTCGTTTAATTTTCTTTTCTTGTGTTTTTTTCATCTTTGTTGTATATTTAGATTTGATATTTTCTATGTTTTTTTTTCTTTCCTTGTGTTAATTGGAAAATTCACTAAATCTTGTTATTTTATTTTTATTGGAAAAATTAGCTTATGTTTTTTAATCTCTGTTTTTAGTTTTTGATTTTTTCTCGTTTAATTTGATATTTTTTCTGAGCTGGAGGAAAGGATTTCGAAGTTTTAAAATTATGAAAGTTTTTTGTTTGCTAAATGTAAACAGTAGTAATCGTAAACCAACTTATTTCGTTTTTTTTATTTAAACATAGAGACCATTTTGCACTTACCAATTACAAGATACAGAAAAAAAATCTTTTCTAGTTCTAGAATATTCAGTTGTTGGATAGGTTCATCGCCAAAACAAAATCTACTAACAAAACAACAGAGTTTTGTGTAATTTAATTTTCTTTTATGTAGCACGAAAAGACTTAAATTTTCATCACACACAAATACTTTACCATTTGTAATTGTGACACAATGAAAAACAAAGCACTGGGACAAGAAAAAGCAACAAAAGGCACGAACAGAATAATGCAACTTTTTTTGTTTTTTTAAATAAATTCAATTTAAAAATTATCTCAATTTGTTTTGTTATTTTCTTCGTTTTTAGTTTTTGCTTATCATAATTTAATTTTAAGTTGTGTTCTGTTCAAATGAAAATAAAAGCAAGGAAACTGAAGAGCATAGTAGAAAAATTAAGTAGGAATAGTAGATTCTTGTATGAGCTTAGAATGAAGGCAATTCTTCACGAGAATGAAGTTCCCGGAACAAGCGTAGCGAGTGGAGGGAATCCTCCGAGTGAAGAATTGCCATCATCCTAAGCGAATACAAGATGTTATTTTATCCACGACTGAAAAATATTTCGTTAATTTCCAGTTTTCCTGCAAAAGTTTGTATCGCCATATCTTCTTATATATTAATACGCTAACGAAAATTTTTGTGGAGCCTAAGGCTTTTTTATTCGAATTTTGATTTATTTCAAATTTTCAGTGCTAACTGATATTACTGTAACTTAGGTTTTAGAGATTTTTGGGGAATTTTCGGATCATAAATAAAAAAGTTATTATATACGAAAAACTTTTTATATACATATGCATTATAAGTTTATATACATACAAAAACGAAATTAAATTTAAAACTTAAAATTTTCTTAATTATTTTCTTTTTTATATATTCTTTGGTAGATGGAATTTCATTTTAGTCTTCTTATGTCTTCGTACATGGAAGGTTAGATCGAGTCGTCGGAATAAAAGAGATTATATGCGTAATAATGTTGATTTTATGAATGATGAAATTTATTTTTTTATATTTTCTTTTTTATATATTCTTTGGTAGTGGGTAGTAATAAACGTATCGTATGCGTAGTATATTAGTAAAAATATTCTAATCAAATTTCAGTGTATTTACAAGTTGTATTACACTGACGTACACTGACGTGAATGCATGTGAATAATTTTGTTCTGTTCTTCATTTCAATTTTTAGAAATGCCAATGTATGTGAAGGTTTTCTTATGCGTGAGATTTGTTCGTTCTTTTAAATCAATGCATGAATTTTGTGAAAGACCTAAGAATGTTACTGCTGATGTGTTTGTTAAATTTGTCAGATGATGCAATGCTGGTTGTATTTTATATTTTAGTTTTCTTATGTACACTGACGTGAATTCATGTGAATAATGTTGTTCTGTTCTTCATTTTAATTTTTAGAAATTCCAATGTATGTGAAGTTTTTCTTATGCGTGAGATTTGTTCGTTCTTTTAAATCAATGCATGAATTTTATGAAAGACCTGAGAATGTTACTGCTGATGTGTTTGTTAAATTTGTCAGATGATGCAAGGTTAATTGTATTTTATATTTTAGTTTTCTTATGTACACTGACGTGAATGCATGTGAATAATTTTGTTCTGTTCTTCATTTTAATTTTTAGAAATGCCAATGTATGTGAAGGTTTTCTTATGCGTGAGATTTGTTCGTTCTTTTAAATCAATGCATGAATTTTGTGAAAGACCTGAGAATGTTACTGCTGATGTGTTTGTTAAATTTGTCAGATGATGCAATGCTGGTTGTATTTTATTTTTTAGTTTTCTTATGTACACTGACGTGAATGCATGTGAATAATTTTGTTCTGTTCTTCATTTTAGTTTTAAGAAATGCCAATGTTCGTGAAGTTTTTCTTATGCGTGAGATTTGTTCGTTCTTTTAAATCAATGCATGAATTTTGTGAAAGACCTGAGAATGTTACTGCTGATGTGTTTGTTAAATTTGTCAGATGATGCAATGCTGGTTGTATTTTATATTTTAGTTTTCTTATGTACACTGACGTGAATGCATGTGAATAATTTTGTTCTGTTCTTCATTTTAATTTTTAGAAATTCCAATGTATGTGAAGTTTTTCTTATGCGTGAGATTTGTTCGTTCTTTTAAATGAACAAGGAGGGCCCGGCGTGCTTCTCTACGCTTATAAATAAAGTTTTTGCGTAGACATTTTGTTGACGTGGAAGCAATGATTTCAAAAAGTGGTAATGAGAAATGCTAGCATATAATTTTTAATTTTTCTTTTTAAATATATGAATGAAAAATAATCAGAACTCTAGCTGATTAGTTCGGATATATAAAAAATTAGCGATCAAATAAGTTAGAGATCAAATAAGCTTAACATAATGTCAATCTCTTGTTACTTTACGCAAATAACTTATTTAATAAGTTTAATAAAAAATTAAAGAAGACAAAGCTTTTTTTAATTTTACTGTTACTCTATATATATTTCAGCTTGTTAGGCCATCTTCTGGAGTAATCAGTTCGGACTACTCCAGAAGATGGCCTAACAAGCTGAAATATATATAGAGTAACAGTAAAATTAAAAAAAGCTTTGTTTTCCTTAATTTTTTATTAAACTTATTAAATAAGTTATTTGCGTAAAGTAACAAGAGATTGACATTATGTTATTTGAAAACTTAGGCCAAGTGCCAACGGCAAACAGTGTTAATCAAATAAGCTTACTTGAAAACTTATTTGATCGCTAATTTTTCATATATCCGAACTGATCAGCTAGAGTTCTGATTATTTTTCATTCATATATTTAAAAAGAAAAATTAAAAATTATATGCTAGTATTTCTCATTACCACTTTTTGAAATCATTGCTTCGACGTCAACAAAATGTCTACGCAAAAACTTTATTTATAAGCGTAGCGAAGCACGCCGGGCCCTCCTAGTTGAAATAAATAAATCAAAAATAGCAAAAAAAAAAATTTAAACAAGTTTGTTGTTTATTTTATATTTTATATATGTATTGTTCTTGTTTTAACTTGTTTATATTACCAACAAATAAAGTTTTTAATTTGTTAGGGGAATATTTAATAAACAATAGAACTGTTACAGAATTTAATAAAATTCACGTGTTGTGGAATGAATACAATTACAATGCAAGACATACGCATGGAAAGCATATATTCTTTAGTAGTCGTGGATAAAATTATTTCTTGCCTTACATTCTAATAAAGAACAAAGAACAACAAACTTCATTCATCTAAACAAACAAAAACTATAAGTTAATACTTTTATGAAATCAAATTACACCTTTTAAATCCACTTTTATCTACTGTCATCCACTACACCTCTAATTGGATCAAAAATAACAAATTCTTTCTGAAAAACCAAAATATTTCAAGTTAATTTCTCTGCTCCTAGTTGTTTGAAAAATTTGTCAACAAAACATTCTTAAAAGAAGCATTTCTGAGCTGTACGAGGTAAAGGGAGAAAAGATATTAAATTTAAGACAACTCATTTCAAAGAAGTGAATTTCGATGAGAAAAGAAAATGCAAAAAATATTGCTTTCTAATTTAGAACAGCTTATTAAATACTGTTAACCTATTGATGTGTTATAATTTGGACTACCTTTTAGCTTCTCATTCTAAACGCCATGTTTAGAATAATTTGTAAAAATTCATATTTAGAGCGAATTTTGTAATTAGAAAGAATTATCAATTCGGTATGATTGAGTGTGGACGTGTGACTCCCAGCGGATATTCACTTGGTTGGAGGCGGTGTGACAAGATCATGGATACGGCTACATTCCGAGCCCACCTAAGGGGTGGATTCGAAAAGGAAAGAAAAATCAATCAATCCCGAAAGAAAAAAAAATCTTTAGAAGCACCCGTATCAACAACCAGAAAATACAGTTAGCTACAAAATGACAATGATGTACCGTAGATGTTAGGTGCAAAGGTTTGGTTAGTTTAGATATCAATCACAATTTTTTTGATAATCACAATTTAGATGTTAATTTCAAAGGAAACAGTATGAATGTGATGGGCTTCTTTATTCACAATAACCTACAAGAGAAGGACGATCTAGAGATTGAGATCTAGGGAATCGGTCTCTGATACAAAGGTGTTGCACCACTTCAACAAACTATTTGCTACAATTATAGTTTAATGAAGTCTACTCATGGTTCATGAAATTATAATCCCGCTCACATGAAATTATAATTTGGTTAATACGGTGATTGATGAGCACTTTAAATAAAAATGATTAGAAAACTAAATATTTCTGTTCTGTATGACTGTTGACTTTTAGATTATTTAACCCAATGAATTCCACAAATTAAAAATAAAGTGCTATTTACAACTCTAATGTGGCTTGAAAAAGCAAATACTTTTAAGGCTAAGTATGTATTGGGGATTAAATCCCGAATTGGTTGGGCTTGAGGTTAACACCCCCTCAGTCGGAAAAACTAAAATGTTAAAACAGAATAGGTCAAAACTTTACAGGAGCAACTGGGGTGAACACTGATCGTGATAGTGTAATCACTTTCAAGAAACATTAGGGGAGGTGCCTGCTTTGAGGGGTTTAATTCCGACCAGCTTTAGTCCTCCGACCAGCGATAGTTGAACATCTTTAATACCAAAAATCAACATATTGCAATAAATACGCCCATGTATAGACTATTAAAGAGCAAAACAAAACAAAAGAAATATAAAAAAGTAGATATAAACAAACAATATTGTTAATGGTGACTAAGTTAATTGTTTATCGAATGTTAATTGTTAATCGAATTTGTTCCAATACCACCGCAAAACAAATCGTCTAATAATTCAGGTTAATGGTGTATTCGAGGATAATTAATGAGAGGGAGATATTATCTGTTAATTATGTTGAGGAAGATATTGATGATGTTGAGATAATAATATATTACCGCACACACTATCGTTTTTAATTTTCATCTGTTCAATTTTATCCCTTAAAATAAGAAAAAAACATAAACAAAACAAACCCACACTGGATGCTATCATTATTTTTTATAACATTAACTGGTTATTTATGCAACAAATTTTTTTCTTTTGCTTATTATAAGAAAAGGAGAAAAAATTCATTAATTTCAATTTCAAGTCTTAAAAATTACATTCATTTTCGATTAAAGGTTAAACTTTAAAGGTTTTAATTATATTTTAAATTTTACCACAATTTTTTTCAGTTATTTAATTGAATCAAGAAATTTAAAATGAATTTGAACTCTAATACGAGAAATTTTAATACCAAAAAAAATTTGCCTTAACCTTAAGGGTTTGATTTTCAGCAACTGACTGACTAATATATTTTTCACCAGTATGTGAAAAAAACTACGAAAAAAAGAGCGTGGAAAAAAATGAAAAAAACAACCACTGAATTAGATAGACAAATTGATAAGAAATAATATCGAAAATATCAAATCGGTAAATGCGGGTGGAGTTTTTTCAGAAACATCGTGACAGATCCCTTAACCGTATCGAAAAAAAAGTAGTTCAAGTAACTTGAATAAGCTCTATTTGTAGTTAATTGAATAAGTAGTTCTCTAGTAGTTCTCCATTTGCGTTTTAAATAGTATTTAAAACGAAAATGGAGAACTACACGTATGGCTTAAAAATATTTAAGATAAGTGAACAATTTTTTTTATGATCTGCTTAACATAAGTGACCAGCAGCAAGTCGGGTGATGACCATAGCTGATTTCTCAAAGGTATATGTAGACATACTCATAAAAGAGGAATTTAATGCAGCGCTGTCAAAATAAAAACGCAATAAACTGTGAACTTTGTGAACTGTTTCGAGAAATTTGCGAACTTTTCAAAGATTTTACCATCATCCATCAACTCAACCATCAACGTTGTGAACAAATAAAAAGAACAAAATACCAAAGCTTTTTAAAATCGACTTTGGCTCAAGACAATCTCATGCTATGTGCCGTATACTTTTTGATCTTGCCATGAATATATGTGCTGTCAAAAGAAGCTCTTGACTAACATGATGACATGTTGTCATCAGTAGAACTAAAGCTTTAAAATGTGAAACTTTTAATTCGTTCAAGTGCAGTGACGTACGCATAAAGGGCAGTGGCGTACGTATACGGGGTTATTGTGGGTACCTGTGACTTGTGTTGCTGTCTGAATACCATTTCATGTGGTGACCAGTTTTCCTATTTGGAGAACTTATTATTTGGTGGATCTTGTTCTCTTAAGAGTCTCTGGCTCATGAGAACAGCTGAAACCCTAGGGACTTCACGAATATAGGATTCACCACAGATCCCATATTCGTCACTAATTATTCTTTAGGATCCATGGATCCCTGTTAAATTTAATGCTCCTCATTCAATTCATTCCCACGGTACGAATTTATTATATGGCGACCATATGCCACTTTCTTGGACCTTCTTACCAGATAAAAAATTAATTATCCGCGACATATGTTTCTCGTTTCCATTGGTTAAATTTATACAGATAAAACACTTAACAGAATACTTGAAATTATTAAGGTAGAAAATTATTTATTTCGAAAACATTTTGTTGTGAATTTAAAAAACTTTTTGCTATTGTTTTAGGTTTGTACCTACCCTAACAAGGAATTTGTAGTTTTGTATTTGTGTATATTTTTGCGAAAGATAATTTTATCTTTAATTTTGATTAGAATGGGAGGAGCAACGTCAAAAAAAGAAGAGGAACTTATTATAAACAATAACTCTCCTAATCCGATTAATACAACAAACCATGGAACAAAACTGTATGAAGATTTGTTCACTGATATAGAACTAATCATAGTGGTAATAGTTATAATCATTTTTCTAAAAATCATCTACCACAAGTTTAAAGAGCTTTTTACAAAGAAAATGCAAGAACAGATAACTATTTCTAATGTATAATTCTCTCGAATCATTTTAAATTGATTTAATTATTGTTCTTAGCTTCTTTGATTTCTTCTCTCGTAAGAGACAGATTTTTCTAATCTAAAAAACTTTTTAACAAAAAAAAAAAAAGATTGCTACATACCTATAGCCAAATTTTTCAAAATTAGTTCTATACAAATAAATTAAGTTCGGAAAAATAAAACAACATACTGTACATGTTGTTATGTTAGAAGAATTTAAAAAACAAAATTTTTTTTTTACAAATTGCGTAAGCAATTTCTGTGTATCGAAAAAATATTGACTATCAACGAAACTTACAGAAGTTTCACCAGAAATAAATTTAATGATAGTCGTGTACATATAGTACACGGGAAATGAGTTTGAGGAATGAATGTCTGAATTATATTAAGTGGGCTAGTAAAGATTTTAAATAATCTAACTAATTATATATCTTTATCAACGGATAAAACATCTGCATTAGTCTCATTTTTAATCGACACCGGGACTGATATCTCTATATTTAAACGAGATGCAATTAATGATAATATAAAACATAATCAATCAATCAATTTTAGAATCATTAAAAGAATTAATTTTAGAATCAATAAAAACAAGTGCAAGATCACCTGTAACACAGGATGAAAACTAACTCTATGGGTACTATAATCTCTAAGCTTAGCATAGACGGACACCAAGTAGAACAAGAATTACACGTAGTAGACAATAATTTCCCAATTCAAACTGATGGAATCCTGGGTAGGGATTTCCTAACTTATAATCTATCGAAAAAGATTTTGAGAACTTTACTTTAGAGTTAATTATTAATGAACCACTTCATGTTACCAATGAAAACTCAAATTCCTATAAGATAGGTCAAATTATAGTTCCTTCGAGAACACAAATAGTACACCCTGTAAACAACAAGGTGTAAGAGAATATTATAATATTTAATGTAGAACTGGAAAATGGAGTTTTCAGGGTTAATTCTCTCATAACTAAAAGATATTGCTTATATGTAAGAATAGAAAATTCAAATTATACTGTTGCAAATAAAATACAGAAAAAATACTAAAAATTTTTTTGGTTCTATTCTTATAACCTTTCAAAAATTATCTTATACTTGTTACAAATATTAAAGAGCAACCTTACCTCTGTCGTCACCTCTGTCGGCGGCTAGGTAGAATCAAAAGCAAAAGAAACCATCTTAACAATATGTAAAGAATGCTCAGATATATTCTACTTGGTAGGTGACAAACTGTCAGTAAATAACTTTTATAAACAAACTATTTTGGTCATTGATAGAAATCCGACATATATGGAGTAATGCAACAGTTACCAAAATAGAGCTAGAAACAAGTTCTAGACCAATAGCGATTGCAAGTTTTTCTAATAACAGCAAATATTTTCACTTCAAAAGACAAACATTTGGGTTGAAAATCTAGACAAATAGTTTTCAGAGAATGCTGAGATAGCACTCGCAGGCTTAGAAGCAACAGCTTTTATTTATGTGATGATACTCTTATTCTCGGATGCAGCCTAAAGCACAATAATAGTAAACTATTGAAAAAATTTGAAAGGTTGCGCGAGTACGAACTCAAGTTTAATTAAAAAATATGCAATTTTATTAGGACAGAATTGACATATACCTTGGACACTTGATAACTAATGAAAGATCTAACAAAATTTGACATGCTAAGACCCTAATCCTTCTAGATTATTAAGGACGCTTCATTAAACAATTTTTTTTTATTCTTTTCCTACCTAAGCAGAACTTATAAATAGCTAATAGCAAAAAATACAAACCAGTTATCACTAAAGAACGGTTCATTTATGTAGACAGATAGATGTCATGGATTATTTCTGAAACTGAAATCTGATTCGATGGATTCAGTAATACTTGAAATGACTTTAAAATTAATCTTATTAGACTTATTAATTTAATTAATCAAATTAGTTAATCTTTCATATTAACTACTGACAGCTCAAATTACGCATTTGATGCAGTGTTCTCTCAAGAAGACATTGATTAAAATTTACTAATATCTTATGCAAGTAGGAGCATGACTAAACATGGACTGCATAAACCAATAGTAGAAAAGAAACTTTTAGCAATTTATACCTACACGGTAAAAAAAAAAAAAAAAATTTCACTATGGTAACTAATCATAGACCTTAGATGAGCCTTTTCGTTCACAAGAATCTTTATCCAAACTAACTAGCGTTAAACTTGAAATTGATTGATTATGAATTTGAAATCGTGTATAAACAAGGGAAATTAAATACAAACACAGATGCTTTATCACGTATAAAAATAGATTCAGACATGTAAAGAGCAAGGATTCCAGTAAACGATGTTAAGGTAATAACAAGAGCGAAAAATAGAGAAAAGATAAAGAATCAAAAAAGGAAACTCGCACAATCTTGGTTTCAAGTACAAAGCCTGATCAACTTTATGCTTGGAATTGTACCTCAATATCTAAAATTATAGGAATCACTAAAAATTTAAAGTTTGAAAGCCTAGGTTCAAACAATGTGCTCATAAAAAAAAGCGTTTTACCAATAATTAATTAAAAAAGGGGTACTAGTTCAAGGTTCAAACGAGAGAGAGCCCGCAAAAAGATATAAAAATACTCATAAATATTGAAAATGAACTAGGTAAAATGCACACCGCATATATAGTAATAATATAGTAGCCATGGCAGATAATGATTGTTTATTCGAGCACGTTAAACTAAAATAAAGGAATAAAACAAACATATTTTAATAAGCTGCAGCGTAATAGAAAGCAAAGGTAAACCTCATTGAGAATAATAATTTATGAAAATCCCCAAAAATATAGAAAATGAAGAATAAAATAAAAAGGAATTCCATGACTCACCATAGGTGGTCAAACAGGTGTGCTACGAGCTATTTTATTAAAAACAAGCAAGTATGAGTTAATAAGAAATAACGGTTAAATAACAAAAATAGTTAATTAGAAAATGGCTCGTAATGATAAAATAATAGTATGTGTGTGATACGCCGCGTAGTCAATATAAGAATAACATACACAAAAAACTAGCTTATAATACGAAAGTAAAACCGTTAGTCCCTTTCGAATTTTTAATAGTAGTGATAATATTAAATCTATCTAGAATAATTTTTGCAACAAAATAAAATCAACAACGCTATAATTGGAAAGGATGAGACCACCGCGAATGTATTTCTAAATGTGAAGAATTCGAAAAAAAAAAATTTACAAACACACTAAAAAACAATTGGTATTAACAACCACAACAAAAACTAGCTTTGAAGTGATATTAGTAAACACTGTAGGTCCTTTAAGAATTTCTAATGATTTTAGATATGTATTTAGTAAACAATGTGAACTTACGAAATTTGAGGATTGCATTCCGATCGAGAAGAAGGATGCTGTTACAATTACAAGAATATATTATAAGGGTATATATTATATGTCAAACTATAACTTTTCTACCAAGTTAATGATGAGAATTGGAATTTTAAAAGACGTTAAAAGCTGATATTGGAACGGAATTTGTGAACGAGATATTTAAGAGCATTGAAAGATTTTGGGCATAGAGCATATGAGAGTTGATGTACTCTGTATCTTCATAAAATCATGGGATCGTTAGAAGGATGTTGTGCTGAATGAATATTTCCTCTCATTCACCAATAACTACAACAGGGAGGAATGGTTATCATATATTAAGTATTTTGTTGCAATACTATGCCGCATACAAATACAAACCATTCGTCATATGAACTTGTGATTGGAACACTAACTAGAGTACCTGATGATTTAGATGACAACACAGTCAATCCACCATGAAGAATATGCCAAATAATTAAAATATCGTTTAGAATATGCAGATGTTAACGCAGTAAAACTCTTTTATACAACAAAAATCAACAGAAAAGCAGAATTTGACTAAAATTCCAATCCAATCCAGCTGAAGAAGGGTGACAAAGTATTGCTGAGAAATGAAAGCAGATTAAAATTTGATAGTCCAGATAAGGATTCTTTTACTGTAACAAGACTGGAAAGGGTGAATGCAGGAATCAAGATCGGGAATGAAATTCGTACAGTTCATAGAAATAAGTTAAAGAAATTTTTAGATTATGTAATAAACGATTGCAAAGAAATTCTTAAACGACAAACTGTGAAACTGAATTAAAATATAAAATCATTCACTTCAAGCAAGACTCGAGTATATTAATAAACTAATAGTAATAATAAACCGGTTAGATTTAAAAAACAATATATATATAAAAAAACAAGTATTTTTAAAAAATAAAGAACAAATTATATATTTTAGATTCAAAAAATTTATGATTAGATTTAAAAAACTATATATATATAAAAAAAAAGTATTTTTAAAAAATAAAGAACAAATTATATATTTTAGATTCAAAAAATATATGATTAGATTTAAAAAAAAAATATATATATATAAAAAAGTATATTTAAAAATAAAGAAAACTATATTTAAGATTGAAAAAAGATATATTGTTAAATTAAAAAAAAAAAAAAATAAATAAACAAATGATATATTGTTAAATTTTCAAAAACATATATTGTTGAATTTTAAAAACAAATTATATGTTGTTAAATTTTCAAAAAAGAAATATTGCTAAATTTTAAATACAAATTATATACTGTTTAATTAAAAAATGTATTATATATACATAAGAAAATATATATATATTGTTGAATTTTCAAAAAAGAGATATAAAGATTGTTAAATTTCAAAAACAAAATATATTATTAGATAAAAAAAAATTTTTTAAAAAATTTTTAAGACAGAACATATAATTTTAAGGAAAATGCTTATCAACAAAAAATATATGTATAAAGAAAAATATACATTAATAGATTTCAACAAAAATATTTTAAGATTTTAAAGAAAATACGTATTTTAAAGAAAACATAGATTAATTTTAGAGAAAAGATGAAGATGTAATTATTTTGTTAATGTTTAAAAAAAAAAAAAAAAAATATGTAGAAAAAAAAACTGAGGACTGATTTAAATGAGAATCAAAAATATTGCAATTAGAATTACAATATTTTTGCTCCGAAAGGACAGGGATGTAGCATAGATATACAATATAAATATCTAAAACTACCAACAACAACACAAATATTTGAATCATACCAATAACCCATTAAACTAAAGAAAAACTCATATGTAAACATAAACAAAGACATTCAATATAAATATCTAAAACTACCAACAACAATCAAATATCTAAATCATACCAATAAGCCAATAAACTAAAGAAAAACTTATATGTAAACATAAAACAAACAAAAACCAATTAATTAATTTATTCATAATTCGCATAATTTGTAAACACAAAAAATAATATTAAAATCATGATGTAATTTCTTCGTAGAACTAAAAATGTCTACGAAGGAAATAGTTATTTGTTTAACTAGGCAGCAAAGTAGTAGATTGACTGCCGCGACTGATAGTTCATAGCCGAGCGAGCGAGGCTAGGAATTCAGCCAAGGCAGTTAATCTACCTTGCTGCCGAGTTGAACATATAATTTTTTCTCCGATTAATTACAATGATATGTAATTTAATAATTATTACTTTAAAAATAAAGCAAAATTTTAAAAATGAAAAAAAATCGATTAAAAAAATTTTTTTTTTAATCGTAATATCTGTTTATTTCTATGAAGTCTAATTATTTTGCTGCCTAGGCAGCAAAGTACTTGCTTTGCTGCCTAGGCAGGAAAAGTGCCACTTTGCTGACTGAAATAAGTCTGCAAAATTTATATTTGCTGTCTATCGGAGAAAAAATAATATATTGGGAAACTCTTTTAAATGATTATCGACAAATTTGAACAATTGTTGTTGTTTTGCTTATTGTCAATTTAGTGAAATGAAAAGTTCTTTAATAAATCAGTATTTAAGTTATACTCAAATCAACAGTATTTTATTTAGTGTGAAGTCCAAGTGTAAAGAGTCATCAAAGTTCAAGTAAGTAGAATTTACTATTCGGTAGAAGTTGTTCTTTTAAGAGTCTCTGGCTCATAAGAATAACCGATACCATATTAAGTGGTTCGGTAGAAGTTGTTTTTTTAAGAGTCTCTGGCTCATAAGAATAACCGATACCATATTAAGTGGTTCGGTAGAAGTTGTTCTTTTAAGAGTCTCTGGCTCATAAGAACAACCAATACCATTTCATGTGGTGACCAGTTTTCCTATTTGGAGAACTTATTATTTGGTGGATCTTGTTCTCTTAAGAGTCTCTGGCTCATGAGAACAACTGAAACCCTAGGGACTTCACGAATATAGGATTCACCACAGATCCCATATTCGTCACTAATTATTCTTTAGGATCCTTGGATTCCTGTTAAATTTAATGCTCCTCATTCAATTCATTCCCACGGTACGAATTTATTATAGTTTGAATAGTAGAATTAAAAATGACACTGACAAGGAGCTCAATACCATTTTAGTGATGTTAGGAAGATTTGTAATCAATATGATATTGAAATACAAGTGCCTCGGCTAACTGAGATTTGCTTGCTACAACGTTGTGGTAAAGAGAACTGAAGAATGCTATCGTATCGCAATCTTCATTGCTGTTCAGGATTCAATCATGATGCAAATTCAAGATTCACGATCACGATTATTTTAAGCAATCCTAATTTTCCAAAAAATGCTCCTGATCCACTCAAAGCGTTGTGAATTGAATTTTGAATTAAATTTGAATTTTAATTTATAACGATCGCATGGAGGGATCAGGTTTTGTTGAATTTGTAATTTTTAATCTACAGGTATGCAAGCTCGCGTACTCCGGTCCGTGCTATTGACAAATGGGTAAACCGAGTTGATATATTAGGGCTGCTGGTGGATAAACTCTATTCAGTCAACGGTAGCATTCTTAATCTTTGCTATGGAGTATTCCTTGATGATGGCACGTTATTTTTTGCTCGAAAAATTGAGTCTTCATATAACTCTATCTGGGTTTTAATCATTGAGGAAGACAGAGCATCACATGATCAACCATAATACACCATACAGATTCAATTGATCCAGTCATCGTCAATTACTGACGATCAGGACTGTTGCAATGGCCAAGTACTGTAAGCTATCAAGTACTATAAACTGGTCCATTAACATAATTCTACTGGATGATAGCTTTGGACAATAAATTACTGCTATTCATGGCCAGAGAAGAAAAAACAGCAATGATCCATATAAGTACAACATTGTCTAGTAACGGACCGATAATGATAAAGATGTATTGTTGCAGTGGCTGAGTACTGGAAATCAGAACTGGGCCATTAAAAATATAAAAGATTACCACATGTATTAATTTAATAATACTAGGGCCAACCTGACCTGCCCCTTTTTCAAATCGCTGTGGGTAATCGAACTTCCTACTCAATTAAACCAGTCAAATGATCACCATTTGTGTCAACTAACACCAAACTCATTAGTTATACAAGACATTTATTAGACCGGTATTGGCGAATGGGTCACAAAGGTGAACACAAACTGAAAAATCACATTTACCTCACAGACAGACGATGAAGAGCATAAAACGCGATGTAAAATTGAAATTAGGTACATTTTCAAGGGCTCTAAAATAAAACAATGTAATCGCTCCAATAGGGTTTGTAGTTGTTTGAGAATGTTCTAAGATTTGGTTCACAGTCTGTTATGATTAAAGAAATGTACGTTAGTACCTCATGTAGTTAGTGACTGTGAGATAGATCACGATTCCAATACGACACGAAAGTCATTAAAAACCTTAATGGCTTCCATGTCCCATTGTCCCTAAATATCGACTCCCACAAACAAAAAATTAAATCTAGCACACTTACGCACCTTTTCCTTACACCTCACATCACCAATTAAAAGTGTTCGGTCTAATGATTATTTGTCGATGCGTAGTTTTAGTCATTTCAGGGACTTTGTTGAAACATTTTGCTACCGAATAGTAAATGCAAAACTTCATTTAAGTTTTTTTGTAAACTAAGTCGTTCGTATATAGTTTATGGTTTTCGTATTGTAACCAGAATAAACTATGCTAATTTTTATGTTTTAGCTCATTATTCTGGATTAATTGATGTCATATGCTATGTTAATTGGTTAGCTATGTTAATTTATGACATATGCTTGATACACGATACATACAAGGACAGGGATGTAGCATAGATATACAATATAAATATCTAAAACTACCAACAACAACACAAATATTTGAATCATACCAATAACCCATTAAACTAAAGAAAAACTCATATGTAAACATAAACAAAGACATTCAATATAAATATCTAAAACTACCAACAACAATCAAATATCTAAATCATACCAATAAGCCAATAAACTAAAGAAAAACTTATATGTAAACATAAAACAAACAAAAACCAATTAATTAATTTATTCATAATTCGCATAATTTGTAAACACAAAAAATAATATTAAAATCATGATGTAATTTCTTCGTAGAACTAAAAATGTCTACGAAGGAAATAGTTATTTGTTTAACTAGGCAGCAAAGTAGTAGATTGACTGCCGCGACTGATAGTTCATAGCCGAGCGAGCGAGGCTAGGAATTCAGCCAAGGCAGTTAATCTACCTTGCTGCCGAGTTGAACATATAATTTTTTCTCCGATTAATTACAATGATATGTAATTTAATAATTATTACTTTAAAAATAAAGCAAAATTTTAAAAATGAAAAAAAATCGATTAAAAAAATTTTTTTTTTAATCGTAATATCTGTTTATTTCTATGAAGTCTAATTATTTTGCTGCCTAGGCAGCAAAGTACTTGCTTTGCTGCCTAGGCAGGAAAAGTGCCACTTTGCTGACTGAAATAAGTCTGCAAAATTTATATTTGCTGTCTATCGGAGAAAAAATAATATATTGGGAAACTCTTTTAAATGATTATCGACAAATTTGAACAATTGTTGTTGTTTTGCTTATTGTCAATTTAGTGAAATGAAAAGTTCTTTAATAAATCAGTATTTAAGTTATACTCAAATCAACAGTATTTTATTTAGTGTGAAGTCCAAGTGTAAAGAGTCATCAAAGTTCAAGTAAGTAGAATTTACTATTCGGTAGAAGTTGTTCTTTTAAGAGTCTCTGGCTCATAAGAATAACCGATACCATATTAAGTGGTTCGGTAGAAGTTGTTTTTTTAAGAGTCTCTGGCTCATAAGAATAACCGATACCATATTAAGTGGTTCGGTAGAAGTTGTTCTTTTAAGAGTCTCTGGCTCATAAGAACAACCAATACCATTTCATGTGGTGACCAGTTTTCCTATTTGGAGAACTTATTATTTGGTGGATCTTGTTCTCTTAAGAGTCTCTGGCTCATGAGAACAACTGAAACCCTAGGGACTTCACGAATATAGGATTCACCACAGATCCCATATTCGTCACTAATTATTCTTTAGGATCCTTGGATTCCTGTTAAATTTAATGCTCCTCATTCAATTCATTCCCACGGTACGAATTTATTATAGTTTGAATAGTAGAATTAAAAATGACACTGACAAGGAGCTCAATACCATTTTAGTGATGTTAGGAAGATTTGTAATCAATATGATATTGAAATACAAGTGCCTCGGCTAACTGAGATTTGCTTGCTACAACGTTGTGGTAAAGAGAACTGAAGAATGCTATCGTATCGCAATCTTCATTGCTGTTCAGGATTCAATCATGATGCAAATTCAAGATTCACGATCACGATTATTTTAAGCAATCCTAATTTTCCAAAAAATGCTCCTGATCCACTCAAAGCGTTGTGAATTGAATTTTGAATTAAATTTGAATTTTAATTTATAACGATCGCATGGAGGGATCAGGTTTTGTTGAATTTGTAATTTTTAATCTACAGGTATGCAAGCTCGCGTACTCCGGTCCGTGCTATTGACAAATGGGTAAACCGAGTTGATATATTAGGGCTGCTGGTGGATAAACTCTATTCAGTCAACGGTAGCATTCTTAATCTTTGCTATGGAGTATTCCTTGATGATGGCACGTTATTTTTTGCTCGAAAAATTGAGTCTTCATATAACTCTATCTGGGTTTTAATCATTGAGGAAGACAGAGCATCACATGATCAACCATAATACACCATACAGATTCAATTGATCCAGTCATCGTCAATTACTGACGATCAGGACTGTTGCAATGGCCAAGTACTGTAAGCTATCAAGTACTATAAACTGGTCCATTAACATAATTCTACTGGATGATAGCTTTGGACAATAAATTACTGCTATTCATGGCCAGAGAAGAAAAAACAGCAATGATCCATATAAGTACAACATTGTCTAGTAACGGACCGATAATGATAAAGATGTATTGTTGCAGTGGCTGAGTACTGGAAATCAGAACTGGGCCATTAAAAATATAAAAGATTACCACATGTATTAATTTAATAATACTAGGGCCAACCTGACCTGCCCCTTTTTCAAATCGCTGTGGGTAATCGAACTTCCTACTCAATTAAACCAGTCAAATGATCACCATTTGTGTCAACTAACACCAAACTCATTAGTTATACAAGACATTTATTAGACCGGTATTGGCGAATGGGTCACAAAGGTGAACACAAACTGAAAAATCACATTTACCTCACAGACAGACGATGAAGAGCATAAAACGCGATGTAAAATTGAAATTAGGTACATTTTCAAGGGCTCTAAAATAAAACAATGTAATCGCTCCAATAGGGTTTGTAGTTGTTTGAGAATGTTCTAAGATTTGGTTCACAGTCTGTTATGATTAAAGAAATGTACGTTAGTACCTCATGTAGTTAGTGACTGTGAGATAGATCACGATTCCAATACGACACGAAAGTCATTAAAAACCTTAATGGCTTCCATGTCCCATTGTCCCTAAATATCGACTCCCACAAACAAAAAATTAAATCTAGCACACTTACGCACCTTTTCCTTACACCTCACATCACCAATTAAAAGTGTTCGGTCTAATGATTATTTGTCGATGCGTAGTTTTAGTCATTTCAGGGACTTTGTTGAAACATTTTGCTACCGAATAGTAAATGCAAAACTTCATTTAAGTTTTTTTGTAAACTAAGTCGTTCGTATATAGTTTATGGTTTTCGTATTGTAACCAGAATAAACTATGCTAATTTTTATGTTTTAGCTCATTATTCTGGATTAATTGATGTCATATGCTATGTTAATTGGTTAGCTATGTTAATTTATGACATATGCTTGATACACAAACTGTCAATTTATGTATCAAATATTGATTTAATTGCATTATATTCAAAGCAGTGTCATCGGTTCGTACTTTACCTCGCGTACAACGCACCACGAGATTGGAACACAAAAAGTTTGGACTTGAATCTAGATCACATTAAACTCAGTTAATGTACAATACTACGATCCGTGAACGATTAAACATTACGTTTATTGCAATTATTTATAAAATATAAAATATCAAGAGATTGGTTTGTGTTAAGGCTTTTTATATAGTATTCCGCGAAGTGCTTTTATAATGATATTATTTTTATATTATTTTAAACTCTTTGCAAAAGTTTACTTGTTTTAAATTTCTGTTTAGAATGTATTACTAAACTAACATTAACGCGGCCATTTGGCGTTCAACTATTTTAACCTTTCTAAAAAACAAAATATTATCAATCAACACCTAATATTTTTTTTCAGTCCAAAAAACTTCTCAGAAAACTTCTTTATTTATGTAAATGTTTCTGTTCAATAACTACAATCGACGCGAGCTGATTAGTTGCAAACCTAACTGCTCTGATTGGTCCAGAAAACCTTTATCTTTTTTGTAAATGATCCATTTCGGTATTTGCTTTTGTGGAAAACGGCCTTTAATATCACACGACCTGATATTATTTAACCGTATTGTTTCTATTAGTCCAGAAAACTTAACAGAAAACTCCTCTATGTTGACTAAATCCTCTTTTTCAATAATTACAACTTTTGTGAAAGCCCGAATTTTGAAACCAAACTAATCCTATTAGTCTACAAAGTTTCATAGAAATCCTCACCATTTAATCTATCTAATCTTGAAGATGGTAAGTTTTAGTTACATAATTTATCTAAGTTAGTATTTATTTTGTTTGTTGTAAGCAAAATTATAATTTCAGAAAAACCAAAAATTTTTTGTTTTATTTTTAATATTATTTTTATTCAGAAAAAATTGTTATTTTAATGATTACTATAACCTGTTAGAAGTGTATCTTATCAGAGCAATACTCATCAGTTGGTTTGGCATTGTACACCGGCGCGAAGTTTTTTAAATTATGATAAAATCAAATTTATTCTGCCGGAAATTAGTTTTAGAATAAAGATAACTTAGCAAAATTAGTTAAATTAGCTTCCACACAACCTTGTTTAACAGGTAAAAAAGTTACCTTAATCAGTTTCTATGGTTTGCTTGATACCGATTGTGTTTATGTGCATATTGTAATTTTTCTTTTCTTATTTAGTTCTACTACATAAACTATTTCTAGAATAAACAACTCTGCCAACCAATATAACCAAAAAAATATAAAATTATAAAAATTCAATTAATTAAATCTACCATAAAGGGTTAAAATAATATAGATCTCTAGATTTTTCTTCATTATCTTAATCCCTTTACTTAACGCTTAATGTAAATGAAGTATCCTTGGTTATCATTTCTATCCATCCCCTTATATTTAGATATAATTTCAAAATCTTTTTAGTTTAAATCCTTTATTTTTTTTATTGTTTTAGAAAATAAATTCTTTAATTTAAAAAAAAAACAACAAACAAATAGAAAACAACAGAGAAATTTTCTTAATTTTATTAAGAAAATAAAAAGTGAAAAACATAATACAAAAAAAACACCATTTTCCGAAAAGAAAATTTTAACTTTGTTTAATTTTTAATTTCTTCGTCTTCGTTTCCATTCAAATGAATAATTTGATCTTAATTTTGCTTCTGTTGCTTAATCTAAACAATTATTTTTGTTAATCCAAAATAATAGAATTTGATGGTGGATTTGATTTTTAAGACACAGTCAAAGCTGAAGTTATGTTTGGATTATATGGATATTTCTTTTGCTGGGGGTGCTTTTTAGGATCTAACATGTTTTTTGTTTTAAAAATGTTATTTTAAATTTAAAAGTTGAAAATTATATTTAACGCATGTAAATTTTGGGTTAAGGATTATGTTTATGTTTTTGAATTATATTTCGTTTCGTAGATAAGGCGAGACCACTGAAAGTTGAAACAAAACATTAGAGCTGTATTTCTAACCAATTTATAATAAAAAGATGGTGTTCAACGAAAAAACCTTAAAGGCAAATCAAATGAAAAATCACGTCGGCGAAAATCCCTTAAATTGTAGTGAACTCTAGAATGACTATAAACGTGCATCTCATATGACGATAAATCTGTGTGCACCTCAAATAATGCTAAATGAATTATTAAAATTGCATTTTACATATGATGACTTAATGATGAAATGTGTACCTTAAATATGAAGCAAATATGTGCACCTCATCAAAAAATTACATATGTCTATATGTATGTCAGAAACTATATGATGAAAACCCACCTGAATATCAATTACATTTTACAGACAGACAAAAATTGGAAAAATTCTGAAAAAGTTCACGCCTCGTATTAACTTGCGCAATTTTAATTGTGACTTCTTAAATTATACCACCTTTTTCTGAATGAACAGCCACGATTCTACAAAATGTGCTGGTGACAGATTATCTTAATGAAGAAGTACCAATGAACCTATTTGAATTTGACTCCAACTGCCACATTATTCCAACGTTGTAAATTGGACAAGTATCCTTTATGTCATTTGTCCCGAAAGTTAATTTGAGGTTCGAGCATTTTAATGCTGAAAATAGCAATTTTGTGATTGACGAACTTCGTTACAACGAACTTTAGTCTTTGATTTGCCACAGATAAGATATCCTAGTTCTGAGTGCAGTAGAAGTTCATAATGGAACTTGATCAATGGACCTTTAAATAGTTTATGATATATTTCTGCACCGAGCAGAATTTATAATATTTTAGTGTATTCTTTTGTAGTGTTTCGGACATGTTCTAGTACCGAATTTTCGTAAACTCGTATTCTTTTGTACTGTACCAGCTCCGAACAAGAATTTTAATCGTATTCTTTTGTAAATATAGTTCAATGTATTTCCTCAACCAGTACAAAAAAACAGCAACGTAAAAATCGATGGTGTAGTAAATTGTACTGAACATTTTTTTTTTGTTATTTTTTGTTTGCTTTTTTGTAAACACTTTTAAGTGATATTTTTGTTTTTTTTATTTCGTTTTGGTTTTGCATTCAGTCATTATAATTTGTGCGAAGAAGCGAAGTTTAATAATAACCTCAAAATGGATGCAGTTTCACTTTTAGCAGGTAAACCAAACTAAATAAATATTATATATAATACATAAATAATATATGTAATAAATAAATAATATATATAAATATAATTAGACTAAATGCCAATGAAAACAAAACAAAAAAAATTATTTCAAATTGTACTAGCTCCGAATTTTTTATTGTGTTCTTTTCATATTGTACCAGCTCTGAATTTTTGTACATTTTGTTATGTTCTATTCGAGGATTTTTTCAATTCTATTTTCTTTTTGTCCGTGTTCTGTACAGTACAAAAGAATACGCTATTTGTTTTATTGGATCAATCCAATATTAAATTTTATTAAATAGGAAACAGTAACTAGTTAGGTTTCACCTAGTACGTTCTTGCTACTTGGGCTTCTCGCTTGCTTAATTTATTTTTTTCTTCTTCTTCTTCATAATTTAGGACTGCAAAATTTTTGGAAACGGTAGTGATGGTTCACAGTTATTAGAACTCCTCTTCTGACTGAAAAGTGTAGCCGTCCAAGCAGTACGGACCATGTAAACATGTGGAATTTTGCTAGACAAAGCTCAATAAACATTGAATTGTTACAAAATGGCTTCTAGAGGCTTACAAGTATATTCGGTCACCAAGTTCAGTTAAATCTTTCAACACCCTGCCAAGGATTTTCATACCGTTGTTAACCGGACAAACCCAGTCCTACTTAAGATTACGTTTTTATGCAATTTTGTTTTTTTTAACATCTCAGGCACCTGGTAAAGAAGAACTATAGTCAGTACTTAACGGCGACTTTCTAATTTCTTTTTTGTGAATTTTACTAGTAACCACTGGTGATTGACTCAAAGTTCGTTAAAAAAACGGCTGCTGAAGAACCGGTTCGTTTGTTTATAAATGGTAAGACTCAAGTACTACTCGTTACAAAAACAACGAGTAATATCCATCTTCCTCCCACTATTTTTTGACGGATTTCAGTTCGTAGTTAGCATATGCGTTTAAAATCTGAATCTCATCATGAATAACTTTTTAACTTGGTCTTATCATATTGGCGAGGCTTGCAGAAAGGTCAATATTTCTATACATCGTTTGAAGTTGTTAAGTAACATAACAATAGTGCCGCTTCGATAACAATTGGTAAGAAGTCTGATAATTCCGTACTTTAATTACTGTAATGTTATAGCATTTAATCTGAATTCTGACTCTAAGCGAAGACTTCATGTTTCATTCAATTTGTGTTTGAGACACATATATTCTCTGAAAAAATTTATTCTTGTCTATGAATACTCTAATTTGATTCTTGGATGTAATTTAAAACCATGTTTTTATTTTCGTATTGCTATTTTCAATTTTAAACTAATACAATTAAAAACACCTTGTAAATTGAATTTTATCAATCAGACCGAACCCGACATCTTCTCCTTCCTTGCAATTATAGGAAGTAATATAGTGGCTCGTTTTTGAAATCTCACGAGTGTAGAACATATTACCTGCGAATATTCGTGAACTTGGTAACATGCGTAGCTTTGAAAAAGAGAGTCTTGTTTTTAAAATCCAAAACATTTAAATTTGTATTAAAACTTAACTAACTTTATAATTTGAAGCGATTTTAATTATCGACCTTTTAAAAAAAAAAAAAATTTCTATCTATCTCTGTCTTGTGGCCTCCATTTATCAAACGGCAAAAAAATTTTTACTCATACATTGCAAATCAACCGTGTGTACAAATAAAACAAATAAAACAGACTGAGAAAAATCCAAAATACTAAACAAATGAAACATAAATGCTTCAAAATTTAATCAATTATTGATATTGCAAACATATACCATCCAAAACTTATATCATGAGTAACCCTATCAATAATTCAGCATCAACGCTTGTGCGCATGATCAATTTACTATAATTGTTATTTGACAGATGCTATTTTATGAAACGATTCTAAGTTGTTTAGTACTACGAAATGAAGGTATGATTAATGTGTTGACTGTTTGTTTTTGTTTATTTTAAAATTAAATGTTTAATAAACAGACTTTTGTTGGTTGTTAAAAGTGTATTTTTATTAAATATAATTTAATTATGTGTATTTTTATTATATCTAATTCTATTCCCAGATCCCATCTGGTAGGAAGCTCATTAAGCAGGCTACTCGGGTCCCCTTACTGCTGGGTGACTTATTTTACCAAAAAGACCACTGATAATGGTTGCACATAGTGGCCCTAAAGCCTTCCATATACCAGAATTTCTTCAACCATAACCACTATGAGTCCAACCTTAATGTAAACCTGTGACTAACATTAATTTTTTGCATGAATTTTGGATCTTGATGAAACTTTGGCAAACGATACAGGTTCACTTGAAAATGGAAGATCTGGATTCATTTCAAATTTGGACAAAATGCCGGGGGTCTCCCAAACCCCTCTAAGTTGAAATCTTGAATAACTTCTAATCCCGGACTATGATATTACTGAAACTTAGTATATAAGGTATTAGTACAGTTTCCAATATTTCTGCATACCAACTTCCGGTCACTTCCAGTTAAAAAGTTCTTTTTCCAAGTGTTTATCCCTACTGTAGCCTACAAGGTTTGAGGGTCCACCATACAATAGGTGGTTTTTTCCACAATGTTTTTATGTTTGTTGGGAGCATAAAATATTCATTCGTTAATGAATTTTGATGACACTTTGGAAAAGATGCAAACATGTATGGCAAGAAACTGATCAGTTTTAAGCGATAGTGAACAAAATGGTGTGGGGTCCCTGAAGCACCTGTTTTTTTTAAGCTCTATAACATCTGTACCTGATAATCGAATTGAATGAAACTTGGTACATGAGCATTTAGTACGGTTCACAATAGTTCTGCGTCCCAACTTCCGGTTTTTCACTTCCGGTAAAAAAAATATGTTTGTACTTTTTTGAAGTTTTTTCAGTGTGTTTATGCACACTACAGCCTACAATAATGAAGTGATTATGATGAAAATTATGATAAAGGTTCCAATTAGTGTTAGAAGATAGTTATCATCTTTTGGGACACATTGATCAAAGTGGCAGGGGGTCTACCATACAAATGCTGACTTTTCACACTTTGTTTTTAAAGTTTGTTGGGAGCATACAGACTTCATTCATTAATTTATTTTAACGACACTTTGAAAACAGATGGAGACTTAAATAACGAAGAACTGATAAGTTTTTGGGCAATATTGGAATAAGTGGTGGGGGTCCTCCCGAACACCTGTTTACTGTGTCATCATTTTTTCAATGTTTGTTGGGAGCACACATCATTCGTTCGTGCACGAATTTTAATGACACTTTGAAAAAAGATGCAAACTTTTATGGCAAGGAACTGATTAGTTTTTGAGCAATAGTGAACAAAGTGGTGAGGGGCGTCCCATACACCTGTTTTTTGAAAGCACAATAACATCTGTACCTGATAATCGAATTGGATGAAAATGAGCATTTAGTACTGCATCCCAACTTCCGGTTTTTCACTTCCGGTAAAAAAATTTTCTTCCCGTAAATTTTCAATTTTTTTCAGTGTGTTTATGCACACTACAGCCTACAATAATGAAGTGATTATGATGAAACTTATGGAAAGGTTTCAATTGGTGTGAGAAGATAATTATCATCTTTTGGGACACATTGATCAAAGTGGCGGGGATTTACCATACAACTGCTGACTTTTCACACTTTGTTTTTAAAGTTTGTTGGGAGCATACAGACTTCATTCATTAATTTATTTTAATGACACTTTGGAAAAAGATAAAGACTTCAATGACAATAGTTAAATGGTCAATATTGGGATAAATGGTGGGGGTCCTCCCCCAGTTAATTTTTGGACAATATTGGGATAAGTGGTGGGGGTCCTCCCATACACCTGTTTATTGTTTTATTGTTTGTTGGAAGCATACAACATTCGTTTGTTAAGTAGTTTTGATGACACATCGCAAAAAAAAGGCAACTATGTATGGCAAGAAACTGATTAGTTTATTTAGCGATATTAAACAAAGTGGTAGGGTGTCCTCCGAGCACCTGTTATTATGGAAGCTCAATAACATCTGTGCCTGATAACAGAATTGGATGAATCTTGGTACATAAACTTATAGTACGGTTCATAACAGCTCTGCATCCTAACTTCCAGTTTGCCCCTTCCGGTTAAATTTTTTTTTTACTTTTTCTCGTACAATAGAATTTATGTTTGCTGGGATACTACTGCTTCTTTAATATTTTTATAATTAGAACTACGAAGTCTATAACATTGGTTAGCTTTTAATTAAAGTTTTTGATGGATATTAGCTCATTGTATATCCAGAATACTATGTTTCCAGAGCTGTGGTGAAGTCAGCCTATGCATCAGCGTCGCAATATTTTTTTTTTGATAAATAGTTAAAGTAATATTAAAAGTTTTGTAAAACAAATTTGCACGATCAAATTTATTTGAACTAAGTTTTTACAAAAACTATTTCGAGTAGCGATATAGATGTACTCCCTAAGGGCGTATATTGCTGTTTCAACATCATAATATATGAATTCTATTGTGAAAGCATAAGTAAATAATCACATAATTACTTATTATTAAAAAAAAGAAAAATAATCTGAATTAAGTACTAAGAAAAAAAATGTATTTTAAATAAGAAAACGATCTACCATGAAATAAATTGTCTCTAGAGAACTAGTACACATAAGTGAATAGTGTATTCTTGTTCTAAATTTGTAGAATTTGCATTCAATAAACTAATATATGAAACAAAATTTGTTAAGTAAAACGAACGGTTTTCTTTTCAAGCTATAGTTGGTGGATAAAACAAAATGAAGATAATATGTTAAAATTAATACTATAGTGACATCTTTTTAATTATAATAACTGTTAGTACCTTCTTTATTGTATTGTGCTGACATCAAACTATTTTTCGAAAAGAATAGTAAATATTGTCTATTGCTATTAACACGATACACTAATCGCCTTCTAAATAACCGAAGGACATATATTATTAAACGGTTGGAGTGGAAGTTAAACTTATCAATGCTGTAATTTATTATAATGATATCAAAACAGTTTTTTCCATCGTAATAATAGATCATTCAACCGAAACTGAGAGTGAAATCAATTAAATCAATTTACTTGGAGAATGGAATTTAGACATTAGTGACATATGATTTTTTTTTTTTTTTTTTTTAATAAAATGTGTTGTGTAATAGGGTTTAGAATATGTGTCACAACAACACATAAATACCTTTTAAGACCTAGGTCTAGACCTGGGTCCCACAACAACTGGCGTTCTGAGGTGTAGATTAACGCTTTTTTTAAACATCTGTGGGTTGAAGCCACCTGAGACTAAGTGTTCCGGCAAACTATTCCATTTGTACGCAGTTCGGACAAAGAAGTCTCTCTGCGATCTGCCAGTATGACAGCGCGGGATCTTTACCGTTTCACTAGTTGCGGCAGCCGATTGCCGAGTGGAACGGGGGTAAGAATAAGTTTGAGGCATGATGCCGCTGATTTCATCTGAGCACTGCTGATGACGATATTTGTAAAAAACAACGAGGTCAGCAACAGTGCGACGATGTTGTAGGGAATCAAGTTGTGATGTCAAAGTTCGATCACCTACAATTCGTATAGCTCGCTTTTGAACAGAGTCCAAGAGGGCCAAGATGGAAACAGAGGCAGCACCCCAAACTTGACAGCAGTACTCCATACAGGGACGAATATAGGACTTATAAACATGGAGCAATTGGTATGGAGTGAAAAATTTTTTGCATCTATTTAGGAGGCCGAGTTTTTTAGACGCGCTTTTTGCCATCGCCATTACATGATCGTTCCAGAGTAGGTCATTTGAAACTGTGACACCCAATAAACGAATGTTTTTACATTCACCTATTGGTTCATCACACATACTAAATAAAATATCTTTGGGGAACTCGGTCTTTAATCTGGAAACAATCAACAGCTGTGTTTTGGTGGAGTTGAAATTGACAAGGTTTTGGTCACCCCAGTCGGCGACTTTATTCAGGTCTTTGTTCACGTTTATGGCAGCGTCTCTCCGGGCAGGATTAATTCGTTCGTGCATTTTACCTTTTGAAGGAAGGGGCTCGAACGACTTGTGCAGAGTACTATCATCTGCAAAACTATTTATTGGGTTGCTGGTGATTTTCAACAATTCGTTGATATAAATCAAAAATAGGGTTGGGGACAATACTGAGCCTTGGGGTACACCAGCGTTAATTAGTTTAGACTCAGAAGAATATCCGTCTAAGGTTACCGAAACGTATCGGTCGGATAGAAAATTTTGAATCAGCTTCACAACATTGGGATGAAAACCGTACGCAACGAGCTTGTTGATTAAGTTGGCATGCCAGACTCGATCGAATGCCTTGGAGATGTCTAAAGCGATAACGTATGTTTCACCACCTTTATCAAGTATGCTGTTCCAACAATGCGCTACATAGTTTAATAGATCGGTAGTTGATCTTTTGTTTCGAAAACCGTATTGGCTGTCGGATATTAAATGATTTTCTTCCAGAAATTTTGAAATATGTGTATTAATATAATGCTCATAGACTTTGGATAGGACCGATAGTAAAGCTATTGGCCTATAATTTGAGATATCGGATCTTGGTCCCTTTTTGGGGACGGGCTGGACATTTGCCAACTTCCAGCACGAGGGAAATATACCAGATTTGTAGGATTGGTAGAATATTTTAGTTAAAGTTGGTGCAAGTTCTTTGGAAAAGGTTTTTAAAATAATGGGTGGAATATTGTCCATTCCTGATGCTTTGTTGATGTTTAACCCCTTTAAAAGTTTAGCGACTATTTTGGGTTTGAAGTGAAGTTCATTCATATTAACTCCTGAAGACTGGATTTGGGGTATTTCTTTAGGAGTTTCCAAAACAGTGGAGTTCAGAGCAAAGCGTTCAGCGAACAAGTTAGCTTTTCTTGCGGGATCATTGACGATTAAATCACCATCAATAATAGGGGGAATAGAAAATTTTGTACCAGAATTTAAAGAATTAATGGCACTGTAGAAACTCTTGTCAGAAACAGACATAGACGTAAGTTTTGAGGCTTTCGCTCTGTCAATTTCGGACTTTTCGTTTGAGATAATCTGATTAGATATTTTGTTGGCCTTTAGATATTGGGATCGATTAGTGGGAGTTTTGTTATGAATCCAAATATTAAATGATCTACGTTTGTTTCTAAGTGCCGTTTTGGCAGCTTTCGAATACAAGTATTTTTGTTTGGGTTTTACTATGGAGAAAGGGACAAATTTATTTATAGCAAATTGGATGGTTTCTGTAAAGTTTTGAGCAGAAACATTTACATTGTCAGTGTGAAAACAATGACGGTCGAAAGGGAAACCATGGAAAAAATTTTGAAGACCACTCTTATCCATTTTTGAGTAGTGAAATATTTTACGGGGTTTGGGAGCTGTAGTTTTAAGTAAATCAGTTTTGATAACTGATGAGATTAAATAATGATCAGAATTTCCAATACTACCTTTCGCAACATCGACACTCGTAATATCTGGCATTGTGGTAAGATAGAGATCTAGTAGAAAACTATTATCACCGCCATTACGGGGAGTGAAAGTCGGGCTTTTTACAATTTGGAATAGGCCCTGAGACGCGGCAAAAATTTCTGCCAGTTTTCCACTATTGTCAACATCGTCGGTCGATTTGGAGAATTCCAACCATGATTTGTTGTGGACGTTGAAGTCACCGGTAACGATAACTTCACAATTAGGGGACTTTGCTCTAATCTCGTCCATAATTTTTGTCAGTATATTAAAAAAGTTTGGGTTACGTTTGTTGGGGGACCGGTATAAAGCTATTGTAAAAAAAGTCATTTCTGGAAGACAAATCTTTAAAACCATTGTATTGAAGCCGTCACCGTGTAGTTCAAAATTTGGAAAGCGCGTGTACGCAACACTCTCATGAATGAATGCGCATACGCCCTGATGGAGTTTGAAAGCTGATTCGAGCCTATATTTGGAATTAAGCGATTCTATAAAGAGAAAATTTTCAGAAACTTGTGTTTCTGTAAGGAATAGAATGTTCGGTTTGTCGTGCTCAAGATGATGTTGCACGTGGTCATGGTTAGCGTTCAATCCGCAGATGTTTTGAACATGTATTTTAAAATTTTTTATTGATTCATATATGTTTTGTCCCTGCAAATTCCGTGGACATGCCGCTTTATGGGCGGGTGGATTGCGCAAATTTGCTTTACCACTTGCAGACTTATTTTTTTTCGGTTGTACTGCCATATATATATCAAAATGTTTATTTTATTTTTTTGTGTTTTATTTTAAAATGCATAACTAAGTAAAAAATCCTATCATACTACAAAATATGACATATGCCAATATTTCATGATAAGATGAAGAAATAATAACAAAATAATAAGTGAAAAACAAATTGTGAGAAATTTGCAGAAAACAAAACAAAGCTAAATGCCAATAATCCAGCTGATGCAGCGCACCCCAGACGCACCGCCCACCACCTCAATCGAGGCACAAAGCCCACACATAACTACGTGTTGGTTCGATTCCTCGGAAGAGCTAATGAGCGGTACCGCTACGGAACGCTGCCCAGCTAAGACTGGAAGTGCTGCCGTTGACTAATTAAAGTTCGTCCGCCAGCACCCTAAGATATCATCTTGGCTAATGACATCTCCTGCCATTGCCAGTGGTATGTGATATCTCACGCTAACTCATATGTCAATGGCAGGGACTGGAGTACGCAGGGTAGTCAGACCCGTAGATCAACATTGATCATAATCGATCAAAATCGATCCCTCCTGCGGGAGCAATTATCAGATTACAACAGGAGAGTTAATCGTGCAACACATTTTGATACTACGATTATAATGGCAATTAGTCAACAATAGTTCATATATTATTAATGTAAATAATATGTAAATTTCGTAATCAATTGTGATTGGCTGAATTGTTGAAGAGTGAAGAGTTGGATCCGATACAAACCTGGGTTAGTGAAATATTTTATCTTTTTTAGATGTAGTAAATAAATTGGAGAGATGTGTGATTGTTTTGGTTTCTTTGTCTTTTGGGATTGTCAGAAATCCTGTTCCCTATTTTACTTATTTAAATCCGTTCTTTTGTTATTTTCTTTTGTGTGCAATTCTAGATTTGTACTGGGTTTGGGAAATAGCTTTTCGTATTCGCATGATTGAAGCTAGTCGGAATTAAACTTTGCAAGGCACGCAGTTCATAAAATATTTCTGATGCTGCTCCACTCACTACATGAAATACAGTGCTCATTACATAACGCTTGCTAATTTCTCTTCTCGCTTCCTCTAAA
The DNA here is from genome assembly GCA_963693315.1 of Diogma glabrata. Classification (NCBI taxonomy): domain Eukaryota; kingdom Metazoa; phylum Arthropoda; class Insecta; order Diptera; family Cylindrotomidae; genus Diogma; species Diogma glabrata. Next base: position 185,107,430 of record OY856186.1, read on the forward strand.
GCAAACTGGTCGTAAACGGTATGTTTTACGCAAACTTAATATAAAAGAAGTGTACAAACATTATATAAAGGAAGTACATATACAAATTATTTTATGCAACTTTGATATTACTGATAATATAAAAAAGTATTTAAAAATTATTCCAAAAATAAACGGAACGTGCGCAATGCCCCCTTCAGCTGTAAATAACTTAAATGAATATAAATTCATATTAATAAATCCCTATTTATATTTCTAAAATATCATAAGAAGTTTGTTATTCAAAACATGGACCAATTCCAACATCAAATAATATTAATTTTGTTTTCTCATATATTTCTTATTCTAAACAAACAAACAAACGAAATTCCCGTTTTTTACATTAACATTTGATCCCTTATTAAAGCCCCTTATGTTTTCTATTTTCACATAACATATACCCACATATACATGAAAAGTAGAAAAACATAATTCTAAAACAATAATGTTGATATTGATCCACAAGGCATGGCTATGTAAACTAAATTGATGTATTTGTACTTCGATTATTTATTTATTTCAAATTTATATTTATAAATTGTCTTCTATTCGTAGAAAAACCAAAAGCTTCATATTTTCCCATTTTCCGTTTTATCTAACTTTTTTTTAAATAAATAAAACAAAGTTCTCGAGACAATTCATAAACAGAAAAATGGTTAAAGTATGAAAACAGGAATCAACAGGAGAAAATATAATTTCGTATATTTTTCATTTCATTACTTAATCGAGTAGAAGACGAATTTATTTATTATCGTATTTAACGAATAACCGTATACATATATAATATATATATTAAAACATACAGAAAGACAATCGGAAAATGAGTTGTTGCGAATCGATAACTCTCTTGTGTTTTTATCGTGATTTTCTATCCATTTGACTGAATAATATTCATTTATTCTCTTCCATTTAATTATATCAGCTTTATTTGTATGTTTTTTCGATAATAATAGTATGTATTATTGTATTGTTTTCTAACCTATAACCTAATGAACTTAACCTATTGCCTAATGAAAATTTTATTCAATTGGTATGATTCCAATTGGTCAAATTGTTTTGATTTCATTAAAATTATTTTCAAATTATAATCACAATTGCTTTGATAAGTTTTGTTCAAAAATCAAATTTTAATAAATTCTCTTATTTCGTTTAGTTGAACTTGGTTGATTGTATGAGAAGGGCGTTTTTTATCATCAGGGTTTTTTTATTAAGAAATTTGATTTATCAATTAAAACAATAAAGATTTATTGTTTTAATTGAAGAAAATGTTTTTATTTTTTATAATACACAAACAATTCTTTGTCAGAGAATAAAGTATTGTAATCGATTCGTGAATAATGAATTTTATTCTCTCGCAAATTAAAATTCTCGCTCGTGCCTCGCTCAAATTTTAAACTTTTGCTTGAGAATAAACTACTTCATTATTCACTCATTGATTAAACTACTATTATAGTATCAGATTGGTCACTTTGTAATGTTTTGTTTTATTTGGTTATTTTGCAGTTCAACAGTTTTAATTTTATCGGATTAGCTTAAACATATCTTAACTGTTGAATTATGAAAATAATAAAGAACATGGCTTATTTGATAAATTGCCAAATGGCATTTAAAAGCTGTTGGTATGATAGATAAAAATTTGAAAAAATGTTCAGTATAATTTACAGTTTTGACTTACAAAATAACAAAACAAAACTTTTTAAAAATAAATCAAAATTTATGTTTTATTCTGTAAAATTGCATTTCTGATTTTTTTTAACTTCTCGTAGTGTTGTTCATTTTCTTTGTTTTTTTATACATTTTCGTCCTCTTATTTAGTTTTCATTTCAACAGTTTTAAATTAAGAAAATGTTACAAGAAATGAAAAACAAAATTATATTAAAATTAAATTCATTCTAAAACTTAAAAAAGTTTCAACACCATTTTGTATTTGGAAGAACTTTTGCCATTTTTTTTATCTTTGTTTTTTTCTTTGTTCTTGGTTCTAAATTAGAAAAGAATAAGTTAAATTCAGAAACCAAATAACGCTCAAGAGATAGTTATGGTTGAATTTTCTAAATTATTATTGTTATATCATTTTTTGCTGCTGTAATATATAAACGGAAAGTTTGTTTCTGTTTGATTTCATAGTGTAATGAAATTTAGATTAAATTTAAATCCTTGAAATTTTAAAAAGTTTTTTGTGTGAAATAAATAATTTTTGGTATGTAGAATTGAGGAAGCAAAATGGAAATAGTAGTTCTAGGCTTGCTTGATTTCTGTTTGTACAGAATACCTGTAAACACATTATGTATTTGATAGTTGGTTTTCAAAAGCAGCTCTGTATGTCATTAGTAATATGTTTCAACACAGATAACATGGATAAGTTATCTCGTGATCATAACTTTATATCCCAAAGCGAAGTAACCCACTTCTTATCAGGTTGACATAGGCCCGAGAAGAGAAAACATAGACGTAACGTTTAGAGCAAATTTTGTTATCAAAGTATGATTCTTTACAGTACAATCGCACGGTTCTTCGTTATTTTTATAAATTTTATCATTAATGATACTCAGACAAAATTGGATGCATCATACCCCACAATAGGGGTGAGAAAAAAAAATTTAAAGAAATTGTAAAATTACCAAAAATAAAATTATTGGAATGTCAGATGACTACAACGACAATGAAATCATTCATTTTCTAAAAAAAAGTGTCTCGTTTCCAATTAATGTAGCAAAAATCATACATAAGTATGAAAATAAATATTCTAGTTTCAATAAATACAATGAAATTGTTGATATTGGAACAATTCTGTATCTACCAAATGGGATAGATGTCGTGTTTTTGAAGATTTGAATGTAAATAGGTGTTTTAAATGTTGTGGATATAACCACAAAACATCCAAATGTACAAGAGAGCAGGTATGTTTAAAATGTTCTGATAAACATGACCAAAGAATTTGTAAATCAGCGGTAATAAAATGCATTAATTGTGCAAAAATGCAAGCATTAGCTCCCAATCAAAAACTTGATTTCAACCATTATGCGAATGACAGAAATTGTACAATGGTTCCACGTAAATGTGCCCATGCAAGACAAAGTAATAAATCCATAGATTAGCAATCAAAGACAATTAAAATGATATATGTCAATTGTATAGAACTACAAAATTTAACCCAAATTGAATCAATTATTTTCTATAAAAAATCAGATATTGGTTTAGAAGAAGTATCAATACCGGAATATAAACTGTATTTAACATATTAAAATTCAAGGCATGCTGGTAGCGTAGCATTGTATGTAAGAAATTAAATAAAGAGTTTTTTAGTGGACCAAAATTTTGAAACAGGTGAAACATGGTGGATTTCAGTAAAAATTACATCAATGATTGTAGCTGTGATATATAAAATGCAATATTTAAAAATATACTTTTTACTGTTTATTTTTAAATTTATTTATAATAATATAAACTTCCTTATAGTAACAATTTGATTTTTATTTTTTTATTTTACAGAATATCGATTTCGACTTACGTCATCCTCAGTTCTTAAATTATTATTACAATTTTTGCTTAAACTATTACTTATATACTATTTCAACATGCTGTTTTTTATTATTATGTCATATATTTTGTTAGTTTTAGTGTTGATTTTATCATTTAAAATATTGTTATTGTTTTTATGTTTATATATTTCTATTTCTTCCAATCTATCTAGATTTTGTCCTTTTCTTTTTTAATGTAATATGGTTAAATTTGTGTTGATATTGGTGTATTTGTGTTTTTCTATTTTCAAATGTTGGGCATATCTGGATTTTGGATCGCTTCTGTTAATTTCATTGGTGTGCTCGATAAATCTTTTTTTGAAGGACCGCCCCGTCTGGCCTATGTAAAATTTACTGCAATTGTCACAGGTAAGCTTATAAACACCTGTGTCTAAGCTTTGGGTTTTTTTAGTTTTTTAGGTAGTTTTCTATTTTATTTTTGTTTTTGTAAGCCGCAATATATCCATATTTTTTAATGTTTTTTGCATTATTTTGAATGTTGTTCTATTGTATGTTACGCCTACGTATTTTTTACCTGCTAAGTTTTCTTCATTCTTCAACGTTGTTAGGGTTCGCAAATTTTTCTTGTTTTTATGTTTTCTATTTAATGTGTCAATCATTTCATTTTTATATCCATTTTTACTGGCTATGTATTTTATATTGTTTAGCTCGTCTTGATAATTTTCAGCGTTCATCGGTATAGTGTTCAATCTATGGATCATGTGGTTGTAGGCAGCTAGTTTATGTTGGTATGGATGATGTGATTTGATATTTATTGTTTGATCCGTTTGGGTTGGTTTTCGGAATATTTTGAATGTGTGTTTTGAATCTACATTTTTGATTGATAAATCCAAAAAGTTTATTGTGTTATTTTCTTCATTTTCTAACGTGAATTTAATGGAAGGTTCTATGCTGTTTATGTATTGGTGTAATAGATTAAGCTGTCTATTTGTTCCTTTGAATAATAAAATTATATCATCAACGTAACGATACCAATAAATGATATTTTCTTTGTGTGGATTTGAGTTATTATGTATATATTTTGTTTCAAAATCGTTGAGATATATTTCGGCTAATGTTCCAGATAGTGGGCTACCCATAGGTAATCCTTCTGTTTGTTGATAATACTCATTGTTATGTGTGAAATAGTTTTGTTTTGTTATTTTGGTTATTATGTTTATTATTTCTTGTGTATCTGTTGGGTTTAAACCATTTTTATTAACATATTTTTTGTTATATTTATTGTATCTTTTATTGGTATGTTGGAATACATGTTGGTTATATCAAACGATGCTAATTTTGCGTTGTGAGGTATTATTATTGGTTCTATTCTGTTGATTAATTCTGTGTTATTTTTGACTGAATAACTGTAATCAAATTTTATGTGGTATTTCAATAGTTTGTTTATGTACTTCGCTATTCTGTATGTTGGTGCTGTGGTGAAATTAATTAATGGTCTTATCGGTGTATCTGGTTTGTGTATTTTTGGTAATCCTCTTATACTTGGTGCTGTTGGTTTTATCATTTTGTTATACCTTATATTCTTATCACTTAATATGTTGATAGATTTGTTGATGATAGTTTTTATTTGTGCATTGAATTCATTCGTTGAATCTTTACTTAATTTTTCGATGTTGTTATTAGTAATGTATTCATCTATCTTATTGTTGTAGTCTGTAGTTTTTAAGATGACTAATGTATTCCCTTTATCTGCTTTGGTTATTGTAGCATTGTTTTGTTTGATCTTGTTTTGTATACTGCGTATTGTTTTTATTTCTTTTTTGTTGTTGGTTTTTGAATTATTTAAGTTGTTATTTTTTACTGATATTTCATTAACTATTATTGTTCTGTTTTCATTTTGGTGGTGAATGTTAGTTTTCAAAATTGAATTTTCTTTTTTTAACAGATTTTCATTTATTTCTTTTGTTGTGTTGTTTGGTTGTATGCCGTATTTCAATCCTTTTTCCAATAGTTGAGTTTCATGATTATTAAATTGTATTTCAGTGTAATTTTCTATTCTATTGTTATATTGTGGTGGTCTATACTGATTTATTATGTTATTCTGATGAGTTCCCATTTCTATTAGTTTTGATTCTTTTAATTTTTTTAATTTCAATTTTATGTTTTCACTTTTCGTTTTTATCGTGCTTTCCATATCATTCTTTACCGATTCCATTATTATTTCATATTCTATTTGATGATATTGTTTGGATATTAATAATTGTAGGTTGTATACTTCTAATGTTATGTAATTTATTTTTGTGTAAAGTTCTTGAATTTGTTTTGTTAGCAAATGTGCTTCTGCTGTTTGTTGTTTGTTTGAAATAGAAATATATAAACATAAAAGCAATAACAATATTTTAAATGATAAAATCAACACTAAAACTAACAAAATATATGACATAATAATAAAAAACAGTAGTTGAAATAGTATATAAGTAATAGTTTAAGCAATTGTAATAATAATTTAAGAACTGAGGATGACGTAAGTCGAGATCGATATTCTGTAAAATAAAAAAATAAAAATCAAATTGTTACTATAAGTAAGTTTATATTATTATAAATAAATTTAAAAATAAACAGTAAAAAGTATATTTTTTAATATTGCATTTTAATTCAAAAGTGACAAAAGCACACAAACAGTGAATAATATGGAAAACCATAATAACACATATATGTGATATATAGATCGACGAGTAGCAACAAGCGGAACTTCTCAAAATGGTTCGAAGATTTTATTGATTCTCATGTAAATTATGAAATAAATAACATAATTTGCGGTGATTTTTATTTTGATTTAGTAATAGATGCGTATGCCCAAAATCTTCTTGATATAATAAATTCCAATGGAATGGAACAACTTGTCTCCGAATATACGAGAATAACGGAGTCCTCGTAAACAATAATTGATTTAGTAATTTCAAACAACTTTGACATAAAAACGCTTCAAAAACCTCTCTACTTAGCGTTTCGAGAAAAAATTACAAATTCACAAATTCATATTTCTTTCAATATTCCAAAAATTTTATAAAATTAAATAAAATCAAACTTTTTTCAAAATTCTAAAAATATTGCAAAAATTATAACAAAATCAAAAATTGAAACTTTTTTTAAAATTCCAAAAATTAAATAAAATCAAATATTTAGAATTTTTCAAAATTCTAAAAATATTCCAAAACTTCTTACAAAATCAAAAATTAAAATATTTTTCAAAATTCTAAAAATATATATGTATATAAAATTCACAAATTAAAAAATTATATTTTTTTTTTTCAAAATTCTAGAAATATTGCAAAAATTATAACAAAATCAAAAATACAAACTATTTTTGAAATTCCAAAAATATTTTAAAAACTATAACAAATTCAAAAATTTCCATGCCACATTTACCTCACACAACAGTTAAATTCCTTTTTCCAAAAATTGGCTAAAAAGTAAATGAAATCATTTTTTTGACATACTTGACAATATTTTTTTGACAAATTTATAATGCAATAAAATTCTCAATAATATAATATCATTTTCATTTCATACAAATAACTAATTTTATTATTTTCTAAAAAAATAAATGAAAATCATTGTTTTGACACATTGCAAGAATCGGACTTTTACCACAAAATATATTATTCAACCTGAAAACTATTGAATCTACGACAAACAAATTACACTGGCAAATCTCTTATTATGAATCACAGAATAATGTAAAGAAACTGTTAGTTAGCTGACAGCTAATAAATTATTAGCAGTATAAAAATAAATCACAAAAATTATATAAATCAAAATACAAAAAGGCTTACATAAATTTGTTTCTTGAATGTTGTCTTCTTCCCAAAGCCAGTCCTGTAGATCAAATGTTGATTGTAGGCTGGAATTCATTTTACTAAACGTAATTTTATTAAAAGCATCAAGAGATGATAAAGCCAAACTAGACCTGTCAATTAGAAATATATCCATCATAGTTTGATCGAATTTATTTACACGCCATTTCAAAGCTCTGCCATATCATAAACTTTTTAAGTCGCTTGCTGATTGACATCAAATTGATGAATATTTGCATTTAACATGTAACAGCTTGGAATGAAGCGTCACCGTAACCGTTGAGTATAAAAAGTGTGTTGAACGGTTTCGTTATTACTTCACCTAAATAACTATTTTCACGTTTTTGTATTTGAACTTGTAAATTTTTTTCAGATTCATTTTTTTCAGTTTCATTTTGTTTACTAAATGTTTTATCAAACATTTTTTCCTTATAACTCATCACATCAAAAATAAATAAATAGAAAGTGAAAAACTTCGGTATCACAATTAAAACAAATAATTTAATTTTTTTTATAATAAAAATTTACATTTTTTTCTATATAAATTTACAAAATAATAGTTTTTGTTTTATTTTTAATTTATTACTAAATCTTTGATTTAAATTTATGTACTAACCTTCGATCCAAACAATTTGATCGCTTATATACACATATTATAGGTTTCTTGCTTCCCTCTCCATTATTGTAACAAGCAATTTCCACTAGAGATTATTCGAGAATTCTTTTTATCCACGACTACTAAAGAATATATACTTTCCATGCGTACATCTTTCATTGTAATTGTATTCATTCCTTTTTATATATAAAATTCTTCTTTATGTATTTCATTACACAATTACAATTAAAAACTTGATTTGTTGGTATAGTAATATAAACCAGTTAAAACAAGAACAATACACATATAAAATCTAAAATAAACAAACATGTTTTTCATTTCATTCAATATGGCGATATAAACATTTACAGGAAAACTTGAATGAAATTATTTGAAATATTTGTAGTCGTGGATAAAATAGTATCTTGTATTCACTAAGGATGCAGGCAATTCTTCACTCGGATGATTCCCTCCACTCGCTATGCTCGTTCCGTTAAACTTCATCCTCGTGAAGAATTTCCTTCATTCTAAGCTCATACAAGAATCTACTATTCTCGATTTCTCAAGAATTCCCTATAGATTTTTATTTCTCATTTCTCAAAAAATTTTGTTTTATTTCTCGAGAATTTGAAAAAAGCTAAAGACAAACAAAAATCACTCATTAAATTTTTTAAACCTTAAATTGGAATTTTTTAAAACTCAGTTTAAAAGCTTTTCTTGCAGTCAGCGTAACCCTTCTACAATTTTCCGATTTTTTCTGTCAGAATAATTCATTAAATTAGATTGAGGATCATGTTTTATCTTATAAACTAGAATTTTAAATTATATAACGAACACTATATTTGTTTTATATGATAAATATTGTATATATTGAGAGTGAGGACTCCGTTATCCATATGATAAAAATGATGAATCGCTGACGAATAATTAGAATATTCTTTCTTTTTTGTATAATGTTTATAAAGGAACGTAATTTTTATTTCCGAATTTCACTTGAAGTCTTAATTTAATCGATTAGTTTTATATGGGTGACCTAAGTGAGGACCAAAGTTTATTAAAATAGTATAGTTGTTTTAATTACACCCCAAATAGAAATTGTGTATCGCAACACTCTGTAAAAACCGAGAAATAAAACTGTTTCCTCTATTTGATTTTAAAATTCGTAAGAATAGTTTGTTTACTTTGATAGAGCATTTTTACAGGACTGGTTTCCCATACAGAAAATGATCTGACTGTCAAGAAACTTTAACAAAGCGTCCGCTGTTTTAAACAGAAACATCTCTCAATTCTAGTAACTTTAAAAAATCCCAGATAGCTATTGATAATTTGGTGGTTATAATTAGAGAATAGAGGTTTAGAAAATTATTTATTAATTAAAGAAAATTAATAAAAAATTATCTCGAGAAATCTTGAGAATTCTCGAGGAACAGATTTCCCTTCTCAATATTTCCCGAGAAACAGAAAATGTCTTGAAAAGCGTATCTCTAATTTCCACTAATACAAACAGCAATTTTACTTTTTATAAATTTATTTATGCAAAACATGCATTATTAATTGATTAATTGAGTGACGTAACTAAACCGTCAATAAAAAAAACGTTCATAGTAGTACAAATAAATGTCCCTACGCCTATTACTATTGAAGAGAAAGACCTAAGTATTACATACATGAGCCAAAAGTGAAATTCTTACCCCCACTTTTCTGGCATTTCTCGACATTTTAGGACCTGCTGATCCTAAAAAGCAAAAAAAAAATGTATGTCTGTCTGACGGCCAGCCGTCACAACCGACGAAATCTAGAAAACCGCTATCAAAAACCGAATATCAAAAAGTTTTGTTTCTAAAAATAGGTATATTCAATGGTAAGCGCCGAAAGGACGATGTGTTCGATAGCTGTCCCGAAAGTGTGTTACAAGAACGTCAAGTGTGTCAAAACAAGGAAATTTGCATATTTTGGCTTAAAAAACGTTAATTTTAAGTGATTACGAGCAGGAAAATTGAATTTGGAGAAATCTTGATGGTAAGGATTGGTATGTGAGATTAAAAACTAGATTTTTGCATTAGAAAAAGTGTTGCCAAGTGTTTCAAAAGAAAGATTTTTATTTATTTTTTTACCCAATTTTTTGGAAAAAAATGAAATTAATTATTTGTTTGACATGAATTTTATTATTACTTTAGAGAATTATGGCATTATAAGTTTAAGTCTAAAAAAATTGTTGGCAAGTGTGTCAAAAGAAAGATTTTTATTTATTTTATTAGCCATTTTTTGGAAAAAAATAAAATTAGTTATTTGTATGACATTAAATTTTATTATTATTATTGAGAATTATGGCATTACAAGTTTGTCAAAAAAATATTGTCAAGTGTGTCCAAAGATTTATTTATTTTTTTACCCATTTTTTGGAAAAAATAAAATTAATTATTTGTATGACATGAAATTTTATTACTATTATTGAGAATTATGGCATTATAAGTTTGTCAAAAAAATGTTGTCAAATGTGTCAAAAAATGGTTTCGTTTATTTTTTAAGCCAATTTTTTGGAAAAAAAAATTTGCTGATTTATGACGTAAATGTAATTGAAAATGAAATTGGACATAGAAATTTTTGAATTTGTTATAGTTTTTGAAATATTTTTGGAATTTTGAAAAAAGTTTCTATTTTTGATTTTGTAATAATTTTAGCAATATTTTTAGAATTTTGGAAAAAGTTTTAATTTTTGTTTTTGTTATAATTTTTGCAATACTTTTAGAATTTTGAAAACACATAGAATTCTCTCATATATAATATTAGAATTTTGAAAAAGTTTTAATTTTTGATTTTTTAAGAATTTTTGGAATATCTTTAGGATGTTGAAAAACCTTAAATTTTAATTTTTATTATATTTCTTGGAAT
>OY856186.1:185118473-185167141 GCA_963693315.1 Diogma glabrata
GTAAAACCAAACTAAATAAATATTATATATAATACATAAATAATATATGTAATAAATAAATAATATATATAAATATAATTAGACTAAATGCCAATGAAAACAAAACAAAATAAATTATTTCAAATTGTACTAGCTCCGAATTTTTTATTGTGTTCTTTTCATATTGTACCAGCTCTGAATTTTTGTACATTTTGTTATGTTCTATTCGAGGATTTTTTCAATTCTATTTTCTTTTTGTCCGTGTTCTGTACAGTACAAAAGAATACGCTATTTGTTTTATTGGATCAATCCAATATTAAATTTTATTAAATAGGAAACAGTAACTAGTTAGGTTTCACCTAGTACGTTCTTGCTACTTGGGCTTCTCGCTTGCTTAATTTATTTTTTTCTTCTTCTTCTTCATAATTTAGGACTGCAAAATTTTTGGAAACGGCAGTGATGGTTCACAGTTATTAGAACTCCTCTTCTGACTGAAAAGTGTAGCCGTCCAGGCAGTACGGACCATGTAAACATGTGGAATTTTGCTAGACAAAGCTCAATAAACATTGAATCGTTACAAAATGGCTTCTAGAAGCTTACAAGTATATTTGGTCACCAAGTTCAGTTAAATCTTTCAACACCCTGCCAAGGATTTTCATACCGTTGTTAACCGGACAAACCCAGTCCTACTTAAGATTACGTTTTTATGCGATTTTGTTTTTTTTAACATCTCAGGCACCTGGTAAAGAAGAACTATAGTCAGTACTTAACGGCGACTTTCTAATTTCTTTTTTGTGAACTTTACTAGTAACCACTGGTGATTGACTCAAAGTTCGTTAAAAAAAAAGGCTGCTGAAGAACCGGTTCGTTCGTTTATAAATGGTAAGACTCAAGTACTACTCGTTACAAAAACAACGAGTAATATCCATCTTCCACTGTAGCCTACAAGGTTTGAGGGTCCACCATACAATAGGTGGTTTTTTCCACAATGTTTTTATGTTTGTTGGGAGCATAAAATATTCATTCGTTAATGAATTTTGATGACACTTTGGAAAAGATGCAAACATGTATGGCAAGAAACTGATCAGTTTTTAAGCGATAGTGAACAAAATGGTGTGTCCCTGAAGCACCTGTTTTTTTTAAGCTCTATAACATCTGTACCTGATAATCGAATTGAATGAAACTTGGTACATGAGCATTTAGTACGGTTCACAATAGTTCTGCGTCCCAACTTCCGGTTTTTCACTTGCGGTAAATAAAATATGTTTGTACTTTTTTGAAGTTTTTTCAGTGTGTTTATGCACACTACAGCCTACAATAATGAAGTGATTATGATGAAAATTATGATAAAGGTTCCAATTAGTGTTAGAAGATAGTTATCATCTTTTGGGACACATTGATCAAAGTGGCAGGGGGTCTACCATACAAATGCTGACTTTTCACACTTTGTTTTTAAAGTTTGTTGGGAGCATACAGACTTCATTTATTAATTTATTTTAACGACACTTTGAAAACAGATGGAGACTTAAATAACGAAGAACTGATAAGTTTTTGGGCAATATTGGAATAAGTGGTGGGGGTCCTCCCTAACACCTGTTTACTGTGTCATCATTTTTTCAATGTTTGTTGGGAGCACACAGCATTCGTTCGTGCACGAATTTTGATGACACTTTGGAAAAAGATGCAAACTTTTATGGCAAGGAACGAATTAGTTTTTGAGCAATAGTGAACAAAGTGGTGAGGGGCGTCCCATGCACCTGTTTTTTGAAAGCTCAATAACATCTGTATGTGATAGTCGAATTGGATAAAAATGAGCATTTAGTGCGGTTCACAACAGTTCTGCATCCCAACTTCCGGTTTTTCACTTCCGGTAAAAAAATTTTTTTTGGTAAATTTTCAATTTTTTTCAGTGTGTTTATGCACACTACAGCCTACAATAATGAAGTGATTATGATGAAACTTATGGAAAAGGTTTCAATTGGTGTGAGAAGATAATTATCATCTTTTGGGACACATTGATCAAAGTGGCGGGGATTTACCATACAACTGCTGACTTTTCACACTTTGTTTTTAAAGTTTGTTGGGAGCATACAGACTTCATTCATTAATTTATTTTAATGACACTTTGAAAAAAGATAAAGACTTAAATGACAATAGATTAGTGGACAATATTTGGATAAGTGTTGGGAGTCCTCGCCCAGTTAGTTTCTGGACAATATTGGGATAAGTGGTGGGGGTCCTCCCGTACACCTGTTTATTGTTTTAATGTTTATTGGAAGCATACAACATTCGTTCGTTAAGTAGTTTTAATGACACATCGCAAAAAGATGCAAATATGTATGGCAAGGAACTGATTAGTTTTTTTAACGATAGTAGACAGAGTGGTAGGGGGTCCTCCGAGCACCTGTTATTTTGGAAGCTCAATAACATCTGTACCTGATAATCCAATTGGATGAATCTTGGTACATAAACATTTAGTACGGTTCAAAACAGCTCTGCATCCTAGCTATCAGTCTGCCACTTTCGGTAAAATTTTTTTTTTACTTCTTCTCGTACAACAGAATTTATGTTTGTTGGGATACTACTGCTTTCTTTAATATTTTTATAATAAGAACTACGAAGTCTATAACATTGGTTAGCTTTTAATTAAAGTGTTTGATGGATCATAGCTCATTGTATATCCAGAATACTATGTTTCCAGAGCTGTGGTGAAGTCAGCCTATGCATCAGCGTCGCAATATTTTTTTTTGATAAATAGTTAAAGTAATATTAAAAGTTTTGTAAAACAAATTTGCACGATCAAATTTATTTGAGCTAAGTTTTTACAAAAACTATTTCGATTAGCGTGTACTCCCTAAGGGCGTATATTGCTGTTACATCATAATATATGAATTCTATTGTGAAAGCATAAGTAAATAATCACATAATTACTTATTATTAAAAAAAAGAAAAATAATCTGAATTAAGTACTTAAGAGAAAAAAAATGTATTTTAAACGATCTTCCATGAAATAAATTGTCTCTAGAGAACTAGTACACAAAAGTGAATAGTGTATTCTTGTTCTAAATTTGTATAATTTGCATTCAATAAACTAATATATGGAACAAAATTTGTTAAGTGAAGCGAACGATTTTCTTTTCAAGCTAGTTGGTGGATAAAACAAAATGAAGATAATATGTTAAAATTGATACTATAGTGACATCTTTTTAATTATATTAACTGTTAGTACCTTCTTTATTGTATTGTGCTGACATCAAACTATTTTTCGAAAAGAATAGTAGCTATTGTCTATTGCCATTAACACGATACACTAATCGCCTTCTAAATAACCGAAGGACATATATTATTAAACGGTTGGAGTGGAAGTTAAATTTATCAATGCTGTAATTTATTATAATGATATCAAAATAGTTTTTTCCATCGTAATAATAGATCACTCAACCGAAACTGAGAGTGAAATCAATTAAATCCATTTACTTGGAGAATGGAATTTAGACTTTAGTGACATATGATATTATCAGATCACAACAGGAGAGTTAATCGTGCAACACATTTTAATACTACGATTATACTGGCAATTAGTCAATTGGCAATTAGTTATTAATGTAAATAATATGTAAATTTCGTAATAAATTATGATTGGCTGAATTGTTGAAGAGTGAAGAATCGGATCCGATACAAAGCTGGGCTAGTGAAATATTTTATTTTTTTTAGATGTAGTAAATAAATTGGAGAGATGTGTGATTGTTTTGGTTTCTTTGTCTTTTGGGATTGTCAGAAATCCTGTTCCCTATTTTCTTATTTAAATCCGTTCTCTTGTTATTTTCTTTTGTGTGCAATTCTAGATTTGTACTGGGTTTGGGAAATAGCTTTTCGAATCCGCATGATTGAAGCTAGTCGGAATTAAACTTTGCAAGGCACGCAGTTCATAAAATATTTCTGATGCTGATCCACTCACTACTTGAAATACAGTGCTCATTACATAACGCTTGCAAATTTCTCTTCTCGCTTCCTCTAAACTGGTCGTAAAAGGTATGTTTTACGCAAACTTAATATAAAGGAAGTGTACAAAAATTATGGAAAGGAAGTACATATACAAATTATTTTAAGCAACTTTGATATTACTGATAATATAAAAAAGTATTTAAAAATTATTCCAAAAATAAACGGAACGTGCGCAATGCCCCCTTCAGCATTAAATAACTTAAATGAATATAAATTCATATTAATAAATCCCTATTTATATTTCTAAAATATCATAAGAAGTTTGTTATTCAAAACATGGACCAATTCATATTATTTCGTTTTGGTTTTGCATTCAGTCATTATAATTTGTGCGAAGAAGCGAAGTTTAATAATAACCTCAAAATGGATGCAGTTTCACTTTTAGCAGGTAAACCAAACTAAATAAATATTATATATAATACATAAATAATATATGTAATAAATAAATAATATATATAAATATAATTAGACTAAATGCCAATGAAAACAAAACAAAATAAATTATTTCAAATTGTACTAGCTCCGAATTTTTTATTGTGTTCTTTTCATATTGTACCAGCTCTGAATTTTTGTACATTTTGTTATGTTCTATTCGAGGATTTTTTCAATTCTATTTTCTTTTTGTCCGTGTTCTGTACAGTACAAAAGAATACGCTATTTGTTTTATTGGATCAATCCAATATTAAATTTTATTAAATAGGAAACAGTAACTAGTTAGGTTTCACCTAGTACGTTCTTGCTACTTGGGCTTCTCGCTTGCTTAATTTATTTTTTTCTTCTTCTTCTTCATAATTTAGGACTGCAAAATTTTTGGAAACGGCAGTGATGGTTCACAGTTATTAGAACTCCTCTTCTGACTGAAAAGTGTAGCCGTCCAGGCAGTACGGACCATGTAAACATGTGGAATTTTGCTAGACAAAGCTCAATAAACATTGAATCGTTACAAAATGGCTTCTAGAAGCTTACAAGTATATTTGGTCACCAAGTTCAGTTAAATCTTTCAACACCCTGCCAAGGATTTTCATACCGTTGTTAACCGGACAAACCCAGTCCTACTTAAGATTACGTTTTTATGCGATTTTGTTTTTTTTAACATCTCAGGCACCTGGTAAAGAAGAACTATAGTCAGTACTTAACGGCGACTTTCTAATTTCTTTTTTGTGAACTTTACTAGTAACCACTGGTGATTGACTCAAAGTTCGTTAAAAAAAAAGGCTGCTGAAGAACCGGTTCGTTCGTTTATAAATGGTAAGACTCAAGTACTACTCGTTACAAAAACAACGAGTAATATCCATCTTCCACTGTAGCCTACAAGGTTTGAGGGTCCACCATACAATAGGTGGTTTTTTCCACAATGTTTTTATGTTTGTTGGGAGCATAAAATATTCATTCGTTAATGAATTTTGATGACACTTTGGAAAAGATGCAAACATGTATGGCAAGAAACTGATCAGTTTTTAAGCGATAGTGAACAAAATGGTGTGTCCCTGAAGCACCTGTTTTTTTTAAGCTCTATAACATCTGTACCTGATAATCGAATTGAATGAAACTTGGTACATGAGCATTTAGTACGGTTCACAATAGTTCTGCGTCCCAACTTCC
This sequence comes from Diogma glabrata, assembly GCA_963693315.1. Classification (NCBI taxonomy): domain Eukaryota; kingdom Metazoa; phylum Arthropoda; class Insecta; order Diptera; family Cylindrotomidae; genus Diogma; species Diogma glabrata. Next base: position 185,124,060 of record OY856186.1, read on the forward strand.
GGTTTTTCACTTGCGGTAAATAAAATATGTTTGTACTTTTTTGAAGTTTTTTCAGTGTGTTTATGCACACTACAGCCTACAATAATGAAGTGATTATGATGAAAATTATGATAAAGGTTCCAATTAGTGTTAGAAGATAGTTATCATCTTTTGGGACACATTGATCAAAGTGGCAGGGGGTCTACCATACAAATGCTGACTTTTCACACTTTGTTTTTAAAGTTTGTTGGGAGCATACAGACTTCATTTATTAATTTATTTTAACGACACTTTGAAAACAGATGGAGACTTAAATAACGAAGAACTGATAAGTTTTTGGGCAATATTGGAATAAGTGGTGGGGGTCCTCCCTAACACCTGTTTACTGTGTCATCATTTTTTCAATGTTTGTTGGGAGCACACAGCATTCGTTCGTGCACGAATTTTGATGACACTTTGGAAAAAGATGCAAACTTTTATGGCAAGGAACGAATTAGTTTTTGAGCAATAGTGAACAAAGTGGTGAGGGGCGTCCCATGCACCTGTTTTTTGAAAGCTCAATAACATCTGTATGTGATAGTCGAATTGGATAAAAATGAGCATTTAGTGCGGTTCACAACAGTTCTGCATCCCAACTTCCGGTTTTTCACTTCCGGTAAAAAAATTTTTTTTGGTAAATTTTCAATTTTTTTCAGTGTGTTTATGCACACTACAGCCTACAATAATGAAGTGATTATGATGAAACTTATGGAAAAGGTTTCAATTGGTGTGAGAAGATAATTATCATCTTTTGGGACACATTGATCAAAGTGGCGGGGATTTACCATACAACTGCTGACTTTTCACACTTTGTTTTTAAAGTTTGTTGGGAGCATACAGACTTCATTCATTAATTTATTTTAATGACACTTTGAAAAAAGATAAAGACTTAAATGACAATAGATTAGTGGACAATATTTGGATAAGTGTTGGGAGTCCTCGCCCAGTTAGTTTCTGGACAATATTGGGATAAGTGGTGGGGGTCCTCCCGTACACCTGTTTATTGTTTTAATGTTTATTGGAAGCATACAACATTCGTTCGTTAAGTAGTTTTAATGACACATCGCAAAAAGATGCAAATATGTATGGCAAGGAACTGATTAGTTTTTTTAACGATAGTAGACAGAGTGGTAGGGGGTCCTCCGAGCACCTGTTATTTTGGAAGCTCAATAACATCTGTACCTGATAATCCAATTGGATGAATCTTGGTACATAAACATTTAGTACGGTTCAAAACAGCTCTGCATCCTAGCTATCAGTCTGCCACTTTCGGTAAAATTTTTTTTTTACTTTTTCTCGTACAACAGAATTTATGTTTGTTGGGATACTACTGCTTTCTTTAATATTTTTATAATAAGAACTACGAAGTCTATAACATTGGTTAGCTTTTAATTAAAGTGTTTGATGGATCATAGCTCATTGTATATCCAGAATACTATGTTTCCAGAGCTGTGGTGAAGTCAGCCTATGCATCAGCGTCGCAATATTTTTTTTTGATAAATAGTTAAAGTAATATTAAAAGTTTTGTAAAACAAATTTGCACGATCAAATTTATTTGAGCTAAGTTTTTACAAAAACTATTTCGATTAGCGTGTACTCCCTAAGGGCGTATATTGCTGTTACATCATAATATATGAATTCTATTGTGAAAGCATAAGTAAATAATCACATAATTACTTATTATTAAAAAAAAGAAAAATAATCTGAATTAAGTACTTAAGAGAAAAAAAATGTATTTTAAACGATCTTCCATGAAATAAATTGTCTCTAGAGAACTAGTACACAAAAGTGAATAGTGTATTCTTGTTCTAAATTTGTATAATTTGCATTCAATAAACTAATATATGGAACAAAATTTGTTAAGTGAAGCGAACGATTTTCTTTTCAAGCTAGTTGGTGGATAAAACAAAATGAAGATAATATGTTAAAATTGATACTATAGTGACATCTTTTTAATTATATTAACTGTTAGTACCTTCTTTATTGTATTGTGCTGACATCAAACTATTTTTCGAAAAGAATAGTAGCTATTGTCTATTGCCATTAACACGATACACTAATCGCCTTCTAAATAACCGAAGGACATATATTATTAAACGGTTGGAGTGGAAGTTAAATTTATCAATGCTGTAATTTATTATAATGATATCAAAATAGTTTTTTCCATCGTAATAATAGATCACTCAACCGAAACTGAGAGTGAAATCAATTAAATCCATTTACTTGGAGAATGGAATTTAGACTTTAGTGACATATGATATTATCAGATCACAACAGGAGAGTTAATCGTGCAACACATTTTAATACTACGATTATACTGGCAATTAGTCAATTGGCAATTAGTTATTAATGTAAATAATATGTAAATTTCGTAATAAATTATGATTGGCTGAATTGTTGAAGAGTGAAGAATCGGATCCGATACAAAGCTGGGCTAGTGAAATATTTTATTTTTTTTAGATGTAGTAAATAAATTGGAGAGATGTGTGATTGTTTTGGTTTCTTTGTCTTTTGGGATTGTCAGAAATCCTGTTCCCTATTTTCTTATTTAAATCCGTTCTCTTGTTATTTTCTTTTGTGTGCAATTCTAGATTTGTACTGGGTTTGGGAAATAGCTTTTCGAATCCGCATGATTGAAGCTAGTCGGAATTAAACTTTGCAAGGCACGCAGTTCATAAAATATTTCTGATGCTGATCCACTCACTACTTGAAATACAGTGCTCATTACATAACGCTTGCAAATTTCTCTTCTCGCTTCCTCTAAACTGGTCGTAAAAGGTATGTTTTACGCAAACTTAATATAAAGGAAGTGTACAAAAATTATGGAAAGGAAGTACATATACAAATTATTTTAAGCAACTTTGATATTACTGATAATATAAAAAAGTATTTAAAAATTATTCCAAAAATAAACGGAACGTGCGCAATGCCCCCTTCAGCATTAAATAACTTAAATGAATATAAATTCATATTAATAAATCCCTATTTATATTTCTAAAATATCATAAGAAGTTTGTTATTCAAAACATGGACCAATTCCAACATCAAATAAAATTAATTTTGTTTTCTCATATATTCTTATTCTAAACAAACAAACAAACGAAATTCCCGTTTTTTACATTAACATTTGATCCCTTATTAAAGCCCCTTATGTTTTCTATTTTCACATAACATATACCCACATATACATGAAAAGTAGAAAAACATAATTCTAAAACAATAATGTTGATATTGATCCACAAGGCATGGCTATGTAAACTAAATTGATGTATTTGTACTTCGATTATTTATTTATTTCAAATTTATATTTATAAATTGTCTTCTATTCGTAGAAAAACCAAAAGCTTCATATTTTCCCATTTTCCGTTTTATCTAACTTTTTTTTAAATAAATAAAACAAAATGCTCGAGACAATTCATAAACAGAAAAATGGTTAAAGTATGAAAACAGGAATCAACAGGAGAAAATATAATTTCGTATATTTTTCATTTCATTACTTAATCGAGTAGAAGACGAATTTATTTATTATCGTATTTAACGAATAACGGTATACATATATAACATATATATTAAAACATACAGAAAGAAAATCGGAAAATGAGTTGTTGCGAATCGATAACTCTCTTGTGTTTTTATCATGATTTTCTATCCATTTGACTGAATAATATTCATTTATAGTATCAGATTGGTCACTTTGTAATGTTTTGTTTTATTTGGTTATTTTGCAGTTCAACAGTTACAATTTTATCGGATTAGCTTAAACATATCTTAACTGTTGAATTATGAAAATAATAAAGAACATGGCTTATTTGATAAATTGCCAAATGGCATTTAAAAGCTGTTGGTATGATAGATTAAAATTTGAAAAAATGTTCAGTATAATTTACAGTTTTAACTTACAAAATAACAAAACAAAACTTTTTAAAAATAAATCAAAATTTATGTTTTATTCTGTAAAATTGCATTTCTGATTTTTTTTACTTCTCGTAGTGTTGTTCATTTTCTTTGTTTTTTATACATTTTCGTCCTCTTATTTAGTTTTCATTTCAACAGTTTTAAATTAAGAAAATGTTACAAGAAATGCAAAACAAAATTATATTAAAATTAAATTCATTCTAAAACTTAAAAAAGTTTCAACACCATTTTGTATTTGGAAGAACTTTTGCCATTTTTTTTATCTTTGTTTTTTTCTTTGTTCTTGGTTCTAAATTAGAAAAGAATAAGTTAAATTCAGAAACCAAATAACGCTCAAGAGATAGTTATGGTTGAATTTTTTAAATTATTATTGTTATATCATTTTTTGCTGCTGTAATATATAAACGGAAAGTTTGTTTCTGTTTGATTTCATAGTGTAATTAAATTTAGATTAAATTTAAATTCTTGAAATTTTTAAAAGTTTTTTGTGTGAAATAAATAATTTTTGGTATGTAGAATTGAGGAAGCAAAATGGAAATAGTAGTTCTAGGCTTGCTTGATTTCTGTTTGTACAGAATACCTGTAAACACATTATGTATTTGATAGTTGGTTTTCAAAAGCAGCACTGTATGTCATTAGTAATATGTTTCAACACAGATAACATGGATAAGTTATCTCGTGATCATAACTTTATATCCCAAAGCGAAGTAACCCACTTCTTATCAGGTTGACATAGGCCCGAGAAGAGAAAACATAGACCTAACGTTTAGAGCAAATTTTGTTATCAAAGCATGATTCTTTACAGTACAATCGCACGGTTCTTCGTTATTTTTATAAATGTTATCATTAATGATACTCAGACAAAATTGGATGCATCATACCCCACAATAGGGGTGAGAAAAAAAAATTTAAAGAAATCGTAAAATTACCAAAAATAAAATTATTGGAATGTCAGATGACTACAACGACAATGAAATCATTCATTTTCTAAAAAAAAGTGTCTCGTTTCCAATTAATGTAGCAAAAATCATACATAAGTATGAAAATAAATATTGGAGTTTCAATAAATACAATGAAATTGTTGATATTGGAACAATTCTGTATCATTTGAACAAACAATGAGAATAGGTAAAATATATACCAAATGGGATAGATGTCGTGTTTTTGAAGATTTGAATGTAAATAGGTGTTTTAAATGTTGTGGATATAACCACAAAACATCCAAATGTACAAGAGACCAGGTATGTTTAAAATGTTCTGATAAACATGACCAAAGAATTTGTAAATCAGCGGTAATAAAATGCATTAATTGTGCAGAAATGCAAGCGTTAGCTCCCAATCAAAAACTTGATTTCAACCATTATGCGAATGACCGAAATTGTACAATGGTTCAACGTAAATGTGCCCATGCAAAACAAAGTAATAAATCGATAGATTAGCAATCAAAGACAATTAAAATGATATATGTCAATTGTATAGAACTACAAAATTTAACCCAAATTGAATCAATTATTTTCTATAAAAAACCAGATATTGGTTTAGAAGAAGTATATATAAATAGGATATAGATAGATATAAACTGTATTTATCATATTAAAATTCAAGGCATGCTGGTAGCGTAGCATTGTATGTAAGAAATTAAATAAAGTGTTTTTTAGTGGACCAAAATTTTGAAACAGGTGAAACATGGTGGATTTCAGTAAAAATTACATCAATGATTGTAGCTGTGATATATAAAATGCAATATTAAAAAATATACTTTTTACTGTTTATTTTTAAATTTATTTATAATAATATAAACTTCCTTATAGTAACAATTTGATTTTTATTTTTTTATTTTACAGAATATCGATTTCGACTTACGTCATCCTCAGTTCTTAAATTATTATTACAATTTTTGCTTAAACTATTACTTATATACTATTTCAACATGCTGTTTTTTATTATTATGTCATATATTTTGTTAGTTTTAGTGTTGATTTTATCATTTAAAATATTGTTATTGTTTTTATGTTTATATATTTCTATTTCTTCCAATCTATCTAGATTTTGTCCTTTTCTTTTTTTATGTAATATGGTTAAATTTGTGTTGATATTGGTGTATTTGTGTTTTTCTATTTTCAAATGCTGGGCATATCTGGATTTTGGATCGCTTCTGTTAATTTCATTGGTGTGCTAGATAAATCTTTTTTTGAAGGACCGCCCCGTCTGGCCTATGTAAAATTTACTGCAATCGTCACAGGCAAGCTTATAAACACCTGTGTCTAAGCTTTGGTTTTTTTTAGTTTTTTAGGTAGTTTTCTATTTTATTTTTGTTTTTGTAAGCAATATATCCATATTTTTTAAAGTTTTTTGCATTATTTTGAATGTTTTTCTATTGTATGTTACGCCTACGTATTTTTTACCTGCTAAGTTTTCTTCATTCTTCAACATTGTTAGGGTTCGCAAATTTTTCTTGTTTTTATGTTTTCTATTTAATGTGTCAATCATTTCATTTTTATATCCATTTTTACTGGCTATGTATTTTATATTGTTTAGCTCGTCTTGATAATTTTCAGCGTTCATCGGTATAGTGTTCAATCTATTGATCATGTGGTTGTAGGCAGCTAGTTTATGTTGGTATGGATGATGTGATTTGATATTTATTGTTCGATCCGTTTGGGTTGGTTTTCGGAATATTTTGAATGTGTGTTTTGAATCTACATTTTTGATTGATAAATCCAAAAAGCTTATTGTGCTATTTTCTTCATTTTCTAACGTGAATTTAATGGAAGTTTCTATGCTGTTTATGTATTGGTGTAATAGATTAAGCTGTCAATTTATTCCTTTGAATAATAAAATTATATCATCAACGTAGCGATACCAATAAATGATATTTTCTTTGTGTGGATTTGAGTTATTATGTATATATTTTGTTTCAAAATCGTTGAGATATATTTCGGCTAATGTTCCAGATAGTGGGCTACCCATAGGTAATCCTTCTGTTTGCTGATAATACTCATTGTTATGTGTGAAATAGTTTTGTTTTGTTATTTCGGTTATTATGTTTATTATTTCTTGTGTATCTGTTGGGTTTAAACCATTTTTTATTAACAGGTTTTTTGTTATATTTATTGTATCTCTTATTGGTATGTTGGAATACATGTTGGTTATATCAAACGATGCTAATTTTGGGTTGTGAGGTATTATTATTGGTTCTATTCTGTTGATTAATTCTGTGTTATTTTTGACTGAATAACTGTAATCAAATTTTATGTGGTATTTCAATAGTTTGTTTATGTACTTCGCTATTCTGTATGTTGGTGCTGTAGTGAAATTAATTAATGGTCTTATCGGTGTATCTGGTTTGTGTATTTTTGGTAATCCTCTTATACTTGGTGCTGTTGGTTTTATCATTTTGTTATACCTTATATTCTTATCACTTAATATGTTGATAGATTTGTTGATAGTTTTTATTTGTGCATTGAATTCATTCGTTGGATCTTTACTTAATTTTTCGATGTTGTTATTAGTGATGTATTCATCTATCTTATTGTTGTAGTCTGTAGTTTTTAAGATGACTCATGTATTCCCTTTATCTGCTTTGGTTATTGTAGCATTGTTTTGTTTGATCTCGTTTTGTATACTGCGTATTGTTTTTATTTCTTTTTTGTTGTTGGTTTTTGAATTATTTAAGTTGTTATTTTTTACTGATATTTCATTAACTATTATTGTTCTGTTTTCATTTTGGTGGTGAATGTTAGTTTTCAAAATTGAATTTTCTTTTTCTAACAGATTTTCATTTATTTCTTTTGTTGTGTTGTTTGGTTGTATGCCGTATTTCAATCCTTTTTCCAATAGTTGAGTTTCATGATTATTAAATTGTATTTCAGTGTAATTTTCTATTCTATTGTTATATTGTGGTGGTCTATACTGATTTATTATGTTATTCTGATGACTTCCCATTTCTATTAGTTTTGATTCTTTTAATTTTTTTAATTTCAATTTTTTGTTTTCACTTTTCGTTTTTATCGTGCTTTCCATATCATTCTTTACCGATTCCATTATTATTTCATATTCTATTTGATGATATTGTTTGGATATTAATAATTGTAGGTTGTATACTTCTAATGTTATGTAATTTATTTTTGCGTAGAGTTCTTGAATTTGTTTTGCTAACCATGTGGCTTCTGCTGTTTGTTGTTTGTTTGAAATAGAAATATATAAACATAAAAACAATAACAATATCTTAAATGATAAAATCAACACTAAAACTAACAAAATATATGACATAATAATAAAAAACAGCATGTTGAAATAGTATATAAGTAATAGTTTAAGCAATTGTAATAATAATTTAAGAACTGAGGACGTAAGTCGAAATCGATATTCTGTAAAATAAAAAAATAAAAATCAAATTGTTACTATAAGGAAGTTTATATTATTATAAATAAATTTAAAAATAAACAGTAAAAAGTATATTTTTTAATATTGCATTTTAATTCAAAAGTGACAAAAGCACACAAACAGTGAATAATATGGAAAATCATAATAACACATAAATGTGATATATAGATCGGCGAGTAGCAACAAGCGGAACTTCTCAAAATGGTTCAAAGATTTTATTGATTCTCATGTAAATTATGAAATAAATAACATAATTTGCGGTGATTTTTATTTTGATTTAGTAAAAGATGCGTATGCCCAAAATCTTCTTGATATAATAAATTCCAATGGAATGGAACAACTTGTCTCCGAATATACGAGAATAACGGAGTCCTCGTAAACAATAATTGATTTAGTAATTTCAAACAACTTTGACATAAAAACGCTTCAAAAACCTCTCCACTTAGCGTTTCGAGAAAATATTACAAATTCACAAATTCATATTTCTTTCAATATTCCAAAAATTTTATAAAATTAAATAAAATCAAACTTTTTTCAAAATTCTAAAAATATTGCAAAAATTATAACAAAATCAAAAATTGAAACTTTTTTTAAAATTCCAAAAATTAAATAAAATCAAATATTTAGAATTTTTCAAAATTCTAAAAATATTCCAAAAATTCTTACAAAATCAAAAATTAAAATATTTTTCAAAATTCTAAAAATATATATGTATATAAAATTCACAAATTAAAAAATTCTATTTTTTTTTTCAAAATTCTAGAAATATTGCAAAAATTATAGCAAAATCAAAAATACAAACTTTTTTTTTAAATTCCAAAAATATTTTAAAAACTATGAAAAATTCAAAAATTTCCATGCCACATTTACCTCACACAACAGCTAAATTCCTTTTTCCAAAAATTGGCTAAAAAGTAAATGAAATCATTTTTTTGACAAACTTGACAATATTTTTTTGACAAATTTATAATGCAATAAAATTCTCAATAATAATAATATCATTTTCATTTCATACAAATAACTAATTTTATTATTTTCTAAAAAAATAAATGAAAATCATTGTTTTGACACATTGCAAGAATCGGACTTTTACCACAAAATATATTATTCAACCTGAAAACTATTGAATCTACGACAAACAAATTACACTGGCAAATCTCTTATCATGAATCACAGAATAATGTAAAGAAACTGTTAGTTAGCTCTCTCTCTCTCTCTGGCGTTTACATCCCATGAAGGGATTTTGCCGTCTGTGCCACCAGCTTCCAATCATCTCGTTCCATGACCAGTTGACCCCAGTTTCGACATCCTATATCACGAAGGTCTTGGATGATGTCATCACGCCAGCGTTGTCTAGGTCTTCCTCTTCGACGAACACCAGCTGGTTGTTGTTGGGACGCTTTTTTTATCATTCTTTCCAATGGAGCCCTTTCTACATGACCAAACCATCTAATCCGGTTGGATTTAATGAATCCGATTACATCGCAGCCTCCAAGAAGCTGTCTGATTTCATGATTCATTCGGATTCTATACTGATTTTCAGCAACTTTACATGGACCATAAATTGTTCGTATGACTTTCCTCTCGAATGTTGATAGAATTCTACAATCGGAGGAAGTCAGTGTCCAGCTTTCACTTCCAAATGTAAGCACAGGTCGTATCAATGCTTTGTAAAGTGTGAGTTTACACGATCGCGAAAGATGTTTTGATCGCAGAAGTTTTGAGTATGCGTAGAAAACTCTGTATGCGGCAGAGACACGGGCTTTGATATCTGCCTGCATGTCATTTGACGATGTTATTACAGACCCGAGGTATTTGAAGTTTTCCACGCGTTCCACTTCATAGTCGCCAGTATCCAGATTTCCGGGAGGTATGTTCTTAGATGTTGTTAACACTTTAGTTTTGCTGGTGTTGATGCATAATCCAAGCCGTTTAGCATTTCTTTCAAGCTGAGAGAGACTATCCTTAATATCGCTTGTTCTACGTCCAAGAAGCACAATATCATCTGCGTAGCCAAGAACTTGACTAGATTTGTTATATATGCAGTTTTGTGTCTCAATTCGGCTTTTTCTTATCGCGTACTCCAGCGCCAAATTAAATAGTACGGGCGCGAGTGCATCACCTTGTCGAACACCTGATGTTATATCGAAAGGATCAGAAACTGACCCTTCGATTACTATTCTACAATTTGATCCCGATGTTGTGAGTTTACACAGAGAAACAAGTTTCTCTGGGATACCAAGGCATATGAGTGCGGACCAGAGGTTGTCGCGGATGATACTATCATATGCTTGCCTGAAATCAACGTAGAGCTGGTGAATGCTGATGTTGTACTCCCAACATTTTTCCAGAATCATCCTTAATGTAAAACATTGATCTGTGGTTGAGCGGTTGGGACGAAAACCACACTGATAGTCACCGATGATAGATTCGGCGAACGGGATGAGTCGAGCAAGTACAACATTAGCTAGTATTTTATATGCAGTGTTCAACAGTGCGATGCCACGATAATTTTCACACTTTAAACGGTCACCTTTTTTATGTAGCGGAACAATGAGAGCTGTTTTCCATTCATCAGGTAGTTCTTCTTGGTCCCAGATTGCAAGAATCAGATCGTATATACGTGAGACCAGAGCTGCTCCTCCATTTTTCAGAAGTTCTGCGGGAATTCCATCGAAACCTGGTGATTTGCCATTTTTCAGTTTTTTAATGGCAGCTTCCACTTCTTCTATTGCTGGGTAAGGGACAAAAATCTCTTCAGTTGATGGAGCAATTGCTCGAATAGGATGAACTTCGTTCGTCCTATTCAGTAGGTCTTGAAAGTGGGATCGCCACACTGCCAGCACATCCCGTTCACTTGTTGTAAGTTCATTATTTACATTTTTGATGGCTGTAGATCTTGGGTGGAAATCTTTGGTCAGATTTCGTGCATTGGCAAAGCACTCTTAGTTAGTTAGCTGACAGCTAATAATTTAGCAGTATAAAAATAAATCACAAAAATTATATAAATCAAAATACAAAAAGGCTTACATAAATTTGTTTCTTGAATGTTGTCTTCTTCCCAAAGCCAGTCCTGTAGATCAAATGTTGATTGTAGACTGGAATTCATTTTACTAAACGTAATTTTATTAAAAGCATCAAGAGATGATAAAGCCAAACTAGATCTGTCAATTTGAAATATATCCATCATAGTTTGATCGAATTTATTTACACGCCAATAATTATCTGTATTTCAAAGCTCTGCCATATCATAAACTTTTTAAGTCGCTTGCTGATTGACATCAAATTGATGAATATTTGCATTTAACATGTAACAGCTTGGAATGAAGCGTCACCGTAACCGTTGAGTATAAAAAGTGTGTTGAACGGTTTCGTTATTACTTCACCTAAATAACTATTTTCACGTTTTTGTATTTGAACTTGTAAATTTTTTTCAGATTCATTTTTTTCAGTTTCATTTTGTTTACTAAATGTTTTATCAAACATTTTTTCCTTATAACTCATCACATCAAAAATAAATAAATAGAAAGTGAAAAACTTTGGTATCACAATTAAAACAAATAATTTAATTTTTTTTATAATAAAAATTTACATTTTTTTCTATATAAATTTACAAAATAATATTTTTTGTTTTATTTTTAATTCATTACTAAATCTTTGATTTAAATTTATGTACTAACCTTCGATCCAAATAATTTGATCGCTTATATACACATATTATAGGTTTCTTGTTTCCCTCTCCATTATTGTAACAAGCAATTTCCACTAGAGATTATTCGAGAATTCTTTTTATCCACGACTACTAAAGAATATATACTTTCCATGCGTACATCTTTCATTGTAATTGTATTCATTCCTTTTTATATATAAAATTCTTCTTTATGTATTTCATTACACAATTACAATTAAAAACTTGATTTGTTGGTATAGTAATATAAACCAGTTAAAACAAGAACAATACATATATAAAATCTAAAATAAACAAACATGTTTTGTTTTGTTTTTCATTTCATTCAATATGGCGATATAAACATTTACAGGAAAACTTGAATGAAATTATTTGAAATATTTGTAGTCGTGGATAAAATAGTATCTTGTTTTCACTAAGGATGCAGGCAATTCTTCACTCGGATGATCCCTCCACTCGCTATGCTCGTTCCGGGAAACTTCATCCTCGTGAAAAATTTCCTTCATTCTAAGTTCATACAAGAATCTACTATTCTCGATTTCTCAAGAATTCCCTATAGATTTTTATTTCTCATTTCTCAAAAAATTTTGTTTTATTTCTCGAGAATTTGAAAAAAGTTAAAGACAAACAAAAATCACTCATTAAATTTTTTAAACCTTAAATTTGAATTTTTTAAAACTCAGTTGAAAAGCTTTTCTTGCAGTCAGCGTAACCCTTCTACAATTTTCCGAATTTTTCTGTCAGAATAATTCATTAAATTAGATTGAGGATCATGTTTTATCTTATAAACTAGAATTTTAAATTATATAACGAACACTATATTTGTTTTATATGATAAATATTGTATATATTGAGAGTGAGGACTCCGTTATCCATATGATAAAAATGATGAATCGCTGACGAATAATTAGAATATTCTTTCTTTTTGTATAATGTTTATAAAGGAACGTAATTTTTATTTCCGAATTTCACTTGAAGTCTTAATTTAATCGATTAGTTTTATATGGGTGACCTAAGTGAGGACCAAAGTTTATTAAAATAGCATAGTTGTTTTAATTACACCCCAAATAGAAATTGTGTATCGCAACACTCTGTAAAAACCGAGAAATAAAACTGTTTCCTCTATTTGATTTTAAAATTCGTAAGAATAGTTTGTTTACTTTGATAGAGCATTTTTACAGGACTGGTTTCCCATACAGAAAATGATCTGACTGTCAAGAAACTTTAACAAAGCGTTCGCTGTTTTAAACAGAAACATCTCTCAATTCTAGTAACTTTAAAAAATCCCCGATAGCTATTGATAATTTGGTGGTTATAATTAGAGAATAGGGGTTTAGAAAATTATTTATTAATTAAAGAAAATTAATAAAAAATTATCTCGAGAAATCTTGAGAATTCTCGAGGAACAGATTTCCCTTCTCAATATTTCCCGAGAAACAGAAAATGTCTTGAAAAGCGTATCTCTAATTTCCACTAATACAAACAGCAATTCTACTTTTTATAAATTTATTTATGCAAAACATGCATTATTAATTGATTAATTGAGTGACGTAACTAAACCGTCAATAAAAAAAACGTTCATAGTAGTACAAATAAATGTCCCTACGCCTATTACTATTGGAGAGAAAGACCTAAGTATTACATACATGAGCCAAAAGTAAAATTCTTACCCCCACTTCTCTGGCATTTCTCGACATTTTAGGACCTGCTGATTCTAAAAAAGCATAAAAAAATGTATGTCTGTCTGACGGCCGGCCGTGACAACCGACGAAATCTAGAAAACCGCTATCAAAAACCGAATATCAAAAACTTTTGTTTCTAAAAATAAGTATATTCAATGGTAAGCGCCGAAAGGACGATGTGTTCGATAGCTGTCCCAAAAGTGTGTTAAAAGAACGTCAAGTGTGTCAAAACAAGAAAATTTGCATATTTTGGCTTAAAAAACGTTAATTTTAAGTGATTACGAGTAGGAACATTGAATTTGGAGAAATCTTGATGGTAAGGATTGGTATGTGAGATTAAAAACTAGATTTTTGCATTAGAAAAAGTGTTGCCAAGTGTTTCAAAAGAAAGATTTTTATTTATTTTTTTACCCAATTTTTTGGAAAAAAATGAAATTAATTATTTGTTTGACATGAATTTTATTATTACTATAGAGAATTATGGCATTATAAGTTTAAGTTTAAAAAAATTGTTGTCAAGTGTGTCGAAAGAAAGATTTTTATTTATTTTATTGGCTATTTTTTGGAAAAAAATAAAATTAGTTATTTGTATGACATTAAATTTTATTATTATTATTGAGAATTATGGCATTATAAGTTTGTCAAAAAAATATTGTCAAGTGTGTCCAAAGAAAGATTTTTATTTATTTTTTTACCCATTTTTTGGAAAAAATAAAATTAATTATTTGTATGACATGAAATTTTATTATTATTATTGAGAATTATGGCATTATAAGTTTGTCAAAAAAATGTTGTCAAATGTGTCAAAAAATGGTTTCGTTTATTTTTTAAGCCAATTTTTTGGAAAAAAAAATTTGCTGATTTTACGACGTAAATGTAATTGAAAATGAAATTGGACATAGAAATTTTTGAATTTGTTATAGTTTTTGAAATATTTTTGGAATTTTGAAAAAAGTTTCTATTTTTGATTTTGTAATAATTTTAGCAATATTTTTAGAATTTTGGAAAAAGTTTTAATTTTTGTTTTTGTTATAATTTTTGCAATACTTTTAGAATTTTGAAAACACATAGAATTCTCTCACATATAATATTAGAATTTTGAAAAAGTTTTAATTTTTGATTTTTAAGGAATTTTTGGAATATCTTTAGGATGTTGAAAAACCTTAAATTTTAATTTTTATTATATTTCTTGGAATTTTGAAAGAAGATTCAATTTTTTGCAATATTTTTAGAATTTTGGAAAAAGTTTTAATATTTGATTTTGTTATAATTTTTGCAATATTCTTGGAATTCTGAAAAAAAAAATAGAATTTATATTTATTTTTACAATTTTGAAAAAAGTTTCAATTTTTGATTTTGTAAGAATTTTTGGAATATTTTTTGAATTTTGAAAAATTTTAAATTTTTGATTTTATTATAATTTTTGGGATTTGAAAAAAGTTACAATTTTTGCAATATTTTTAGAATTTTGGAAAAAGTTTTAATTTTTGATTTTGTAAGAATTTTTGGAATATTTTTGGGATTTTGAAAAATTTTAAATTTTTGATTTTATTATAATTTTTATAACTAGTAGGAGGGCCCGGAGTGCTTCGCTAATCGCTACGCTTATAAATAAAGTTTTTGCGTAAACATTTTGTTGACGTTGAAGCAATGATTTCAAAAGTGGTAGTGAGAAATGATAGCATAATTTTCAATTTTTATTTTTAAAAATATAGGAAATCCCGTGACCGAAATTCGGTCATACATGAAAATTTTATATTTTACTTTATATATTAATAGACAATTGAAACAGCAATTATTATCAAAAACAAATATTCAAATATGTTTAACGATGAAAATGATAAAATTGAATGGCAACTTCAGCCTCAATATGAAATTAAAAAACACGCATATTGAAGCAAAAGCAAACGCACAGACACTCATACTCACAACAGAAGAAAAGGTTTTTGAGATAAGTGAGAAGAAAGTATGTAACAATGACTTCTGAGAAGACGGTATTTTTTGTGAAAACTCTATCATCGTTGAACAAATGACCTTGGTCAGATGTATCATAAATACAAAATTTCAAACATTCAAACGCACGCACTCTACTTGCAGCAACATACAATTGACCATGTGTGAATACAGGTTCTTTAAGTAAAATGGCAACTCTGTTTTCTGACCTAGAGATTTATTAATAGTCATAGCAGAAGCAGGAATAATAGGGAATTGAGTTCTTTGAAATTTAAATGGAAGAAGAGTTCCAGAATAAGTCAAATGAATGCGTGGAATTAGAATGCGTACACCTCGCATGACACCAGTCAATACTTCACAATCTATTGAATTTCGGTGCATAACTTTTACACGCATTCGTGTTCCATTTACTAATGCTTGACCTGTATTTAAATTACGTATGAGGAGAACAATGCAATTCACTTTCAAAACTAATTTATGAGGTGGCAAACCTCCTACACTCAATTTATTTAAAAATTTTATTGGAAAATTGTTCTGCTCACGAATGTCATCACAAACAACTTTATCAAAACTAAAATATGCTTTCTCCTCTCCTAGCATAATACTCAAGATTTTGGAATTGATTTCATTGCAATCATTATTTTTGGGGGCTAAAATGACGGAACTCAAAATGTCATCAGATAAAATTGTATCAGAAATATTTCCAAAATGTCTTCAATAATATTGTCTGGATTGCCAATCAAATTACGAGGAATTTCAATGATATCTGAACCAAACTGTGGAAAACTTTGCATATTATCATTACCGAGTCTTCTAAGATATTCTACAAATTCAATTTCATGAGGGAGAGCTCTCATGTTTTGATTTAATTTCAAAATTTTAAAGTTAATAAATTCTTGCCAAGATGTAATACAATTTTCAATTAAAATAGAACGTGAGCCATGCGGTATAACTGGAAGAATTTGTCGAAAGTCATCGCTCAGTAAAAGAGTTTTACCTGCAAACAGTTTATTTTTATTTTCTTCATTTGGAGTCAAATCTCTTAACAAACGATCAATTAATTTTAAAGCATGAATAGAACACATTGAAATTTCATCTATAATAATGGTTGGTGCATTATTAGTATATATATATATATATATATATATATATATATATATATATATATATATATATATATATATATATATATATATATATATATATATATATATATATATATATATATATATATATATATATATATATATATATATATATATATATATATATATATATATATATATATATATATATATATATATATATATATATATATATATATATATATATATATATGTATATATATATATATATATATATATATATATATATATATATATATATATATATAAATATATATATATATATATATATATATATATATATATATATATATATATATATATATATATATATAAATATATATATATATATATATATATATATATATATATATATATATATATATATATATATATATATATATATATATATATATATATATATATATATATATATATATATATATATATATATATATATATATATATATATATATGTGCCATGTACACTGTTTGGAGTTATATTTGTCATTGAATTCTCTAGTAATGGAATTGGTAATTTGAAAACATTATGCAAAGTTCGCCCCCCAATCAAAAGAGTTGATGCAATACCACTAAAGGCAGTTACAAAACACGAAAGATTTAATAATAATAATCCTTTTATTGACTTTAAATTTTATAATACAGTTGTATACATTTAATAGTTTACTGAGATCAGCTTTTAATAGTAAGCTTTACAACAGATGAAATTAATTAGTATGAGTATTGCGAAAAATAAGTGAAAAAGAATGTTTATATTTTCAAATGCAGTTCAGTCTGCTTAGTAACTAATAAAAAACTTATATTTACCTAACCTACTTAAATCTAAACTTAAAAGCTACGTTGCAAAAATTAAGCGGTAGTAAAGCTAATTGCATTTATTAATTCATTTTCAATACAATTTAATTTATTTATATATCTATCATTAGCTTCTCTAGCAACTACATTGACAAGCTTTATACTTAATTCGTTGTGCAGTCTTAAAGTGCTATAACGTCTAGGGCGTTTATATATAGTTTTTAGAAATTTGTTTTGAATAATTTGAAATTTCTTTTTATGACACAAAGCAATATCCCACCAAATTGGTGCACCATAAAGTATGATATTAAGAATCACACACTTGTAAATTAGTGTCTTATTATGACTATTCAGTTTACTATTTCTGTTGAGTAGAGGATATAGACTTTTGAACAGTGCATTACATTTTTGTTGTATTTGAGTGACGTGTGTCTTAAATGTTAATGATTTATCCAAATAAATTCCTAAATATTTAGTTGAAGGTTTCCATTCCAAAGAAGAGTTTTGAATCAGAAAAGGTTGTTGTGGAAGTTTACGGGATGCTCTACACCTAGTAAAATAAATGGCTTCACATTTTGATATGTTAATACTAAGTTTCCAGTTTTTAAAAAATTCGAGAATTTTAGTGAGGTACAATTGAAGCTTATTGATAATAGATACCGCCAGCTCATCTGACACAAATATTGCAGTGTCATCAGCAAATAATGATAATTTACATTCACTATCTCTTGGAATATCATTGATGAATAAACAAAAAAGCAAAGGACTCAATACGGCACCTTGAGGAACCCCAGCTGGAATGCTAAGTATAGAGGACATGGAATCAAAAATCTGGACAAAAAATGTTCTATCAGTTAAGAACGATTTTATGATTTTAATTAAAAATATTGGAAATCCATATATAAATAATTTATAGCAGACTGCGTCTTGCCAAACTTTATCAAAGGCTCGTTCAAGGTCTAATAATATCATTCCAGTAGATTTTAGCGAAGATCTATTAGATTTAATATGATTAACTACACGATGGATTTGATGAACTGTAGAGTGCCCAGATCTAAAACCAAATTGCTCGTTTATAATTATTTGATTGTCAGTTATGAACTCTTCCATTCTTCTTTTGATAATCTGCTCAAAGAGTTTTCCCAATGTACAAAGAAGACTAATAGGTCTGTAGCTTGTAGCAAGAGTGGGGTCTTTGCCAGGCTTTAAAACAGGAGTAATTTTAGCTTTTTTCCATTGAGTTGGGAAATAACCTAGCTTCAAGCAGCACTCGAACATTATCTTAAGAAAATGGATTCCACTTTCAGGAAGATTTTTAAGTAAAATAAATGGAATATTATCTACACCTGGTGCTTTGAGCCTTGGAAGGAATTTCAAAATATCAGAAATTTCAGAAGGGCGAATTTCAGAAATTGGAGCATTGTTATCCAAATTATTGAAATTAGTGCAAAAGTCATTCACTTGTTCTTCAATTACAATATTGGAGTTTGGAATTTGATGAGCGTCAAGGAAGACATCAGCCAATACTTGTGCTTTTTCTGTATTTAAGAAAATTCGATTTCCAGTGTTGGGAGTAACTAATGGTGGAATGGACTTGCGATGGTTTTTAAAATGTTTAGTTGTTTTCCAGAAGTTTCTTGAACCATTATCCAAGCATTCAAGCTTCGTTTGCCATTTTTGATTATAAAGAATATTTATATGATATTTAATAATTCTATTTAGCAAGTTTATTGAGGTTTTAATGTGAGCAAGGCGACTTCTGAGGTAAGATCTTCTAAGCGAATTTCGGTGTCTGATAAAACTTAACACTTGATCAGATAATAACAATTTATCAGTTGGAAGAACAGGCACAAGCGGTACGGATAGATCACGAGCTGAAGAAATGGATGCTGTCAAAAAATCGACTGCAACGTTGACATCTGAAATAGTATGCATTGAACTTAAATTGAAATTTTCAATTTCAGATGAAATATGATTCTGATAAATGCTCCAATTAGCATTTTTATAGTTAAAGTATTTACGATGGCAATGATCTACTTGATTATTAAATACAATTGAACAGAGGACTGGCAGATGATCGGAGCAGAGTGCTTGAATGGTGTTAACTTCGGATATCAACTGAGGGTTGTTTGTTAAAAATATGTCAATAATACTAGGGACTCCAGCAGGACTATAGTGGGTAGGATCTTGGGGAGCGATAACAACACAATCAGAGTTAATAGAATAATCATATAAAGTTCGACCACCGCGGTTAGTTCTAGGACAAAACCAGTTAGGATGCTTACAATTTAAATCACCACCAATTAGGTAAGGAATATTACCACTACAAATTTTTATAAAATCATTTCTGAGATGCTCAGAATTCGAATATGAACAATATACAGAAAATATTTTAAGTTGATTATTATCACTACTTATTATATTAATACCCAGGGATTCTATACAATTTAATTTAAGGTCAGGAAGAAGCGAATGTTTAATGCAATCTTTTATAAGAATACCAACACCACCCCTGCGAATATTTTCTCTATCATTACGATAAAATCGAAAATTAGGAATCGAAAATGAAATAGAAGGCTTTAAATGCGTTTCACTAATAAGTAATATATCAATATTAAAATTATCTAAAAACTGAATTACCTCAATTTTTTTATTTTTTATACCGTACGCGTTCCACACACAAATTTTTAAAGAATTATGGATAACAGACATATTTAATAGCAATATTAGCCATAACATCAAATTGTTCTTCTTTGGAATGGCACCCCCGAAGTCCTGAAACAAGTTCTTTGAGAATTTGTAATAACTCATGTGGTGCAAACAAATCATTTGTGCTATCTGAATTAATATTAATTGAATTTTCATGATTGATTGCATTTGTTTGAACCACTGTACTGAACTGCATTTTTTTGTTAACAAAATTATTATTATTATTATTATTATTAAAATTTTTATTGTTGTTTTGATGAGGTATTGAAGGAAGAATAGGAAAATCCTGTTGTTGAAATGAAAACGTTGGTTGATTTGAAGGTCGACTCAACTTATTTTTTAGATTCAGATGATTTTTTATTTGAATGTATTTTTCTCTTTCTGGACAAATTATAGAGTTAGATGTATGATTTCCACTACAATTACAGCAAACATGTTTAGTAATATCGTTTTGTAAAGGACACTCCATATCATCAATATGTTCATCTCCACCACAGAAATTACATTTTGGCTTCATGTAGCATGCGTTCGCTCCATGACCATACATTTTACATTTATAACATTGGAGAGGACCTTTGCTGGTGGATCGACAAATTTCCCATCTGCACACTGTGTTATTAACAAATCTAATATTTTTTAATTGATTTAGAGACATTGATCCCTTTTTGAAAGCAACAAAATAAAGGGCATCTTCACTGTTTCGACGATATTTTTTAGGAATAGTTTTCCAAACATTAACAGGACTCAGGCCACTATTCTCGAGGCTTTTCTTAACTTCATTTGTATCCATATCATGGAGCCCACATAGTACAAATTTAACAAAACGATTTTCCTCAAGCGTATATGAGAACATACCATTGTTATGTTCTTTTAATATAGTAAAAATTTTGTTATAGTCTGATAGGCTATATGTAAGTATTTTTATGCCAATTGACATTATTTGTATATTATATTTTGAAATATTTAGTTCCTTCATAGTTTTATGAATCTCCGTTGAGGAAGATTTTGTAATTATTGGAGGAATTTTTTCTACAGGTTTTCTAGAACTTTCACCATACGGAGAACTAGTTTGCGATGTTTTTGCATATTTTGATAAATTAACGTTAGGCGGTAAACCTGCATACCTGTTTACTGTTGGGATGTCACTCATTTTAGTGCCTTGACTCATCTGTTTAATGCTGCTGAGCGAGCTCCTAGGGAGGCTACGCATCTGGCGACTTATAGTTCTTTTATTTGTGAGCATCCACACACAATAATCACAAAACAATCAATTTATATTTCAATGTTAACACGAAAGATTTAATGAATTAAATTTATGAATGATTACCGTTTGAACAAAAGTTTTGCCACAACCTGCATGAGCTGTCAAGAAAAAAACATTACTTCTAGTATCATGGAATAGAGTTTCACGCAAAACAATATCAATCACACTACGTTGCTCATTATTTGCATTTTCATACATTCTATCGAAAACTATAGCTTCTTCTTCAATATCAAAATGACCTACATCGCTAATCTGTAAGTTATATTGTGGAATCGGAAGACCAAGATCACGTTACAAAATTTTTTCGAAATTCCAAAAATATTTCAAAAACTATAACAAATTCAAAAATTTCCGTGTCACATTTACGTCATACAACAGCTAAATTTTTTTTTCCAAAAAATTGGCTTAAAAAATGAATGAAATCATTTTTTTGACATACTTGACAATATTTTTTTTGACAAACTTATAATGCAATAAAATTCTCAATAATAATAATATCATTTTCATTTCATACAAATAACTAATTTTATTTTTTTCTAAAAAAATAAATGAAAATCATTCTTTTGGACACATTTGACATTATTTTTTGACAAACTTATAATGCTATAATTCTGTATATATTAATAATAAAATTTGATGTATTATTTGTATAATTGGCAAAAAATAAATAAATCGAAGTAAGATATTTCTTTTGACACAATTAACAACATTTTTTTGATAAACTTATAATGCAATAATCTAGTTTTTGGTCTCACATACCATACCGACCATCAAGATTTCTCCTAATTCAATGTTCCTACTCGTAATCACTTAAAATAAATGTTTTTCAAGCAATAAATATGCAAATTTCCTTGTTTTGACACACTTGACGATTTTTTTGACACACTTCCGGGACAGCTTTTGAACACATCGTCCTTCCGTCTCTTACCATTGAGTATACCTATTTTTAGAAACAAAAAGTTTTGAAATTCTTCCCGCTGTTTTCTAGATCTCGTCGGTTGTGACGGTCGGCCGGCAGACAGACATACATTTTTTTTGCTTTTTTAGAATCAGTTGGTTCTAAAACGTCGAGAAATGCCAAAAAAGTGGGGGTAAGAATTTCACTTTTGGCTCATGAATGCAATACTTAGGTTTTTTCAAACCCGAAGTAATTTTACTTTATTTTAGCATTTTATTTTAAGTACCTTTTATTGTCCCTGGGTGCTAAGGTAACATTCATGGAATATCTTTAGCTTGATTAAAATTCCAATAGATAGTAGTACAGTCTTTTTTTTACAAGAGCTGAAGAGCCTTTTACCAGAGCTGAAGAAATTTATGTTATAGTTAATTATTTATAGATTTATACAAACTAAACCAATACTGAGCAACAGAGGTCATTATAAGTTTTCTGAAAATTTAGCAAAATATAAAATTGTGACCTAAACTTTTAAAAAGAGACTTTTCTTGTGTTTAATTCATCTGTAATCTCTTACAATTAAGGTTCATGACGCTGGTGAAATTTAAAGTTAACGATTTTATTGCTTTGTTTAATATAATATCATCATTTTAGTGCCACTAGTGCCTGCATGGCTGCAAATGTCCAGCAAAATTAAAAAATTTGATTTTCTTATGAAAAATATTTTTCCTGATGTAGTAAATGTATTAGTTTGTTACTAAAATTCCAAGACTAAAATCTTTAATTTCAGAATCACCCATCAGGACTTCATCTGTGCAAAAATCAAAGGCAACTCCTACATTTGTTATATTTCACCGTAGGAATGTAAATACACTTGAGCGACTTATAACAGACGTCAGAGATGTTTGTCATCCACTCTAATTGACGCAGATTTTAAGGCTATGGCCGGTGAGTGGGGAAGTAAATGTACATTTTCCATAGGAACCACCGTACTTGAATTTCCCAGACGTGTTCTAAAAGTGCTCTATAATTTTTTTTTTTTTTTTGTTTTTTTTAATTTTTTTTTGTTCAATAATGGATAACTAAACCATAAATCCTATCACATATAAAATATGACATAGGCCAATATCTCGTGATAGGGTAGAGAAAATAAAAATAAAATAAGAGATAAAAAGCAAATTTGTTTTAAAAATTTGCAGGAACAAAACTAAAATTGGTTTGCCAATAGTCCAGCTAATGGCATAATCCTTGATTATGGGACGCAGCATATTTTTCAATGAATAAAGCTCAGATATATAGTTATATGAAGGCTCGTTTCTTCGAGCAAGCTACAGCGTTCCAGCATCAAGGAATATTCATTAGCTACGACTGAGAGTGCTACCGTTGACTGAATACAGTTCATCCGCCAGCATCCCTAAGATATCACCTTGGCTAGTGATATCTCACTACTATTGCCAGTGGTATGTGATATCTCACGTTAACTCATATACCAATAGCAGGGACTGGAGTACGCGGGGTTGTCACACCCGTGGATCAAAAAATAGAAAAAAATTATCAAATTAATAAAAACTGATCCCTCTATGCGCCATATGATCCCTCCATGCACCTCCATAATAGTGGTAACAAGGAAAAATACGGCAAATATAAAAACGATTCAAGTATCGATATCACTTTTAAAAATGAGATGCTTTCAAGAGGTACACAGTAAAGAGTTTCCTACTTTATATACATAATAGTAATCCCTTTGCTATTATAATTGAAACCCAGCCCCTCAAATTTTTTGAAACTCGCAAAATCAAGCAAAAAGCACTATAAAATCGATATAAAGTTAAGTTGAACCCGGAAATGCTGAGCTTTATGCCATGGTATTCCAATACCTGAGAGTGATGCTGTTTTTCGATTAAATATATAACTTATAGATATCTCAAACTATCTTTCAAACGTAAAAGCAACGGCAGTCGACGGAATTAAGTTTTCTGGTAGATCGCAAACATTTAACACCTGAAAAAATAGTGTTCCAATGTTTGTAGTAGAATAACACGGGTGAAAAATCATGAGAACTTTAAACAGTTGTATTATGATTTCTAAAAAGCAACAGTTTTTAGTAAGAGTATATCATTCCAGTGTTTAAGAGATGACGTTAAAATAAACTACGGGGATATGCAAACAAATTGTACTTACTAAGCTAAAAGGATTTCAATCTGATGCACCAGGGTGTCATAATATAATGGCTGAAATTAAGTCACCCAGGGATGCCCTGAGACCACTTTTATGAACATCATGTATGATGGTTTTCTCAGAGTACATGTGCCCAAATATAGAACACATACAGGCTTAGCAAATGATGTAGCTAAGAATCTAAAGTACGTTCTTAAGCCAGTTACCATAACAAACGTTAGAGCATACTATTAAATAAATTTAGGAACAATTTTCCAAAATAATAGTGTCTGGTCAACGACATAACTTTGAAATAGAGTACTTCAACTTCTCTGTGCGCATATGGTTGACATAAAATCCCATACTACAATCGAAAATCCATACTACAATTTTTGCACATTTAATTTGTAAAACAAACAATTTTCTTTTCGTGATACAAAGATGCTTATCTTACATTAAATTTATAAATCAAAATTACTATAACTTTCAAATTCCTGAGGGTGAAATTTAAATTTGAATATCCCAAAAAATGATTAAATCCTCTAAATTTAGTTCCAAACAAACAGACGACAATAAAACAGATTGATAATACCGCCATAAAAATCAACTATCCATCCACCCTTAACACATTTGATCTCTCATCATCACTACCTGACATCGATATTGTTAACACCAAAATGTCCTATTATTTTTATATCCAATTTTTTTTACATAGAACTGAATTAATTGTTTTTGTTTGTGTAACATAAACGAGAACAAAAAAATAATTTATTAAATTAATCAATCCCAGTTACAAGATAACAACAGCAACTAAACCAACAACAACGGCAGTACCAGCAGAGTATAAATTAAAAAAAGGAAAAATCGGAAAATTGTATAAAAATTAATACATTAAACAACAGAGCAGATACAAAAAATTACAGGAATTTGCTTTAAATCGATTGTGTTGGGAAAATTATCACCTGGCCTTTATCTTCTTCATCATCATTCAAGGATTCAATAAAAATTAACATTGTTTTTGTTTTTTTAACATATTTTTGTATTCTTGTTGGTTTTTTAATGGAGTGATGGATTCCGTGAGTGATAAGGTACAAACAATATTTTTGATGACAATACATGAAACCAACAAAAAAGATGTTTCTGTTACGAAAAATCACTGATGTAGTAAAGTAGTTAAACTTTTATTGATGGCTATTCAGCCATAACGATGACAATTTCGTTCCTCATTTTATCGAAGCTATGCTTTTGTTTAGAATTGCCTTAGGATAAACTGATAGATCAAAAAAATTACTACTAATCATAAAACATTTTTTTCCCAAAATTTCCATTCCTTATTTTTCCATATTCTGGTTATTTTCCTTTAATGCATTTTCGTCCCTTTAGTTGCTTCGTTTTCGTTTAAATACAAATATGTTTATTATCAGTTTTTCTTGTCTCAGCTTTTGATATCCTTTATCGGTATTACGATATAATAACAATAACTATTTATAATAACAATAGTCGTTGGCATGAATAGAAATATGAGTAATGCTTGGATGTTGGGTGAAAAGATGAATGGAAAGAACAATGAAATTAACAAAAGAAAAAATTGAACTATACATAAAGAAGAAGAAAATTTTATTTAAGCGATGAGTCTAGCCAAAGGGACTTGTTATACATTTTGAAATTGAAAATATTACGAAAGTATATGAAATGCTTTTGGATTGATACAAAACAAAGTGTTTTAGTCACAACGTCATCAACTAGCTTTAATTAAACTTCTAGTTTTCAATTAACAAATTAAGCTTTTACTAATTGAATTAAAAACCTCGATCAAATATTTTCTTAAAAAATTTTTATGCTTAGTTTATATCGTTTAGTTGATAAAAAATGCTTTTGACTTTCCAAAAATCTTTCGTTTTATGTTAAATTTAACACATTTATTTGAGATTATTCGGGATTGACAGCAATTTTCTAAATTTCATCTCTAAAAATGAAGTTATCATTAATAGATTTCTTTTTCATCTCTTCTGATGATTAATAAGTTTCTTTTCAACAATGAAACGTGACATGTAGAAAATTGGAAGAAATTGTATTCCGTTTATATGATAAAAAGAAAAAAGACTAATTCTAAGAGTCCTTAGAAAACATCAGATAATATAAAAATGTCTTTATATCAACGATAATCCTGTGATAATATTTCAAAGGTATTGTCTTTGTTTTACTTCTAGGAATGCCTTTATATTTGTCTTGATTTTAATTGTTGAAATTTCTTTTAATTATATAAAATTTTTATGAATTTTCTTTGAATCCCAAATGTTGTTTCTCGGAACATTTTGAAAAGAATTTTGTATTTGAAAATTTTAGGAAAAATTGTTATGGATTATTTTTTGAGCTAACTTAGGTTGTGTAGATACGTTAGGCTTCTGTAATTGTTACCATTCCAATATAATAATATTGTAATTAGAACCATTCTCGAGGTTAAGAGACAAGTGAAAAATGATTTAAATATTTTGTAAAAACCTATTAATTCTTCTTCTATGATTAGATATTAAGTTTATGATGTTTTTTGTTCCAATTTTATGGCGCCCCGTGTGAAATATTTGATTCAATGCTGGAAATGGGAAATTTGAAAAGCATAGAAATATGCCATGTTGTTATACTATTTTGATGCTATGCTATTTTGATAATGGCGATTCTCAATAAACATATTTCGCCTGGATTTCCAATTTTATAAATGTGTTACTTAAAGGCTGGCAGAAATTCGTCTTTGATTAATATAGTGTTGTTGATTCTTAATTTTCCAATTTGATTTTTCGTTTTTTTAGTATTAAGTTTTGTCAAATAATCCCTTTAAAAACGATGGCAGAAATGTTGTTTTATTTCATTTCGGTTCAGAACACGCTCCCAGCACCTTGATGAAGAAATATTTGCCACAACCTTTTTCCGGAAGTGCGATCACTGGCCGTACAATTAAGAAGTATGCTGGAATAATCTCTTACTCATCCTCGATACTAGATACACAAAAAGGCCTTGAGTTTAATATTGCATCTATTCAGGTTGGGAAAGTAGTAAGTCCTACTGTAGTAAGTATGCATTCAGCGACTACTCGGTAGAAATGCTGTTTTGTAGATATCACAAGAGCTTCCCAAATAATTTCCATTGTTTTTGCTTTAAATAGAATGAGAAATCTGATTATTGTTTATTCGAAGAAATTTATTTAAGTCCATTAATTGACAATTACCAACTTTGCTCCAACAATATATCACAAAAATTTTCATGACGGTTAAAAATTTGCGATAATGTTCCCAAAAACTCTTCAGGTGTTCGCGGATAACCAATCCTTATCAATTTTGGAATCAGTCCACAAAACCACTTGTTAAACCGTTAGTTTCAACACTTCCTTCACATGATTCATAAGTTTTGACAATGTTAATGCACCTATTAATTCCAATTATGGTACACTGATATGTCCTATAGCAGAATCCTTTGTTTTTGAGGCGATAGCTTATCGCGTCTTATGTGCCGATGTTTTTATCTCTTGTGTAAATTACCGCTGCTCATGATGATAGTCTCACAAAACCCGTGAAGTTGTACTACATGTGTTGTGCTAATTTATCGTAGTATTTTAATTTTAACCACACTGCGCAGGTTTTCGATAGTTTATCCACTCTTCTTTGATTTTAGCCAAAAAACGATCAACCCAAGCAAATAGCTCTCTCATAAACTCTGGAATTATATCTCAACATAAATCCCATACCATGGGATCAAATACTTTAATAGATTTTTCAAAAATTATTCTTTTAGCATGGGTCTGTTTATTCTCCAACTTAACCTGGAAAGAAAATATTATTAGTTATTCCATTCCAATTTAACTCCAAAACTTTCGATGTTTCAGGATTTTTGATCATTTGCTTGATGCTTTGATTTTCTGCATTACATAATTTTGTAATATTTGATGATATTTTTCAGTGTGCCCCCTGGTCAGTCAACCAATATTTAAACATTCTATCAGTTAATGAACATTCTCTCAATTCTCTCAGCTTTGTTGTGTCACTCATTGTCAATTAGTATTACATGTTTCTATCTAAATAAATAATAAAAATTTTTGTTTTGTTAAACTTAGTCATAATATTATATGTAAATATAATACGGTTGTTTAAATTTATAAGAAGTAGAATAGTTGTCTGTAGTTGTAGAGGAGAAGAGCTTATTTTCTCGTTTGAATAGAATTGTTTATTGAGATGATATATGGAAACTTGCATTTT
The DNA here is from genome assembly GCA_963693315.1 of Diogma glabrata. Classification (NCBI taxonomy): domain Eukaryota; kingdom Metazoa; phylum Arthropoda; class Insecta; order Diptera; family Cylindrotomidae; genus Diogma; species Diogma glabrata. The sequence continues at coordinate 185,152,914 of OY856186.1, forward strand.
ACGGGGAAATTTTACGGGGGAAATTTTTAATTTACGTACGATGAAAAAGATAATAAAAAAAATAAACAAGAGATGAAGAATTTTACTATTTATACTCAATCAAATATTCCGGGTCATTATATAAATTTTGATCAAACGGTTAACATTGTGTAAATTATAATCGTCGATTTTGTAAAAACTGTTTATTATATACTAATTTTTGGTTTTCAATATTATTGAAACAACAAAAAATCATTTAAAATAGATTTTACAGTTGCCAAAAAACAATTTGCAAATTTGTCGGCAAAAGTTTAGAGTAAATTAAACAATTTATAATAAAGAAACAAGCTAAGAAAAACGTGTCAAAAATTTTTGATATTTGATGTTTGATTTTAAATCTCAAAGATGTATCCATGATCCTTATTTAATGTTTATTAGCATGACAAAAATTAAAATAATGTTATAGTTTTTTTTTAAGTGAAAACTTCTTTAGGCGCGTTGTGCAATTTTGTATGGGGAAAAAATTATATATTCGTGTTATGATTTTTACAAATCACGAAAATATTTTTAAATATAAAATACCTCTATCCGTTCTTATCGTTTCAAATTGCAATATAGATAGTGCGGTCGACTGAGGTTCTATAGGTAGTGAGTTCAATTCCTGGAGTGGTACATTTTTTTTATTGTTTTTTTTTAGTTTTTATTAAATACATACCATTAAAACTATTTTTTTTATCCATGAAATCATAAAAATCATAAAAATTTTATTTTACGAATTTTAAAAAATTGATCTATAATGCAGTTTTTTAAAGTTATATTGCTACTGTCTTTTGCATTCGAGTCATCATGCATTCGAGTCATCATAAATTTTAAATATATATTAAATTGAAAGTCTGCTTGTCCCTCATGCATTAATTTACCATTCATCCGATCATCATGAAAATTAAATTTGGGAAGTTGTTGTATGCACTAGCCCAAAGGTGACTGGCAAATTGTATATTTTCAAAAACTACACCTCAATGCCCTTATAATAATCTTAAGATATTTTGCCTAAATGTTGATAATTATTTAATTTGGTTTTTATTTAAATTTCATACGGTAGTTTGCTTTGATCGATGTTTTTTTTGTTGAACATAATATTTATGAAATTAAAAATGAAAGTATCTGTAAAATTTAAAATTGTTGATCTGTGGCAACGCCGCGTACTTTAGTCCCTGTTATTGGCATATCAGCTTACTTGATACCACTGGGTATACCACTGGCAATAGCAGTGAGAAATCACTAGCCAAAGTGATATCTTAGGGGTGCTGGCGGATGAAGCTTTTTCAATCAACGATAGCATCCCTTAGTCTTAAAATGGAATATTCTTTGATGACACGCCATTTTTTTTTAAATAAAATGTGTTTGGCAGTAAAAATGACAATGTGTGTCACAACAACACAACCAAACTTTTAAGAACAAGGTCCCACAATAACATGCTTTCTAAGGTGTTGATGGACGTAAAATTTTTCTATGATATGTTTTGATTATTTTAAATATAAAAATGTATATAATAGTTGCGGTTTATTGGAAAAGAAAAAATTTGTAATTGAAAATACGTCATAACATCCCTACCCCCTTAAAATTAGTTAAATTTATCGGAAATTGAAAGGATTTGAGAGATATTCAACTGATTTAGTTGTTTAATTTAATGTTTTTGTTTGTTTCTTTTGTTAACATTTATTGCTTTATTGGAAAAAAAAGTCCAACAACAACATGGGATGTAAGATGTTGATGGACATATTTCCATCACCTAATAAACTATGACATAATTCAATATTTCATGATCAGTAAATATCATGATCAATAAATTAAAAAGTAAATTTTAAAATTAATTTTTTTTGGCAGGACTGAAACAAAAATAGGTTTGGTAATAATCCAACCTGTGGTGTATTCCCCGTGACAACTGACTGTACTTATGTACCACAAAAAACAATTATTTGATGGTGAAACAATTCCGTATACCTTTTTGTAGTTTGATTTTGAAATTCAGTGATTGCAGATATATTTTTAAAAGAATTAATTTTCGTCAAAGTTTTAAACATTCTGCATAGAAATAAACCACAAAGAGAAAAAGTTTCGCGCGCGTAGCCTATAAACTTTTATACACTAACCTTTTTGGTTTCATTCTTTAATCATTTTCTACATAAAAGTCTTGTGAAGTTTTCCTATAAATATTCCTTTAAACAATTTCCACGAAATTGAATTTATAATTAAATCTTAAAAATATGAAAGAGCTTCATAATGTAAAAGTTTAAGTAAAAGTTATTTATATTATAACAAAAGTTGTTCGTGTTTTTGTGTTGTTATTGTATTTTTTGATATTATTTCTCGCAAAAATACCAGGAACAACAATAACAGCTAAGAGATAATGTAAGAAATATAGAAATTTATGAGCTTAAAACGAAAAAAAATTATTATTTTTTTAGCTTCCCACAACCCTTTTTGAATATATTATCCTTTTTATGCTTATTTTTACTGTTGGCATTTTTCTTATTAAACTCTGGAGTAAGTAATGAAGTTAAAGAAAATAGCAATTCAGTTTAATAAAATGGAAGAATTAAATGAAAAAAGGAGAAGTGGATAATTGGAATTTAAAAAATTTAAGGATAGTACAATTTACTTGTATTTGGATAATTTTCATTCTTTAAGTGATTAAAATTTAGATAATCAATACTATTGTGAAACTAAATGTGCCAAAGTATAAATATGAAAAACACACACACATTTCCCCTTAAAAAACTAGCACTGCAAATTGAAAAACAAAAAACACGAATTAGTACAACCTTGATGGAAAATTAATTGTTAAAAACAAAAATAAAATGTTCATATACGTTATCAGATTTTTAAGAAAAAATTACGGCTTGGATGAAAAAAGTTTTATGTTCGTGACAAAGAGTTACAATTTTTATTGTTGTTGGTTAAAAAGTTTAAATGAGATTTACCCAGGTTTGTTCGTGGATATGATAAAAATCTGAAGAAAAATGAATAATTATGAACTTTTAGTTGAATTACTGCGGATATGTGATTTGGATATTGAGTCTGCTGTATAAAATATTCTCAATCAAGTAAACAAAATAAGTTTTTTAATCTGATGATATTTTCACAAATTAATAGTAAATCAAAGTGAATACTGATCAGCGTCTAGTCTCTAAGGCAAGACATTAAGTTTCTGGCAGTAAGCATAAAACGCATGGGCGGATAGCTGAAAGAGCCAACTAACATGCTGGTGTCAGAAGGTATAGATTCAACTTATTAGAATAAAACCAGAGCTCTGTTAGCTCTGTTAGAAACAAAAACTGAAATTTTATCTGTTTTTAACAAGACCTAGCCTCCCTTCACGTCTCATATTGACAACGTTCAAGTAGAGAGTTCTAATTCAAGCAATCTAAACTTAGTTTGTGGTGAAAATCTTTCATAGAATCTAGATCGAAGCCATCATCTACAATGTGTAAGAGAGATCATTTCGAAATCAGGAATCATCCAGCTCGAAGGACCAATTGGTTGATTTCACGTTGTAATTCTATTTGTTTAATCAGTTTATTTTCTTATTTTCTGAGTCCATCAATTCTGCTGTTGTTAGGGTTTTATTTTACATTAAGATTAATCCTTTTTAGGGTTTCGTACCTTGAAAAAGTAAAAACGGTACTCTATTAGTGAGACTTCGGTATCCATCCGAATTTCTACATAATAGATTTTCTCAAAAACTATAAGTGCTATCAACTTGAAATTTTTTACATTATACAATGTATTGGTTCACGCCTGCTGACAACAAAAACGTTATAAATATTTGTTTTTATCAATATTTTATGGACATATACATAAGGAGATAGTAAAACAAAAGTTTTTTTTAAGAATTCGGGTTTGGTTTAAAAAATCAAAAAAAATAGAAATATCTCAAAAAGACATTTCAGTGAATTATTGACTGCTTAGTTTTTAAGTTATTTCCAAAAATGTGTTTATATTTTGTCCCCCGCTTAACTTCGAATACTACAGAAGCAAAAAATTGAAATAATTCAACTTTGTAGGAATTTTGCACAAAAAAAAACGTTTTTTTGTTTTGGTTGTTATAATTTCAAATGTTTATTGGAGGGGGTTGAGAGTAAAAATTACGAAAACAAAATATTTTTGGTCATATCAAGTGGGGTATCATATGAAAGGTTTTTTTTCCTAGTCTAAAACATTTTTTTTGTAATTTTCGAAAGCACATTTTTTGACTTATTTTAGAAAAAGTAAAATCTTAGTTTTATCCCCCCACTTATCTTCGAACCTTTCAAAAGAAAAAATTTTAAAAATTCACGGTTGTAGGAACTTGGCCAAAAAAATGAAAAATTTTTTTTGGTCGTTATAATTTCCAATGTTCTGTGGAGGGGGTTGAGAGTAGAAATTTTGAAAAAAAAAAAAATATTTTTGACCTTGATAAGTAGGGTGTCATATGAAAGGTGATTTTTTTTGTAGTTCATTTTTTTTTGTAATTTTCGAGAACACTGTTTTCGAGTCGAGTTATTTTTTAAAATGTGAAAATTTGTTTCTGTCCCCCTTTATCTTCGAACATTACAGAAGCGAAACATTCACGCTTATAGGTAATGTTGTAAAGATTGAACGAAAACTGTAGCGGTTAGCTCATTATTTTAAATGTGACTTAGAGGGGTTTGATAGAAGAAATATCCAATAGTTTTGACCTTGACAAGTGGGGTTTCATATGAAAGGTGAGTTGGGTGTCATATGAAAGGTTGTTTCTAGTCTAAAACAGTTTTTTTCGTAATTTTTAAAGTCAGCATTTTCGATTTAAAATCGTGTTTTTGTGAAGAACTATTAACGTAGAATTATGAATTCTATGATGAGGATCAATTTTGTTACTTTGCAGCAAATGTATAATTTAGTAACTAATATTATAATATAATATATAATATAACTAATAATTTAGTAACTAATTCAATTCAATTCAATAATTTAGTAACTAATTCAATCTAAAGAAATTTAGAAAATATTTTATAATATTAATGTTCTGAAATAGTCTTAAATAGATAATGGCTAGTCAGATGAACTCGGCTTAAAGAAACATTATTCGGGATGACCATTGCCATTTAGTAATATTCATGTTCCAAAAATTGTAACATGTTATCAGTATACGCATTCCATTAAATCTTAATGATTTCGAGAAAAACTGTGTTTATGTTTGACTAATAATTGATTTAAATTAAAAAATTTTGTCACCATAAACAGTTATGGGTAAAATTCAACCCAACGGAAAACTATATTAGCAAATACTGTTTTTTCATATTATTATATACACGGAACCCTCGGCAAGCGAGTTATATTCGCACTTGACCAGATTTTTAATTTGTGAATCGCAATATCGTCGGCTACAAAGCATTTGCGTGTAACTGCAATTTAGAAAAATGGAAATGAAGCTCACAAACTATTTATTGTGCTTCTAAATATGCTTTCCAAAAAAATTACTATCAATAATTAAAAAATATTGTTTAGAAGCGCAATAAATCGTTTTGTGAGCTTCCTTTCCATTTTTATAAAATGTAGTTACACGTAAATGTTTTGTAGCCGACAATATGTAGGTTAGTACCATAACTAATTTATTGTAACTAGAAAATTTATTCACCAAGTCTTATAAAATATCTGCTTCGATTGCCGATTGCAGGTTGTATATTTTGGGAGACCTTTTTTCTTCATCAGCATCAGTAGTAACATGTAAATCTGATGTCAGCAAAAGTCAAAATTTTCTTTCCATTAACCGCTATTGTGAACCCATTGATTCACTTCTACAAGCAGCCCTGCTTTCACTCCTCTGGACGCACGATCTGCTGGATAGGTAGAACATAATTTCCGCAGTTTTGTTGCCTGCAAACGCCATCCAGTTTGATGGAAAATCGGAAAACTACTTCAATACAGTTGTGGAATCTGTCCAAGCGCAAAATTTCTCTTTTGATACATTATATTAAACTGTTTTCCATAACTTAGCTAACAAATCAGCTCCACAAAATTACAATCTTGGGATCTAAACTTGCTTTATTGCAACAACCTTAATTTTTGCCGTCATTAAATTTATCTTTATTTATCCATATTCTCCAATATATCTTCCATTCCTTCCATAAGTTCGTCCACTTCCGTCGCAAAACCCATGATATTCAACTTGTTGATATTAAACAAATTGAGGGATTTGTAGGTTTTAGTTTTAGCAGTTTTAGTTCCTCTTTTATTTCTTCATAGTATTTTGAAAGTTGTTGTGCCGACATGTCGTCCCAGACAACATTAAACATCCACAATCTCTGCAAAGGAATTTTGAATGAAACAGCTGAGGGAGAAACTCATCCAAGTGGATCGGAAATTTCGCGATATTTCTGACAATATACGATGTTTGTTTGGTACAACATTGTTGTCTATATTGATAATGTAAGTATGTATCTTTAGATGGGTTTAGATGGGTTACATTGAAAACCTACTATCTATATCAGTAATTATAAATTTCAAAATCAGTATTTCTGAAAGAAGAATCAAATCTGTCTGATAAAGTTGAACAGCTAGATTTACATTTCCGTAATTGGAACTCTCTAAACATTTCTAATTTGTTCTTTTATGCGCATCGCATCTTCAATGGAACCTGCGCCACATTTGACCGTTGACGCAATACTTTCGTCATTAAAAATGGGGAGCTTGCAACACCAAATTTCACGGTAGTTTGGTTAGTTGATATTGACTTAATTTACCACAAGGATTTTGACTACATAATATCCAATGGTATCAATATCAGCAACTAATAGAATTTTGTGCCACCAAAATCATAATATTATGGACCACAATAAAAGTTGTACAGTCGGTACCACCATTAATGTATCGTTAAGCGATACGAATATTGATGTTCTCCAAGACAAATAAAATAACGCGAGCTTTAGTGGTTAAACTGAGGCATATAACAGCAACCCTCCTCGGTGCACAATTTTCTTCCGATAGTGTAAGTAAACAGTTTTAGTTGAATTGTGATTATATTAAGTGATTTTTTATTGTAAATTAAAAGTTTTTTTGCCGTAAACGTAAACTACCAACAACTGTTTCTCATTTCTATTAATTTCAATTCACTAAATTTTATGGTCGACTTTCGCTTGAACATTTTATTTAATAGATTGGTTTTAACGGTGATCAACGGGGCTCCAGCTTTCATGAACTCTCCTGCTTTTTATGTGTTTAATCGTATTTTTGAATTATGGCATCTACGGCTGATGACTATTTTTCTCGTACGTGCTCATTTCATCTGAGGTCATATTTTTTAGCTTGTGTCCTCTACAGGCAGGTGAGACGACGCACATTGTAGAATGAGCATTAAAATCTGTGTGAAAATGTTGAGCCTTTTTACTTGTTTAGTATACTGAAATATAAATAAAATTTATTCATATAAGCCTCAATAGGTTCGCAACACTGGCAACTTCAAAAATTAACTTTGTAAAACTTCACACCTGGATATTAAATCTCCATCCATATGCAATGAGAGACTTTGAAAACGGTAGAAAATAAATATTCAACAGAACGTCTACATGGTGTCTGGTATTTAAGCATTTAGTTCACTGCCACGAGTGTTGATAATTTGCTCGTACCGCTTTTAATTTTAAACTCGTATCTTATGGTGTTTTTGTAAGTTTACTAATTTCGATTACGCCGTTCTAAGCGCTCAATGTTATTTTTGAAACGCCTACATGTGCTACATCTTACGATATTAGCATACATCAAGAAGAGTGCAAATTATTTGGACAGTCAGAATGTTTATAAAACAGCATAACAGCTCACGTCTTGTATCATAGAAGTGATGTATAATATTCCTGACCCAAACATACGCCTGGCCTTTGCATGATGCCCACTAAACATACGTGCTATATTTACAGATATATAAGATTTTGTTTCGCGTTTATCTCAAACACTCAACTAACGGTTAAACAAGTTTTGTAACCGGGCCCATTTTACTTACAGATGGCAGATGACACTTCTGCATTAGTCAAAACATTCCTGAGTTCCTATTAAATTATAGTCTTGCAATTGTTTTTATGAACTCATTTATAATAATATCTGCATTTTTAAAAGAGTTGGTGTTTGCAATAATCTATAGTGATTTTCAGCAATTTTTTTAGACTTCCATTTTATGGATTTACGTGGGAGAAGAGACCAGTGTTGATATAATCAAATCCTTTGAAACGGACGTGGATGACCAATACCTTTGTTCTTGGCTTTATAGATTCTACCTGTTTATCAGCATATGCCCTGATAAAAATTGTTAGAATTATTTTCACTATATTTGGGTATCACTTTGTTTTTATTTTGACTGACTCTCTATGATGATCTTCTCAACTTCTTTCTGAATCTTGGCTTGCTTATAATTACTGTGATTCGGTCTTGCTTTAAGATAAGTGACATGGGTCATCACGCATGCAATCTTTGTTAGTCACTCTTTTGTGGCATCATTTGTGATCTTAATTTAGCTAAGCAAAAAAAAATTAAATTCTTTTAATAAAAATTACGGGTGCTCCAAACCGTTCTACAATACAAACTACATCCCTGGTAAGAAAAAGCTAAGGAGCCAAGCCTGGGCAAAGACCGCACCATAGTTTTGGGGATTGGGCCAGGCTTAACATTTTCAAACGGCACAAGCTTTGACCAAGCTTGTACTGATGTCCTGGGGCCAAATAAAGATAAACATAATATGGTCTGCACATGTTTACAATGCATTAGACTGGTTAATAACGCGTAATATAATAAACTGAACCTTGGTTCAGTCTAGGCCTTTGCAACTGGCCCAGAACTGGCCCAAAGCTAACTAGCCAAGTCTTGGTTCGCCAATAATGGCCTGAGATTGGCCCGTTGTTTAACATTGGCAGCTCCTACCCGGGATAGAATGAAAGTGGATGTCGACATAGAGAATATAAAGTCAGTGCTCTAAAAAATGATGATTGTAAATTTAGCACGTTCAACTCTCACGCCTATAGAAACCTAGCAAAGAAACTGATGTTGTATTTAGCCTATGAGCATAAAACTCACTGATGTTTGTAGAACCGCAAGTGAACAACATTAAAAACTATAAGAAACTAACCATAGTGGGTTATAGTTTGTACCCGTTAGATGTTAAATTATTCAACGAATTATTAATTTCCTATAGATAAGCATAGCTTTGTTGTTATCAATTTAAATAAAGCCAATAGATAAGTTCAAATCGACAAAAATACTTATATGTCGTAACTATGAACAAGAAGTTGAAATGCTGACCTTGCAGTCATCATCACCCCAATCAAATTTCAACTTATCTCAAATCATTACTGACATTATAATGGATAATAATTTCAATGTAGACATACAAATACATAAGAAAACAAAACATAAGGAATCACAACACAATCAATTAGTATGAAGCCAATAAATTTATATCATGTACATTCGTAACGATTACGTTCATATCCTTTTTCTTGATGCTTGTTTTTTTCTTTTATTTTTAATAACCTCAATTCAATCAACCAAAAATGCTTTTGTAATAAAAGGAAAAACACAAATCCACTCGCCATTTATTCTTTTTTATGGTTTTCCCTTGCCCAAACTTTTCGTTATGTTCCGTTTTTCTTTTGTTTTAATGTTTTCTTATAGTTATGTTTTCGTTGTGTGGTGGTGATGGTGGCGGTTTATTTAAGAAAGATACACTCATAGATCATAATATTATATGTTATGTTTATGCTACTGTTTTCTTAACTGTAACCACATATTGTTTTTATAGTCTATTGCAAAAAAAACTTAGATTTTGTTTGAAATATGATTGGATGTTTGGAATTAAGATGTTTGTATAAAAATATTGCTGCTTTAAAGTTTGCGGTTTTTAAGTTTTTTATTTTTTAGCGTTTTTGGTAGATAAAAAACTTAAAATTTTATTGATTTTCTTTATGAGCGCACATCATCGTTGCATAGGTAACTATTTGTACTATGAAGTTGTTTTAGCTTAGATGTAATTGTTCACTCCTAAATCGTCTATATTGTTCTCATGAATTTTAAGAGAGGACTATGAATTATACATAAAATTTCAAAACTGCTATTTCTAAACCAATTTCTTTAAATAATTTCTTAGAATTGATTCCCAATTGTATTAACAATAAAAAACTAAAAGAATACAACATATGTATAATGGTCTACACAAAAAGATCTAAAAAAATTTGGTTTCATAAAAATGAAAAGTTAATAGATATAAAACAAACAGATCGATCTAAAATTTTGGAACTGTCTCTCTTATAAATTTCTGCATATAGAAAACTTAAACTTTTTTAGCGTTTAGTATTCAATATTTTGGAACTAAGTAAATACTGGTAATGGTGAAGGTAAAGTTGTTTATTATTGTTTTAATAATAATAACAACAAATAGTAAATAGCTGTTTTATTATTCCATTAGTTTTTTTTATTCTAGAAATTTCCACTCATAAAGTTAAATTTATTTGCAACATTCTGATTTAGGATTTATGTTGAATTAGTTAGTAAAACGATTGGCTAAAAAACGTTCTAAATTGCAGTTACAATAGGTGATCCGGCTGAACGGCTGATAAGTAAAACAAAAAATACGGTTGATTCCGGTTGAGCCGTTCTATTGCAATTTGATTTCAAAATTACCCTGAATTAGAGTTTTAGGAAACTGGATTATTATTTTTGCACACGATAAGGTAAACCTTTTCCATCAGTTTTATCATAATCCCTTCATTATTGTTGTAACCGCTAATATGGATAAAGACACTGAAAAAAAATCCAACAAATTTTTTTACAGCAAGTGAAAAACCGAAAGTTGGAATGCAGAACTGTTGTGAACCGTATTAAATTATTATGTACCAAGTTTCATCCAATTCGATTAGCAGGTACCGATGTTATTGGCTTTCAAAAAATCAGTGCTTGAGAAACCACTCACCATTTTGTCAATATCGCTCTAAAATTAATCAGCTCCTTGCTATACATATTTGCAACTTTTTCCAAATTGTCGTCATATTAATTCAATCACGAAACTTGAATGCTTTCACCAACAATAAAAACATAGTGAAAAAAATCACTTGTTGTTTGGTGACCCACCCAGCCCTTTGTCCAATATATACTCTTGAAACAATTGTAACGTTTGCGTTTGTAAAATATGTGTTTTGGTTCTTTGTACATGACAAGCACAGTATGACACACCTCATTAAAAAGAACAGTTCAAATGTACAGTTCATTAAAGCCCTTAGCGCAAATACTAGTCCTGCCGGTGTACATTACCTTGGGCATGAGTACAGAAAAGAAGGACTGCTAATGGGTAGCCTCAAAATGTGATTAAGTACCCAACCTACTTGCTTTGGCGATGAACATTATATTGTACATGGGTATGAGCACAGATTAAGCTAGAAGGAATGATTATAGACACTAGACAGCCTCAAAAGTTTGTCAAACAAAACCTACAACTACAAAACCTACAAAACCAAAACGAATAAGTTCGAATAAACTTCAAGCACATGTGTACGTGTTGTGTTTATCATATCAATTTAGTAAAAACTGCAGAAAAAATTGCATGCATTCGAATGCGGTTGCCATTAGAAAACATTGAAAGTATGATCATATCAATTTTTATTACAATACCATAAGTCCAGCAAACAGGAAAGTGAGACCTAAATTCTGAGTAATGTTGGTAATAATGGTAAGTATTTGGTTACTGAAGAGTTGTCCAGGCGAGCACTCCCTCTAGTTTCATCGAAGATAAGGCGATATACAGAGAGAGTTATTGCCAGACCACGAAGGAAGTGAAAGGGAGGATTGTTGGGTTAAAAAATGTGTTTCGGTGAAATTCTGGTGGGATGACCTTTGCTGCCAATCACGAAAGTTTTGTCTTCATTCAAGGTATGGTTGACGGAGGTTGACGAGATTTGCGTACCAAATCAGTACGCACAAAGACATGTGAACAAGACTCGTAAGTTTTGGAAACGATAACTTTGGGAGAACCATGTCTTGAAGCATGGGTGGAGCGAAGATGATTGAAATGTTATTTCAATTGAGAAACGAACTCAAATTGAGGAGAAAAGCGGAGTTCTCGCTAAAGAATTCACTCGGGAGACAAATGTTAGTACCGTAGAGTAGCTCAGCCGATGAAGATTGGAAGTCGCCTCCGAAAGTGGTTCCTAGTAGTCTGGCTAATAATATTCGTGTTCAGTCCGTGGTGTCGTAAGTCATTACTGATTTAAGGGAGCGGTGCCAACCGATGATTCTGTTGCTTTTTGGATTGTAACATGGTGAATTTAGACAACTCACTAAAGCGATTGGATTCAAATGGGAAGCCCTGACCCGTAACAATTACTTAAAATACTCCGTAACGAGCGATCCAATGGAATCAGAGAGCTGAAGCTACCGTTCCAGCTGTTATATCCAAGACGGGAATGGCTTCAGGAAAGCGAGTATATTGGCCATTAATAGCGTTTGTCCTCAGAGATAGAAAGTGGATGAATAATGTCTATATAAATCTCGGCAAATCTCTGAGAAGTGGAGGAATATTTACCCAAAGGCGATTAAGTATGGCGTATGTGGGTAGTGAAATCCGAAATTCTACGTCCACGCCGTGCTATCTGGGTAACGCTAACAAAATTAGGTTGGTGTAGTTTAGAGGAGCAGAGTAAATGCTGCCTAAACTCAATGATTCTGCACCATGGCGAGTCATTGGCGCCACAAAACCAATGCAACTCAAGCGTCTGTTCTCCATTTAAGGGGCGGGTTGGAGCAGGCGTCTGTCTTGGATCAAGCGGCTTGCTATATAAACGTGTAGCAAGCGTCTGTTTTCCATTTTAGTGGCAGTTTGTAGCGGGCGTCTGTCTTGGATCAAGCGGCTCGCTATATAAACATGTTAAAAAGTTGTTTCTGGTGACCTTAAGATGCAGAACGAACCCATTCACAAAAATTTGGGTTGGGCGAAGGGCTAACACCCCATTTCCGTAAAAAATTACTTGTCATGAATTCTGTGCACAGGCCTCGGATTATCTCGGATTCATTATTAGAACGACCTCAGAAACTGTACCCGGACTACGATTTAAAAATGGGAACCTGGAACGTGCTAAGCCTTAGAAGACCAGGATATCTACTAAAACTTACAAAACAAATCGATAGTTATACACTAGATATGGCGTTACAAGAACTAAGATGGCCAGGGAGTGGAATCCACGAAACAGCCAAGGGATATACTCTCTACTATTGCGGTCATGAAAACGGAGGAGAATTTGGAGTTGGCTTTCTCATACATCGTCGCGTGAATCAACATGCTATCGACTTTTGCCCAATTAATATTCGGATATGCACAATGAAAATCCGTATGCAAAAATTTAATGTGACGATCATCAATGTTCATGCACCTACTGAAGACAAAGCAGATGACATTAAAGAACTGTTCTTTTTAGAACTTGGAGAAGTCATCAATAACATTCCGCGACACGATATAAAAATTGAGGTAGGTGACTTCAATGCGCAAATTGGTAGAAGTGCAGAGCTTAAAACACATGTCGGCCCTAACAACTTGCATCATACTAGTAACAATAACAACTTTCGCGCAGTTGAACTGGCTATGATGTATGATCTAGTAATTTCTAGCACTTTCTTTCCTCATAAGAGAATCCACAAAGCAACGTGGAAATCAAACGATGGAAGAAATGAAAATCAAATCGATCACGTCATGATTTCTAAGAGACAATCTACAAGTGTAACTGACGTTCGATCATACAGAGGTGCTGATATGGACACCGATCATATGCTTGTCATCTTTAAGTACAAGTACAAATTATCATCTACATTTAATAGGCAAACAAAAAAGACCATGCGCTGGAATGTCGAAGCATTTAAACACATGGAAACACTGAATAGATATCAGGAAATTGTAACGCAAAGAATAGAAGAGCATGACATTTCGTCTGAGATGCCATTAAACATACAAGAAGAATGGCAAACGCTTCAATCAACCATCATATCTGCAGCACAAACTACAATCGGAAAACAACCACCGAAAACACGTAATGAATGGTTTGATGACGAGTGCCGCGAAAGCATTGAGCACAAACAAAATCTGCGAGAAAAACGGTTAAATGGCTTCACCCGAAGCTCCCAAACTGATTATCTATATGCGCCAGAAAAGCCTCAGCAAAATTTCCATGGGAAAAGAAACGCGAACACATGAAGAGTTGTATCGAAAA
>OY856186.1:185167341-185389945 GCA_963693315.1 Diogma glabrata
CAGCTGTGCGTGTTGTGTCTTCAATTCTTGATATCACAGAGCCAAGGCCTTGTCTTAGCTGGAGGAGGAACAAGAAAGAGCGACAGGGTTATCTGCCGCTCTTAGTTTGAGAGCAATCATTGTGGCAAAACTTTGTTGACTATCTCGGACGTTTTCTGCAAGTCTGCCTCGACTAGCGCGATAGTAGTATCCACAGACAACGGAACTTTTTCCACCCATGTAATTTTTAACATATTTTTTGTGACAAAACCTTTGGATTCAGAAGATAAATCCCTGAGAAATTTGGAGGGTTTTTATCCCCCCAAGTAAAAAGTCCATAGTGTGGATCTCATTACGCAATCAGTGTGAAGAGATGCTTAATAGGCGGGCTAGAAGAGCTTCTTGATGCCTTTTATATGAGTTAGCAATGTCTGTTTGTTTGGAGCAGAATGTTTCCCATCAATGAAACAATGGACGGCGCCAGTTCATAACTCTATAGCTTAGTTTGCTAGGACTTAATGTTGCCAAGGGAGAATTTTGTCCTAAAGCGTGATAAATCCAAAGTTCTGATTTATTGGCTAAACAGATGAGAGGCTTTAGGGGTGACGGCGTGAATTTGGGGTGTAAGTGTTGCAGGAGCGATTGCGACTGCACTTTCAGGTGTCGTTTTGAGGTGGAAAGCGTAGATAGAGAAGTAGATGTTTGATGAATGTGCATTCTCAAAATGCAGCTTCCATTTAGGCGACAATCATCATTTCAAGCTGCTAGTGAGTTTTTGTTAAGATATAATATAATTCAATTTTGTCTTCTGTTGGGTGTGGATGACAAAATAAAATAAATAAATTTTAATCAACCAATTTTTTTTCAATAATAATAAAAGTTAACTGTACTGTCAAAATAATCAAGTTAAAGTTTTAATTAAAATATTCGTCTTCTTATATGTTAATTTGTTAACTTTGTAACATATAAAATTCTGCACTTTTATTATGTCTTGCAAATTATGCAATAAAAAGGTTATAAGGCAATCTGAGCCTAGTGTTATGTGTTGTGAATGCAAAGATATATATCACCTAGTTTGTGTTAATTTTACATCTAGTGAAGAAAACCGAGTGTGGCGTTGCAATGTGTGTGCTTTAAAAGTAAAAAATTTCGTTTTAAATGAATCTCAAAATATCACACTTGAAACCATCTCAAAACAAATAAATAATCTGCAATCGGAGCTAAATAATATAAAAGTTGAGATATCTGCTAATTTGAAATCACAGGAAGGGCGCTTTGTTTTGATTGAAAATGCGCTTCAGCAAATGACAGATTTACATAAAGAAAACCAAAATCTAATGGATCGGTTAATACAATTGGAGATTTCTTTAGATAACTCTGATCAAAAATATTTGAATGACTGTATAGAAATTCAAGGAATTCCATCGACGTGTGAAGGCTCACCATATGAAATTGCTACACAGTTTTTTTCTAAACTAGCTGTAACGGTAGACCAAAAAGACATCAACCTTTGTTATAAAGTTCATTCAAAAAATAAAGAGCAAAACAACGCAAGTGAAAACGGTACAACAAAATCTATCGATGACGTTTCTACTATCAACTCAAATAATTATACAGGAAAACAAGATCATAATAAAAACATAAATAAAAACAATAATTTAAAATCGAATACAGTTAGCTTATTTGTGAAATTCGTCAATCATCATACAAAACAATTAATAATGCAAAACAAGAAAAAACATCGTAAACAACTAACAACAAAGTTATATGGATTTAGTTCAGGGAAAGAAAATCCGATATATATAAATGAGTGTCTGACAGCAAAGAAAAGAAATTTAATTAAACAAGCAAAAGATGTCAAGAAAAATTTGGAATATAAATATCTATGGACCAGCAATGGCAACATATTCATGAGAAAGTCGGATGGAACAACTCGTATAACCATAAGAACCTTGAAGGACTTGCAATCACTTAATTTATCAATTTAAATAGTTTCAATGTATATGTCTATAAATAATAATCATATTGCTAGCCCATCTCAGGGTTCTTGCTCTACGAGTTCTTCCGTTCCTGATTCCAACTTTCTTAATCATACTAATATTAATCATAATAATTTTGTTGTAGATACTCCAATGATGATTCATCAGAATATCAGAAGTATGAGGAAGAATTTTGATTTGTTCCTAACTAACTTGGCTACTTTTAAGCAACTTCCAAAACTAATTTTTCTATCAGAAATTTGGATCGCAGATGATGAGGTCAGTACCTACGAGATAAATAATTACAGTGTTTTTTCAAAGTGCAATATGCACTACCGTGCTGGTGGTGTTATTTGCTATGCTCACAATAGTATGGAAGTCATAAGTTTTAAAGAATTTCATTTTAAATCCTCTGATTGTTTACAACTAGATATCAGCTTCCAAGGACAGAGATATAGCTTCATATGCGCATACCGTTTTCATTTCCAGCCGGTCGAGTTATTTATATCCGATATTAGATCTATGCTTAAAGGAATAAAATCGAAAAATCTCTTTTTCCTCGGTGATATAAATATTAATATTTTAGAAGAGAGAGCTCAGGTTGATGAGTATTTTTTGACTATGTCATCATTTGGTTTAAAATCTTTAATAAATACCCCAACGAGAGAGAACTCATGCTTGGATCATGTTTTCTTCAGATTTTCAAATCCGAACATTAATGTTACTTCAGAAGTTATGAATCTCAATATCACAGACCATGATATGGTTAAAGTTTCACTAAACGGCAGTCTTTCAAGTAAAACTGAAGAAAATGTGCCGCGGAAAATAACCAAATATAACTTTGAAAAAATGTCCGTGCTATTAGATAAACACGACTGGTCTAATATCTATACTCAAACATGTCCTTCTATTGCTTATGATAAGTTCTCTAGTGAGCTTGGCTCGATAATCAATGAATGTATTGACACTGAAGTTAGGAAAAATAATAAACCAAAGGCTCTTCGACCATGGATTGATGATAAATTGTGCCGTCAAATTGAGAATAAAAATAACTTATGCAAACGGTCTCGTCGGCAACCCAACAACGCTACCCTTAAAAATAATTGCAAAACCTTTTCCAAAGAGATTAGAACATTGATCAAAAATGCGAAACAGTCTTATTATTTTAAGCAATTTCAAAACAGAAAAGATAATGTCAAAGGGCAATGGAGATTAATCGATGAACTAATTGGGGAAAAATCCAAAAACAAAGACATAAATGAAATAACGGATTTAACAGGCAAGTGTTTAACTCTTGCCTCAGAGATATCTAACGAGTTTAACAAATTTTTTTCGACGATACCAGTAGATATCATCAATTCAAACATTAGAAACGGCTCTGTTGAAGAGTCACTCCTATGGTCTAACACCACACTTGAATCCTGTTTTTTTACTCCTACAACGCCTGAGGAAGTGATCTACATCACCTCCTCTTTGAAAAATAAAAATTCCACAGGTGCCGATGGATTCAGTTCAATTTTGATTAAAAATATCATACATAATATTGCATCGGTGCTCACTTTCATTGTAAACCTAAGCTTTGAAAAGGGTATTTTTCCTGAAGCTATGAAAAACTCAATTGTTGTACCTATTTTTAAGAAAGGTGAAACCAAGGACATGAATAACTACCGACCTATTTCTTTACTGAGTGTGTTCTCAAAAATTTTCGAAAAAATTGTTAAAGTAAGAATGCTGAATTTCCTATCTAAAACTAAATTTCTAGACAAACGCCAGTATGGTTTTAGGTCGGGATGTAGTACTGAAGATGCCGTAAACAACTTCCTTGAAGAAATATACCAGGCATTCAATAACAGCAAAGTAGTGTCGACTTTATTTCTGGATATTTCGAAAGCCTTTGACACTGTCTGTCACAAAATACTACTATGGAAATTAGAGAAAGCTGGTTTCAGGGGTATTACACTTAACTGGTTCTCTTCGTATTTAAATGGTAGAAAACAAAGAACGAAAATTAAAAATCTGCTGAGTGAGCCAATCAGTAACAATATAGGAGTACCGCAAGGGTCAGTCCTCGGGCCTCTTCTATTTCTTATTTATATAAATTCCTTTTTTACTTCTGGTTTCTCTGGAAAAGTTATTGGATTTGCTGACGATATTGCAATAACCTATGTTAGTAATACTTCTTTAACTAATTCTGAAAATATGAGATCTGATCTTGGACTCCTCAGGAGATGGTTTGACTCAAACTTACTAGTGCTTAGTAACAAGACAAAAACTATGTCCTTTAAACAAACTAATAATCCCTTAGATCTCTTGAATGTAGTATACCATAATGGCAGCTGTGAGTATGACTGTAACTCAAATTGTTTTGAACTCAATCAAGTCAATAACTTTAAGTACCTTGGTGTAACAATTGACAGCAGGTTGGACTGGAAAGCTCATACCTCGCTTCTGAGGAAAAAACTTCAAAACTCAATTCGGAAGATGTACTTGCTGAGACAAAATTGTCCTGAAGGTGTATGTAAACATGTATATCACGCACTTGTCGGTTCGCAAATTCAATACTGCCTATCCAGCTGGGGTGGAGCGTACAAGACCACCATTCATCCTATAATTATAGCACAAAAACACGCATTAAGGATCATATATAGACAATCCATCATGTCTAGATCTGCACCCTTATTCATCAAAGCTAATATTTTGCAGGTTAGAAATCTCTATATTTACAAAGTCTTAAAACTGTTCTTTATCAGAAGTGGAAATCTTTCTGTACGTGTAAATGACCTGCACAACCTGAGAAACTATAGAAGATATGAAATTCCACGAGCATATAAGGAACATTTTCGGCACAGCTTGCTGTATACTGGTCCACTACTATACAACAAACTACCCGATAACCTGAGTTCAATTGTATCCCTTCCTAAGTTTTTATCTCACATAAAGAAATGGCTCTTTAGCTTGAAAAACGTTGAAGATTTTATTTTCAAGGTAGTCACCTGATGTTCGCGAACTTCACTGATATGGTTTATCTCTGGTACTGACTAAGCTACGACTAAATCTAAAGGCTTTACTTCCATTACAATAAGCCTTTCTTGTTTAATTCACTTTATACAGATTTGCCTTGTTCTTCGGGTATTTTGATGAATCAACTATAGTTTACTTATTTAATATCCATTATTTAAACCAATTTTTATTGTTTTAGTTTTATTTAACTATTTTATGTTTTCAAAAAAAAAAAAAAAAAAAAAATAAAAAAAAAAAATTATATTCACATACCGCACCCAACTAATTCAAAAACAATTTCTGAAGTTTACTGCTTGAAGTTCTACATGCCACAAAACAGTTAACGCTTTAACTAAGTGGCAGTCCATAAACAATTAAATGTACAATTTACAAAATTAATTTAGATAAACTTATTTATTATATGTAATTATATTGTAAGAAAAATGTATCTAAAACTTCTATGAAGCTTACTATGTATAACATTATATTATGGAAGAACAAATAAATAAATAAAAAATAAATAAATAAAATATTAGCAATTTGATCCTGTTCCAGTTCAGTTGTTGGAAGAAGGGATGGGTCGTTCGCTGACACCAACGGAAATTTGCATCCGCGTCTGAATCAGGCAAGGAGGACGACAGAAAAGTAGAAGAGTGTTGTGGCGCAGAACAAAATTTTCTTTGGCCTTATATCATGAATTTTTCATTTTAAAATTGAAGTATTTGAGATTAATTGAACTGTATTTTATTTTAACATAAATATTTCGAACTACATCGTTCTATACCAATATAGTTGTTGAAACCATTTCGTAGTTCTATTCACCAAATCTGACCGCACGTGAGGTTGAGACAACTGCATTTCGATTGGAAATAGAACATGTTTTTTTCAGTATGTTTGTTAAGTTTATGTGCCGTGCTCAAGAATAACAGACAAGAAAATAACATGCACAGGGGCTTGTAGAAATATTGAAAACTTCTTTTTTTTTGTGTAAGTGAAACATGCATAATATAATATTTTTGTACGAATTTGCGCTCGTTTGATAAATGCCCAAACACCGATTATTTGATGAAGTTTTAGTAGTGTGCTCTGTAATGCCGCAACAACACAACACTTGAAAACTGAAGAAACCCGATGCTTGATAATTTGACAATTACTCGAAAAAAATATTTACTGAAGATAATTCCAGTTGGTTATTTATAATATGTTCTTGGGTATGTGAACAACTTTTTAATATTTATTAAGTCAGACAAAAGCTGTTGCGAATAAAAATTAGGATGTAAAAATATTCGCCTTTAAGATATACATCTATAACATATCAGCATCTAACATCAAACATAAAAACCAAAACATAAACAACGAACATTAAAAAAGTAAAATTAAATATCAAACATACAACATCCAACATGTGACATTCAACATCCGATATCTGACATCAATCTTCGAACATAAACATCAGTCATCAAACATCAAACATCAAACATCAAACATCAAACATCAAACATCAAACATCAAACATCAAACATAAACATCAAACATCAATCATTAAACATCAAATATCAAACATCAACCATGAAACACCCAACATCAAACATAAAACATCAAACATTAAATAACAAACATCAAACAACAAACACCAAACATCAAAAATCAAACAAAAACACCAAAAATCAAACATAAAACATCAAACAGAAACACCAAAGTTCAAACCTAACATCAAACATCATATATCAAACATCAAAGATGAAACACCAAACATCAAACTTAAATCATCAAACATCAACCATCAAACATCAAACATCAAACATCAAACATCAAACATCAAACATCAAACATCAAACATCAAACATCAAACATCAAACATCAAACATCAAACATCAAACATCAAACATCAAACATCAAACATCAAACATCAAACATCAAACATCAAACATCAAACATCAAACATTAAACATCAAACATATAACATCAAACATCAAACATCAAACATCAAACATCAAACATCAAACATCAAACATCAAACATCAAACATCAAACATCAAACATCAAACATCAAACATCAAACATCAAACATCAAACATCAAACATCAAACATCAAACATCAAACATCAAACATCAAACATCAAACATCAAACATCAAACATCAAACATCAAACATCAAACATCAAACATCAAACATCAAACATCAAACATCAAACATCTAACATCAAACATCAAACATCAAACATCAAACATCAAACATCAAACATCAAACATCAAACATCAAACATCAAACATCAAACATCAAACATCAAACATCAAACATCAAACATCAAACATCAAACATCAAACATCAAACATCAAACATCAAACATCAAACATCAAACATCAAACATCAAACATCAAACATCAAACATTAAACATCAAACATCAAACATCAAACATCAAACATCAAACATCAAACATCAAACGTCAAACATCAAACATCAAACATCAAACATCAAACATTAAACATCAAACATCAAACATCAAACATCAAACATCAAACATCAAACATCAAACATCAAACATCAAACATCAAACATCAAACATCAAACATCAAACATCAAACATCAAACATCAACCATCAAACATCAAACATCAAAAATCAAACAGCAAACATCAAACATGAAACAACAACCATCAAACATCAAACTTCAAACATCAAATATCAAACTTTGCCGTTGCTCTGCATCTAGTTTAATGTCATAGCATCTACAACATGCAACTCTTCCACTTTATGATATTAGATTTAATAACATTTACATTTTTTTATTCTCTTGTTTAGTTGTTTCTAAAACATCTGGCCAATAAACTTAGTTCAAGAAAATATCACCCATTCGTATGATTCATTCTTCAACGGGATGAAACGAAACCAGACCATATATCCTAAATATTCATACGATTCGTCATTGTCTCTTATCATTTCATTTAAATCATATACCAGCAACGAAATCAAAAAAAATTTATTTCTAAAGTGCATTTCCAATGAATCATAGTTGCAATTTACAACCCTTTTCAACTCTAATATGACATTCATTTGTTTTCTAATCTAATCTGTTTATCTTTCGTTTTAATTAATTAAATCAACAAAAAACTTTTGTTTGATATATTGAAATTTGAAATTTTAATGAAAATTTATGTTGGAAACGGAAATGAATTATGTTTGGAAAACTTAGATTGAGGGTGACATTTGAGGTTTGTTTTATTGAAATAATAACGCTAAAAATTGGTTTGTTCAGGAAAACTGTCTAAGAGGAAGTGGGTGGGTTGGTATGAAGATATAAAAATTAGCTTTCGAGCATGATAAAAAATTCTGTTATGGAACATACGTATTTCTTTTCAACAAATCTTAATAAATACCGTCAACGATAATCCAACCTCCATAAATTACTGAAAACACTTTCTAACCTCTAATTTATCTCATATCTATTTCTCTTAATTATAAAATTATGCAAAAAGAATTAAAAATATAAATTAAAATTAAAATTAATTGTCGTAAGATTATCTTTCATAAATAAAACTATTTTTTTAAATTTTAATCGGAATAATAATGTATAATTA
Source organism: Diogma glabrata (assembly GCA_963693315.1). Classification (NCBI taxonomy): domain Eukaryota; kingdom Metazoa; phylum Arthropoda; class Insecta; order Diptera; family Cylindrotomidae; genus Diogma; species Diogma glabrata. The sequence goes on from OY856186.1 coordinate 185,175,879, forward strand.
AACACAAATTTTTATTATTATTTTATTTTTCTGTTTCCATAAAATAAAATTCTACAATTGAAAATGATCTGAAATTTTCATTTTTCCATCTCTGAAAAAAAAATGATTTTTATCTCGTTGTGGTTTGAGAAAAGGTTGTGTGTTTCTTTTTTTGGTGTTGCTAAGGATTATGACAAAATATAAATATCCATTTGGAGAATTATAATAATGTCGAATTTTTGTAATGTTTTAATTTTTTGGTTTTTCCTTTTAATAATTTCATTTTATTTGTACAAGTGTTATAGTCACCCTCTAATTTTGAACGGTTATAGTTCGAATTAACATTGATAAAAACCAAATACAAATCTACAGTATCTAGTTGCATGATATAAATTAACCAAAGTTGAGGTTTCAATAGTTTTTAATTAAAAAAATTAACTATTGGATGGTATGAAAATTTTCCCCATAAGCTTTGAATGGTTTTACCTCTAAAACTAAGCAAGTTTCTCTCGACACCATTGCTTTTTAAAACAAAAACCAAAATAAGAGGTTAAGCTTTGTCATTACAGTTATATTTACATAGACATACCTTGTTACTATGACTATAACATGTGAAAACAAAAGTCAGTTAAGCAATACAGTATCCTGATCTTATTGATCATCATACCAACATGGCATATCCAAACGACCCCGTGAAAAAACTTATACAAACATTTTTGACAATAGGGCGCTTTGTTCACAAATCATAGAAATAATAAACAATTACTTACAGAGAAAACTGAAACTGATTTATTAGGTTAGCTAGTTCGAGTAGTATTAAGACTTGAAAATCTATTGTGCTAACGCTGATGTTGTTATGTGACAAATGACGTTGATATCACTCTCGAATGTGCAATGTGGTTAAATCCGAGCCCCTTGACATAGTTAATGAGGTCGATTGGACTAATGTTAACTATGTTAACGGTGAGGTCAGGTCTCAGCTCGTCACAACATGTGAGGTCTCGGCAGTTGCAGGTAATATGTTCCATCGTTTCCACCTGAGAGTTTCAGAATCTGCATCTGTCAGACAAGGCCTAGTTTATTAAGGTGGTGGTTTATTTGACCATATCCTTTTACTCACCATGTTACCATATTTAAAGATTGTCTCTCAAAATTGATAGTTTTTAAAATGAAGACGGGAAGATGTCTTGAAACATTTAAGCATGCAAGACTATAGCTGTCTATTTGGTTTCTGTTCCCAGCTTTTGATAACACTTTTGTGCAAACCATTAGTCAGTCCAAAGAATTACTCCAGGCCAATATACTTTGTACTGGCACTTTTCTTTGCTAGCAAGTCTGCTACTACATTGCCGTGTTTTCTTGTGTTACCACGTAGGTTGGTTTTGTCGATTTTTGTAGATTTTTGGAGGGAGTAGATGAAGCAATGGAGCTGATGTGGGTGTGGTTATGAAAGCAAGTGTGGCACAGAAGCACACAGGTCTCTGTATTTTTAAGAGCACTATCTTCAGGTTTAATCACCAGGTTTTCTCAAACAAGTTTCCGCAGGTGAAGAAATCCTTGCTTGTTTTGTTCGAGGTGTATTATAGGTGTTGTTTCCAAGTGAGCTTGTTGTCTAGGAATCACACCTAAATACTTAATTTTTTTGATTATTCTTATCCGTTGGCCATTAGGTGGTGTAATGAATAGCCTGGGACAACGCCTGAACGTAGTGTATTATAATCTCTGATTCATTGGATATCGTTTTGATTAACATAGGTAGCTCGTAATAGTTTCTCATCCATCCACCATCGATTGTCATATTTTTTTATAGTCTCCATAACCCATAGTTTTTTTTATGAACATTAATATCTAATTTTACCATCCCCTAATATTGAGTCATACTGCGTTTCCATCCGCTTTATTTCAACGTACTACCTGAATTTGGATTCTCTAAACACTAACCGTATTTAAACAACGAAGTTTTCGAACCTTAAAACAGCTGTGCGTATTTGTCCAACCGTCACAATGAAAGAATTAATGTCCTACCATTCGTTAAGCATTCGATTTCCTGTATGGGTATTCTTATCAAGTTGTCTTTTCATTATGGATCTGAATTTCGCTGTAATACTGCTGTAGATTGTTGTTTTGTAATACATGAACATCCTAAAATCGATTAAACTTATGTTTACTTCATTCTAATTCATTGATAATTATTATTAGTGTGTCGTAAATGAATTATTTCGCAGAATTATTTTTGCAATGTTAAGTAGTGCAAAAGTAACCAACAGTTTTGTGTTAATAACAAAAACAAGGTCCTAACTTTTGTTTACATAATGTAAATTAATTGCCTTGCCTCAAAAACCCTGTATTCGAATTTTTCGATATTGAAATTTTGGCTATATAAGGAACGACTATACAATTCTTCCCCTCTTAGTTGAATTTACGATTCACACAGTACTCGGCAGTCTATTACATTTGTTTTTTTTGGTGTTTGGATGGCTGTCAGTCTTTCATCATACAATTGGATATTTGGATTTTTCTTTTTGAGAAGTTTTTTTTTTTGGACGCCGGCAGTTCTCAACAATGGAAGTAAAATCACCATGTAAATGACGAATGTGAGTTTTTGTGATACGTATTTTTTTTTTCTGTTTGATGGACGGCTGATCCTGCATTTCACGAAATTGTGCAAATTGGTTAAAAATATCTCGTCGAATTTTTGGGCATAGTCGACATTTTGGATAAGCACGAAAAGATTAGTAAAGGTCCCAAAAAAATATTATAAAACCATAATAAATTATTAGAAACTTGCACAATTAGTTTAAAGAACTAGATTTCTGTTCTTGTTCTAAATAATTATTACCGTGTTTAGGTAAATGGTGTCGTCATTTTTATTCAATTATTGAGCTTTAGTCTAGTGAATATTTTAAAATATATTAAACATAAATATCAGAAAATTTATTAACTGTAACTGTAAATTGTAAGAATGTACGGGACTGGCATGATCAGTTAAATAATTATTACCGTGTTTAGATAAATTTTGTCGTCATTGTTATTAAATTAGTGAGCTTTAGTCTAGTGAATATTTCAAAATATATTAAATATAAATATCAAAAAATTTATTAACTGTCACTGTAAATTGTAAGAATGTACGGAACTGGCCTGATCAGTTTAATTAATTGTTACCGTGATAGATAAATTGTGTCGTCAGTGTTATTAAATTATGAAACTGTAATTTAAAGAATAGCTCCAATATATCTTAAATAAAAATAGTTGAATGTAATTAGTATCAAAACTAAGAACTTGTGTTGTTTTGGGTTGTGTATAAACTTGGGATGAATTCCCTAATTTTATTCGATGATTAATACAATTGGTACCTGTCGTCTCATTAAATTAATTTAAGTAGACTTGATATGATATACAGTTCCATTAAACCACAGGAAAGAAAAATATCTTCTGTGGAGTGTCATTGATGATTAGTATAAAACGAAAATTTCCTTCTGGTGAGGTCCTGATGCACGAGCTGAATTAATCACCGCTTAACAAGTTGCCAATGCAATTACCAACAATCACCTATTATTCATGGTGCAACATTTGTGGATTAATCGCTTCACATATTTATGTCAACTCCTTCAACGTATTTGTTTTATGCAACGTTTAACCTAATGGTCAAATTTTACAACGTATTGGTCATACCATTATTATATCATCATTGTCAAGTTTTACAACATAATTTTTTTGTACAATATTTGCATCATCGTTGACTCCATTTACAACGGATGTTTTTTTATCTCCAAACGGTTACATTGTGCTTTCAACGTATTCAGCTATACTTACAAATTTATGCAACGTTCATATATACAAATTGCTACGTTGTATTTTCAACGATTAAAATCAATTTTAATCGAAAAACTTTTCGATTAAAATTGAAACCTTTTCTGTTAGTAAACACTACGAAACTGTTTTTTGCGGATTGACAGGCTGCTTCACCTTGCTATACCAATTCATCACGATGTTAAGGGCTATCTAAGTTCACGCACCAACGGTTTAGTCATGTTTAACTCACATCATTACTGCTATGTCATAATTAAAACTGCTAGCTGAAACATTCTGCCTTCATACCTAAGCTAAGTTGAGAAGGCATAATGTTTCAGCTAATCTGTAAGATCATCAGCAGTTTTTAGTCAAAGAACAAGAATACGGCTCCCAAGGCATGGTTCCTGTATATTTTGCCGTAATTTTCCGACTCTTTAGAATGTGATTTATCCACGCCAAAATGTGCATGTTCAGGTTTTTGTTAAAGGCCATTTCAGTAATACCATGGAAATGTACATCATCAAAGGCCGCTTTTAGGTCCATAAATGTCCAGCTCTGAGATATCAAGACTTCGGTCTGGGTTAAGGATTTTGATATAGTTTTCGGCAAAATACTTTTATGCGGACATGGTTTTTAGTTTTGGGCAGCGATGTATATCAAACATAACTTTTTGTTAAAGTACAAGTATTTTTCTATTTCTGTTTAGAAATTTATTACATAACTAACACGAAACATCAATACGTTGCCGGAAAATTATAACAGATCATAAATTAACATAATTTAGTGAAAAGATGATACACTAAGCAAACTACTCAAAAACCTCTCCATTTAGCGTTTCGATAAAATATTACAAAATCACAAATGTTTCTTTCAAAATTCCAAAAATATTGTAAAATTAAATAAAATCAAACTTTTTTCAAAATTCCAAAAATTAGAATAAAATCAAATATTTAAACTTTTTCTAAATTACAATAATATTCCAAAAATTCTTAAAAATTCAAACTTTTTCCAAAATTCTAAACATATTACAAAAATTATTACAAAATCAAAAAATTGAAATTTTTTTTCAAAATTTCAAAAATTATAATAAAATCAAAAAGTTAAAATTTTTCTAAATACCAATTATATTCCAAAAATTCTTAAAAATTCAAACTTTTACCAAAATTCTAAAAATATTGCAAAATTTATTACGAAATCAAAAATTCAAACTTTTTCAAAATTCCAAAAATTATAATAAAATCAAAAATTTTTAATTTTTCAAAATTCTAAAAATATTCCAAAAAATCTTACAAAATCAAAAATTGAAACTTTTTTCAAAATTCTAAAAATATATATAAAATTCAAAAATTCTTTTTTTTCAAAGTTCCAAAAATATTGAAAATTATAACAAAGTCAAAAATTGAAAAATTCCAAAAATATTTCAAATATTAGAATAAAATCAAATATTTAAACTTTTTCTATATTACAATAATATTCCAAAAATTCTTAAAAATTCAAACTTTTACCAAAATTCTAAAACTATTGCAAAAATTATTACAAAATCAAAAATTGAATTTTTTTTCAAAATTCCAAAAATTATAATAAAATCAAAAATTTAAAATTTTTCAAAATTCTAAAAAAAATCCAAAAATTCTTACAAAATCAAAAACTAAAACTTTTTCCAAAATTCTGAAAATATTGCAAAAATTATTTCAAAATCAAAATAAAAACTTTTTTCAAAATTCCAAAAATATTTCAAAAACTATAACAAATTCAAAAATTTCTATGTCAAATTTCATTTTCAATTACATTTACGTCATAAAAACAGCTACATTTTTTTCCAAAAACTTTCACATAAAAAATAAATGAAATCATTTTTTGACACACTTGATATTATGTTTTTGACAAACTTATAATGCCATAATTCTCAATAATTATAATAAAATTTCATTTCCAACAAATAATCAATTTTATTTTTTTTCAAAAAATTTGGTAAAAATATAAATAAAAATATTTCTTTTGACACACTTGACAACATTTTTTTGACAAACTTATAATGCCATAATTCTCAATAATTATAATAAAATTTCATATCAAACAAATAATTAATTTTTTTTTTCCAAAAAATTTGGTAAAAAATTAATAAAAATATTTCTTTTGACACACTTGACAACACTTTTTTGACAAACTTATGATGCCATAATTCTCCATAATAATAATAAAATTTCATTTCAAACAAATAATTGATTTTTTTTTTTTCCAAAAAATTTGGTAAAAAAATAAATAAAAATCTTTCTTTTGACACACTTGACAATATTTTTTTGACAAACTTATATATGGCATTATTATTCTCAATAATAATAATAAAATTTCATTTCAAACAAACAATTAACTTTAGTTGTTTCCAAAAAATTTGGTAAAAAAATAAATAAAAATCTTTCTTTTGACACACTTGACAACATTTTTTTGACAAACTTATAATGCAATAATCTAGTTTTTGATCCATATTTCTCCACATTCTTTGTTCCTACTCATTATCACTTAAAATGAAAGTTTTTCAAACAAAAAATATGCATATTTCCTTGTTTTGACACACTTGACGATTTTGTTGACACACTTCCGGTACAGTTATCGAACACATCCTCCTTTCGGCTCTTACCATTGAGTGTTAATATTTTTAGAATTCAAAATTTTTCAAATCCCTTCAGCCGTTTTCTAGATTTCGTCGATTGCGACGGACGGCCGGCCGGCCGGCCGAAAGACATACATTTTTTTTTTGCTTTTTACAAATAATTAATTTTCAAAAAATTGGGTAAAAAATAAATGAAATCTTTTTTTTGACGCACTTGACAACATTTTTTTGACAAACTTTTATTGCAGGAATTTAGATTTTCGTCTCACATACCAATCCCGACCATCAAGATTTCTCCAAATTCAATGTTCCTACTCGTAATCACTTAAAATGAAAGTTTTTTAAGCAAAATATATGCAAATCTCCTTGTTTTGACACACTTGACGATTTTTTTGACACACTTCCGGTACAGTTATCGAACACATCGTCTTTTCGGCTCTTACCATTGAGTAAACCTATTTTTAGAAGAAAAAAATTTGAAATCCGTCCAGCGGTTTTCTAGATTTCGCAGGTTGTGACGGCCGGCCGGACGGACGGCCGACAGACAGACAGAGATTTTTTTTGCTTTTTTAGAATCAGTAGGTCCTAAAACGTCGAAAAATGCCAAAAAAAGTGAGGGTATGAATTTCACTTTTAGCTCATGAATGTAATACTTAGGTCTGTCAGACCGAAGTAATATTCGCAGAGCAACTGTATCCCACAAATTTCAATACGTGATAATGAATATAATCATAGATAAATTTTTCATGATCCCTATTTTTCCATTTTTTTTTTGATTATTTTGTGTATATTTTAATTAAATCCTCAACTAAAAGTAAAATATTTTATTACCATTATTAGTATTTAAGTAGTATGTAGTATCTGTTGTTTGATTTTTTTTATTTTTCAATCTCAATACGTACAACATGTATACAAACAACACCATCAAAATTTGTACAAAGACAATTGCTGAATATAAGATAAAAGCACTCAGTTCATATTAAATTCAATTTCTATTGATTTCACATTTATTCTTTTATTTTAGGATTATTCTTGTTAGGGGTAAATTTTTATGGTTCCATAATTATGGTAATAGTTTTAGGCTCTTTATTAATTCAATCGATTAGGTGATAAACAGCAAATTGGAGGTATGAAAAAAATAATTGGTAACTATAAGAACAAAATATCAGGTTGATTTCACATGAATATGATGCGTTGGAGGCTATTTAGCTAAATTCCTTGGCTGATTTGTTCCTTAGCTAAAATTCGATGTAGTGGAATTATGAATTGAAAATATTTGACTTATGATACTATACTATTGACTCATGATACAACTATAAAGAAAAAACACGCTAGTTCAAAGAAAGAAGTTTGAAGCAAGAAGCAAGAAGCAAGCAGGAAGAACCTCAATCTGACTGCTACATTATTAACTTGAATTATGACTTATCAAATCCTACTGCAACAACAGTATGCATAGGTCTTACTACCACTAAATGACATTGTCCAGTTATTAGAAGATTTAAATTTAGATACTGATAGATGAACGAATACTAGAGGAAATCACATTATTAACTTTTGAATTTAAAAATTAGATCAAAGTCCTTTTTCTGCTCTTCAATAAAAATAATTTAGAATAAAAGAATGCTGTTCACATAATAAAAAAAATCGTTCAAAATTGTTCATTCAACTTTTCAAGTTAATTCAAATGATGTTCATTGCGTATTTAGCCGTATTGTTTTTAATGATAAAATCTCAATAACTCTTATTTGTTATTTTGGAATTATCCTTGTTTATTAGAATTATTTTAGAAAACCCATGTTGTTAAGTATTGGACTTTTAAACAAGAATAGTTATTGAAATACTGAATCTATACTGTGTGACGAAGGAGATCCCAAACACAACCTTTTCGTGCCCATTTCTTCACTTTTACTTTCCTCCGTCACAAGTTGGCCGATTCCAGATTTGAATCCACAATTTTTTTTTGTGTCTCATGATATTAGATCCATCTCTCAAAACCAAGTTTCAGTTTTGCTAATAAATCAAAAAGTCATTAATTTAAATTACAACCATTCCCATGATTCAGTTTTGTAATCTTGCAAAACATTTTTATTAAATTAGATTAAATTTAAACGGTCTAAAAATTCTCGAATTTCGTTGTTTTTCACATTAAAACTAAAACTCAGTTTTGCTTGTTGTTTTGTTAAATTCTATTTTTTTTAAACTTGATAGCTCTATTTTAATTGTTGGAAATACTAACTTTCCCACAGTTTTTTTTATTGGATCTCCGGAATCACTATCATTTTTCATTGTTTTTTTTATAGTTACTATTAGAACTCGGATAACACCGAGGTGTAAAGTTTGGTGCGGTTGTTTTGGTTTGGACTAGTTTTTGAACAACAGAGTTTATGTTTGTTGGAATACTACTGCTTTCTTTAATATTTTATAATTAGAACAACGCGAAATCTATAACATTGGTTAGCCTGCAATTTAAGTATTTGATGGATATTAGCTCACTTTATATCCATAACACTATGTTTCTAGAGCTGTGGTGAAGTCAGCCTGATGCATAGGCATCGCAATATTTTTATAAGATTTTAAATATGGATGGCATGTACCCCAAAAAGGCATCATTTTCTAATTGAAATTTTGTGTGTAGTTTGAGTTTCAAAATATTATGTCTCAGCTACCAGGAGTGTTTGAAAGCTGACAATTGTTCCAGATATGACGTAAATATGACGACAAGTGTTTTTGTATTAGAACAATGCTTGAATGAGGTGAATGCAGATGAATAATTTGTTGGAGTAAGATTTCTTCATCCAAATAATTTTGTAAGATTCTTTCACCTAATTCACAAAAAAATCTCATAAACAAATCTACAATAATCTAAAATTTTAAATCTCCTTCTAAATATATTATAAATGCGTTTACTGAAAATTTCAAACAAATAAGAGATGGTGGGTTACATTTGCAATTTTCTCGGGTGATTTGACATGGAATGACTCAGATATTTTATTTGGTATGATATTTTAATACTACGTTAGTAAACAATGCAATTCACAACTAAATAATTTAAATACCTAAATAATACCTAGAGAACGATCTGACGTTGGGTTTTAACGTTTCATTTTTAAATGAATCCAAACAATTTGCCGAAATTTTGGAAATCGAAACTAAATTTCTTGACATCTTATAAAACAACGTAAAGAAAATTTCATTTGATTATAAAAACAAATATGAAAGTGTGTCCGATATACAGTTAAATTCCTAAATTATATAGTTTTTTACATAGTTGGGACAAATACATATAAACATTTTGTGGGAACAGAATAAGGTTTATTTGAACTATAAAATGTTACAAGCAATATAACAATAGTTTAACAACGTTAATAAGTAATGAAAAAGAAATTAATTTGGTCTTATATCATGAATTTTTGCTTTTCAAATAGAAATATTTTAAATTAATTGAGCTTGATTTAATTTTCACATAAGCACGTAGCGTAGCGGTTGTCTCAACTACACCGGTCGTTATACTTGTACAGCTGTTGAATAAATTTCAAATATTTGCCTTCGCTGCTCGGTTGAGACAATCGCATTTCGATTGCAAATAGAACATGTTTTTTCTTTAGTGTACGATACGTCAACAAGAAAAAAGCACATTGCAAGGCCTAGGTTCCACAATAACATGAGTTCTGTGGTCTGGATGGACGCAAATATTTTCTCTTTACGTTCAAAATTTAACAATAAATTCTATTCTATTCAAAATAATAAGTAAAACCACTTTTTTATACGCAGGAACAAGACTAAAATGGGTTGACCAATAGTTATACTGGTACATCTCTTCAATCCTCGAGGATGAAAGAGCAGACAAACTGAGAAGCAAACATCAGCCGTAGTGACACTTCTGATTAAATTCAATCAGACGTGGTCAAATCTAGTGAAAATAGTGGATTTCCAGCAAACGCCATCTGATCCGATTTGATTTTATAACTAAGAAAACTCAAAAGTAACTTTGATCAGCTCTACAAAAATTATGTCAAAGTCAGTTAAGCAGTATAGAATCTAAAATCAGTATAGAATATAGAAATTTCAACCTTCTTCATAAGTTATGTCAAGATGTTTGCTCGTAAGCCAATATGACTTTAGCTGAGAAAATCGAGGCAGAGATTAACATGGGGGTCCAGTAAAAAGACAATGTTACTAACAAAACAAACTAGAAATTGAATTTATATAAGATGAGCAATCAAACATACTGACATGTCATCGAACCACTAAACTTGAATAGAAAAAAAGTAACTATTGGAATTATGAGATTTTTCGAGCAATTTGAAATCGTTTTGCATTTGCTCTTTGAAATTTATTAGAAAATTGAAAAAAAGGAGATCTGGTTTCATTTCAAAATTGGACAAGGTGGTGAAAGGGTTTCCTGAATAACTGTTTATATAAATAACCTGTAATCCTAGATTTCAATTTTTTCCAAATTGGGTATTTAAAATTTTCGTAGTGATTCAAGCTCATGTTCTACTGGAGAATTAATTTCTTTCAACCACCTTCCCAGACGCGCACTGTTAAAACTAACAGAATGAGCTTACGGAATTTAATAGAGCAGAAATGACCGCTGGTCTTTACATCAACTTGCAGAACCACTAGTGACATTAACCATCCCTACAGTTGGATGATCAACCTTTACCTGCGATCTTTGTCTCTTACTAGAGGTAAGGTTTTTTGGGATCGATGAAAACTTCTCCGCTCCACCCTCCATAATGTGTGTTGGATCAATTGAGTGAAACTTGTTGCTTCTCTGGGTGTACTGCGATATAACTTAGTTTAATCTTTTAGATGAGTTTTATTACATATGTACGTTCCAAGAAAAAGTTTTGGCATAGCTCTGTGAAAATTATATGCAATCGTTCTGAATCAGCCGGTTGACCTAAGTTACTGATGATTGGTACTCTAGTCACTTAAACCTTAGAGACTCCACTTGAATCTGAAATATGTTCCAAAACCATTGAGCTTGAAGCAAGAGTTAAGCTTCTAGAGTCCGTTTTTGTCCCTGCTACTCCCGACTTCCTAAGCTCTTTAATTCTTATAATTTTAGGGTTCCGTTTTTTATACGGAACACTATTGGTGAGAGTAAAACGAGTTTTTCACATTATATCGATTATCTCGTAAACTATAAATGCTATGGACTTGAAATTTCAGGTGCGTATAAAACTAATCTGTCCACATGAAATGACGACTACAATAAAACTAAAGTGGTTTTTGTTTGGCTTACAGGGGTTCGATGTGAGACCTTTGAGAAAATAGATTTTTTTATAGATTCAAGTAGGGTATCATATGAAAGGGCTTCATTTCAGTATTCCTTAAAATTTATCTTGGAATTTTACACCTCACCATTTTTTGTATAATTCTGAATAATGACGTTTTTTTCGTGTTTTCTTAACTCGATTAGCTCCGAACCTAACTGATCGAAAATTTTCAAACGTATTTGGAATGATAGAAAAATTAGTACAGTTTTATAAAAAATATATAAAAGTGTCATATTCTCCTAATTAGATTTATTAAGGGGGTGGAAATGAGGAGGGGTAAAAACACTATTTAAAATGTGGTCAAGTGGGGTGTCATTTTGAAAGAGCACCTAATTTAAAAAGCATTGCAATTTTTTTTAGAATTTTGCAATGCACAGTTTTTGAGTGTTGTCAAAAACATACCGTCCCCCCCCCCTTCGTTTCGACACTGATTGACAGAAAAATTTGGAAAAATTCACAGAGTTAGAAATTTTGGTAAATTTGTATTATATTTATGAATTATACCGAAGTCTCAAATAATTATATTTCTGTGTGTTTAGGGGACCGGTGTAAAGAGGGTAAAAAAAAAATTTTTTGACCCAAGCGAGTGGGGGGTCATTTGAAAGAACACCTAATTTAAAATTCGTTGCAGTTTTTTTCATAATTTTGCGGTGCACAGTTTTTGAGTTATGGACAAAAAAGTGCAAAATTCAAACCGTTCCCTCCCCCTTCGTTTCGACACTGATTGACATAAAAATTTGGAAAAACTCACAGAGTTAGGAAATTTGTTAAATTTTGTATGAAAATTATAGCGAAGTCTCAAATAAATATATTTCTGTGTGTTTAGGGCACCGGCGTAGAGAGGGTAAAAAAAAACTTTTTTTGACCCAAGCGAATGGAGTGTCATTTGAAAGAGCACCTAATTTTAAAATCATTGCAATTTTTTTTATAATTTTGCGGTGCACAGTTTTTGAGTTATGATCAAAAATGTTCAAAATTCAGACCGTCCCCCCGTGTATCAAATATTTATTAATCGTTTTGAAAGGGGTAAGGTGAAAAAAAGCTTTTTTAAGCCCGAATAGCAATATCGAGTGGAACTGGCGTGTACATTTTAAGTCATGTCATCCTTTATACTGATTCTTAGAGCAATTCTTAATTTTGCAACTCTTTTAGAGTGAATATAACCAGTTATCCAAAAGAAAGAAGACTTTATTTCAAAATTATCACGGTCCTTTACTATCTATTGTATATTGTATTGTATTGTATGCCATAAGTGGGCCCAAAAGGTGGCGTAAATTCTCAAGGTTCAAATCAGATTGATGTGATTTGTTAGTTTGTGTTAAGATCCACGTTTGTAATCCATTCATAATTACTGGTTTAATAAATTTCTTGTATAACTTTAGAAAAGGTTGAGTCTTAATTGAATGGTAAGTTCGATAACCTGCAATTATTTTAGGGTTAATATTTGTTTAATATGCTATTGTTTAAGTCAAACATTGATCTTTTGTTAATTTTAAATATTGTTAAAATTATACGTTGTTTTTCAAGCACCGACCTAAACGTCGAACTTATGCAATCTAACACAAAAAAATTGTTGCTATAGAAAGAACTGAAAATTTTAGTAAAGCGATGAACCTATAATTCTATGGAACACGAAAAATATAGTGAAGCTTCAAATGATTTTATTTCTATGTGTTTAGGGGATGGGAGTGGGGAAGGGTGAAAAATCGTTTTTTGACCCGCATGAGTGGGATGTCATTTGATAGAGCACCAAAATTAAAAAACAATACAGTTTTTTTAGAATTTTGCGATGCACCGTTTTTGAATTATTCTCAAAAAAGTGCAACAAAAAGTTGGTCCACCCCCCCCCCCTATACGTTTCTTCGTTGATTGACAGAAAAATTTGAAAAAATTCATAGAGATAGGAAATTTGATAAACCCTTAACGAAAAATATAGCGAAGCCTCAAGTAGTTTTAATTCTATGTGTTTAGGGGATAGGAGTGGGGAATCGTGAAAAAAAATGTTTTTTGGCTCGCATGAGTGTCATTTGAAAGAACACCAAAATTAAGAAACATTACAATTATTTTAGAATCTTGCGATGCACAGTTTTTGAATTATTGTCAAAAAAGTCCTATTTTTAGCGTTAACACCACTCCACCCCTAAATTTCGTCGTTGTTTAACAGAATTGAGTCGTTCCTTAGCTACCATAAATAGCTATGGATATCATTTAACCTAAAGTAATATTTTTTATATCATTTCGATCAATTTAGATGAGATTGACATTAACTATTGATATTTACGATGAACCATTTAGTTTTTATGTGTCTATGGTCTGGCAATATAAACCCTTTACAACACAATTTATGTAAATTATTTTGATATTGTTTTCTTTACATTCACGGAACCCTTGACGAGCGAATTTTATTCGCACTTGTCTGACTTTTTTTTTTGTTAATAATATAATTGTTTAATTATTTCATTTGGTTGCCACGAGTTTCGGAGAATTATTATTCATCTGAACAAAGATCCGCTTTATACAAAGCCGCTTTATATATTAGTTAGCTATTTGACTGAGCCCACCAACCAGGCAGGTTCTAAGCACGGCACGTGTTATACCATGATTCAGCACAGTTGAAAAATGGAATGAGAGTTTATGGAAATGGGTTTAGACGGAAAAGGTTTGAATCGTAGCCCCTATTATTTATTAAGATGCTGTCCTGATAGCCAACGGATCGTGCAAGGTTATTTGCTACCAACCAACCGTCACGCGTGGTAGCTAAAACTCAAAGCATAAACATAAAAAGTAAACTGATAAAAAATATGCTGTTTGTCATGCTTGAGATGCTGTTGCGCTGCATCTCGGTTGCCTATCAGTCCACAAGTATTTTGGTTTGGGAGGTTCAAAATCCTTTAACCTATTTCTTCCATAATATAGGCTGAAATAAAAATCACCAACAATACACTCGAATAGTCTAGTAGTGAATTCTTTTCTACCTGTTCGGTACAAGTTCCAACAAAGAATTAACGAAATTTGTATTCTTTTGTAAAAAGAGCAATACAAAAAAACAAATTTGGATAATTCGGAGTCGGAACTTGTACCGAACAAGTAGAAAAGAATTCACTATTACTCAATTATAGTATAGTAACTGAACATGGAAATAGAACAATACCTCTGAATTTTTTGAACCTCAATCGATTTTCATGAAAATTGGGAATTAAACTCATCTTATTTTAAATTCAAAGGTGACATAAGCCCAACTTGCGATTTTTGTGTTTAAGGGGTGAAAACCACCTCTACGTGAAAATATAGAAAAAATGTAGGTGTACTTATTTTTTGGATTCTCTTCTTATTAAGTTATGTAGAATAAATCTTATTTTATGTTCTCGAACATAGTTTAATATGTATTCCATCTCTTCACCTCTTAAAAACCACCCCTATGCCTTAGACAAACAACAAAGTAAACCATAATATTCTACAAATATTATTATGAGAAGAGAATATTTGTTTTAAAGCTATACATCACTAGTAGAGTTTCACGGTTTGGTTAACCGAAACCTAAAATAAAGATTTTGAAACAAATAAAGCGTAACCGAAAACAGACCTCCCAAGCCGTGGTTTGCGGTTTTGAAAATTTCTTCGTAAAACAAAAAAAACAATACTTTTATTAATATTTTAATTAATACTGTCAATAACGGCGAAGACTTTTCTTTTTTGGAAGATATCGAGGATAAAATATTTTAGAAAGAAAAAAAAAACAGGAGCAGAGATTTTAGATAACGTGCATGCTATTTAGTAAAGTATTTTAAATGATTTATAATCTGAAATAATATCTTGCAACAAAACGTGCGTAAAGAAGTTGGTTATGAAGATAGTTTAAACTTGGATGTAAGACATCGGTGCAATTCAATGTACCTAATGCTACAAAAATTTGTTACGCTTACGTAATAAAAAATAGAAGGCTTTGAGACATTTGAACACAACCGCTTACTGGAATAAATTTCAAATTAATTGAGGATTTATGTGATTGGTGCATTAAAAAGAATTGTTATTATTTAAAAAAAATATACATCACGTACTTCCTGCTTTGATTTCGAAAACATGCTGATTATACAGTCACACACTATTTCAAATAGACTTGTGTGTGTATACACGCACACAAACACTGACAGATACTCACAACAGTGTTTTTGCACCAAAAAAATGCATGTGGTTTTTGAAACATACCACTCTCAATTTTAAAGTTACAACGACCATTCAAAAACCAGTATATAGGTACTCTCAAAACTCATAATATGGTATTCATCCCAACTTCTTCCAACCTTTCATCTTTAAATGGTTACGGGTTGAGAGGCTCGGGTTGGGTGGTTGAAGCACTATAATGCAAACTTGAAACAGTTACATCTTCGGTATTTTTTATCCAAAGAAAACAAAATATAATCAAATTTTTTATTAAAAAAACAAAATTGCTCGTGCTAAATACTTCTTATTTTTTTTTTTAATAAAATGTGTTGTGTAGTAGGAATTACAATAAGTGTCACAATAACACATAAAAACCTTTAAGACCAAGGTCCCACAACAACATACGTTCGAAGGTGTTGATGGACATAAATCTTTCGTTTTTTGGTTGTTTTATTTTTTTTGTTTACAACTAAACAAAAAATCCTATTACTGACAAAATATGACATAGGCCAATAGTTTATGATAGAATAGAGATTTCGCTGAAACAAAACAAAAATGTAGTTGCCAATAATCCAGCCGGTTGCATATTCCTGGATCCTGTGACGCACCATCTTTCTTAAAGCTTAAAGCCCACACATAGTTATATGAAGGCTCGTTTCTTCAAGAAAGCAATAGCGTCTCATCGTCAAGGACTATTTCACAGCTAAGATTGAGGGTGTTACCGTTTATTGAATATAGTTCATCCGCCACCACCCCTAAGATGGCTAGTGATATCGCACTGCTATTGCCAGTGGTATGTGATATCTAACGTTAACTCGTATGTCAATAGCAGGGACTGGAGTACGCAGGGTTGTCACACCCATAGATAAAAAATTAAAAAAAATAAAAAACAATAAAAACTGATCCCTCCATGCGGGAAAAAGTCACATGTTGTTGATAAGTCATCTTTGATTTTTGAGTCATCTCTTAACTATTCAGCAAATTAATCGGTCAAGGTTCAAAGAGCTCAGGCCCGAAAACGTTTGGTTACTGCAGTATTAGATTCATCTTGCGATGTGCAACTTAATCGTGTATTCACTGAGCTTGCTTGTAAGGAACCATCCACCCGCAACTCAGGTGACCAAGCCGAGACTTCCATTTCCGCTTAACATGACAACAGGCCTAGGTTATGTTATATCAGGCAAAACCGTCAACCTAAAGCTCGGGTAACTCGGGTACCTCGGGTAAGCAAAACCCGTATTGCAACCGCAAAACATCATGACCCCTAAGCGTAAATATAAGTTGTATTAAAACCCAAAACAATTTATATGTACGTAACAGAAGATATATGGCACAATTCATGTTTCTTTTACGGTATTAAATTTTAAAGTAAAATCTTTGAAGTTTTATTAGCCAACTAAAGCTACAGTTGTGCTAAATTACTGAAAATGGAAATCCTACTCGAAAATTATAATTATAATTATAATAACCCTAAAACTTTAAAATTTTCCAACTTCATACAAATTTGTTACAAACATCATCAAAACAAGAAACTTTTAATATTTCAAACATGAAAAGTAACCAGGACAATGCTGCAGCAACAAGAAATTAATTTTCTGTATACCATAACAACAAAATCAAACTTTTTTATATCCAACAAAATTTAAAATAAAAAAGTTTTATCACTTTTCAATTTCTTTTTAATTTATTATTTACGATGAAGAAAACGTTACAAGTTTAAATCTTCAACAACAACAAAAGTTTAAGTAAATCTTTTTAAAATTTACAACAAAAAATAATGAAATAACTGAGATAGATCAAAATAACGCTTTTACAATCCACCATATTCAAAGAACAAAATACCAACTAGCAACCAGGGAACAAGAAAACACAAACAAAAAAGCTTCAAAATGAATTCATCCCTCGAGGGGACACAAGAAAAATAGAAAAATAATAACATATAAATAAAGTTACAAAAAATGAAGATCATGATATGAAAAAAAAATGAGAAGAAAATTTTTAGTAATAAAAAACACTGAAAAGTAAATAATAAAAACAAAAAATTTGAAAAGAAAAGTTTCTTTCTTTCGATTTTATGTCAATCAATGAAGAATTGAAATTATATTTTTGTTTCTCAAAAATTTTTTATTTAAATATTTTAAATGGAAAATCATGAAACCATAATTTTTTGGTTGAGGAAAATTCTTTAAGGGCAAAGTTTGTTTTGTTTTGTTTTTTGTATAAGCCATACTGGCATTGGAGTATAATTTATTTGGCGTGGGTTTCGGGTTTAGGGTTTTGTACGTAAGAAATAGAGCCCATCTTGCTGCATAAAAAATTGATAAGCTTATTTTTTGCCGTAACAAAAAATATTAAATAAAACAAATACAACGGAAATTATTTGGTAATAATAATAAGTATAAAAAGAAATTAACCCACAAAACAATTAAGCAACATCAAAACCGAAATATTTCAAAATAAGAACTGAAACATTTTAATATAGTCAAATTATTGTTTTCCTAATTTTCCTTGTCAAAAAAAATCATAAATGAAAGTTTTCCGGGAAAATGGACGAAAATGATTGTACTATTGTGTGTTTACTATTTTTGGATATTATTATTATTGTTATTCCGATTATGTTGTTGAAATTTTTGTTTGAAAATGGAATAGAGGTATAGAAAAATAATAATAATCTCACGCACGAGGAAGTTTCTTTAAAGGAAAAACAATTTTCTTGGAATAAAAATTCAGTTTTGGAGATTATATGTAATTTGACGTTGTACATGATTTATGATTGTCAAATTAACAAAAAAACAATGAGACTGACGTCAAAATTAAAATGTTAAAGGTATTTAAGGACGATAACTGTATAAGAAAAAGTAACTGTCCTAATAACTAGTGGTTTGGTTTGATTGAAGTGAAGACATTTTTTGGTTCAATTTTGTAGTAGCTGAATATATTTTGTGTAGAGTTAGTAACGATAATCAGACTTTTTGTGAGCGAGATTACCTTAACTTTTCTTAAATGTGTGACGGCAAACTCTTTTTTAACAACAAACTGAAGATCAACAAACATGGTGTATACATTAGAATAAGAACTGTATGAGCAGAGCTGATCATCAAAATATATGACGTTACTAATTTTTAGTTCATTACAATTGAAATTTGTTTGAAGTAATGTAATCTATCGAGAAGGGGTGTGTTAAAAGACAAGCTTCTCGAGATCTATCGAGAACGGGTGTGTTAATAGAGAAGCTCCTCGCACTACACCCTGGGTTACGCTAATTAGTCTATTTCAATTTGGTAGTCAAATATTTCATTTCAAACTCCCGGCTTTGATACCAAAAAAAAAATAAAAAATGAGCCAAAATCAAAATCACAATAACAACGGTACTTTCCAGCACCATAAGACAAAAAATATTGGACTTTCAGTCCGTATTTTGCAATTGAACATTGAAGGCATAAGCAAGTCAAAAAGTGAACATTTACAAAGAGTATTAAAAGATTTCGATATCGACTTCGTAATTTTGCAAGAAACGCATGCAGCAGATGAAGCGCAAGTTACCTCTAGAGGAAACATTGTTGGTTACAAATTAATTAGTGCTATTTACCATCAAGCGTATGGATCTGCCGCGTATGTTAAGTCAGAAATCATAAACTGCACCCATGCACTTACACAGACGGAAAACGATATACATCTTGTTGTTGTTGATATATCAGACACGAAGATTGTACACGTATACAAGCCTCCAAATACAAGATGGCCAGCTGCTACTCTACCATTATTTCACCACCCTGCAATATTTGCTGGGGACATTAATAGCCATCACACTTAGTGGTCCTACTCAAACAACAACCCTAATGGCATACAACTGACGGACTGGGCGGATGGTAACAACATGTTCCTGGTATATGATGCGAAAAACATGAAAACCTTTAGATCTGCTAGATGGCGACGTGAATACAATCCCGACCTCTGTTTTTCCACAAAAAACGAACAACGTAACCCTATTCCAATATCTAGGGCTGTCTTACAATGTTTTCCACGCTCTCAACATTGCCCAGTAGTTCTCGATGTAGAAATCCAAATACCACTCGTTAACTCTACTCCTCAACCTAGATGGAATTTTAACAAAGCTGATTGGGATAAATATAGGTTGGAGTTGGATGCAGTGATACGCTAAATCCAAGCCATTCCTAAAAACTACGATAGGTTCGTTGGAGCCATCATCTCAACTGCTAAGAAATACATCCCAAGAGGCTTCCGTGAAGAATACATTTCTGGTTGGAGTAGAGAGAGCGATAAATTATATGAGGAGTACTTTAGTAGTGGTGAGGCAGACGTGGCTGATGACTTAATTTACTCCCTGGACGCCGCGAGAAAGTAAAAGTGGATTACCGCTGCTAAAAACATAGATTTTTCCCATTTAAACAGGGAAGCCTGGAGTCTCCTTCGGAAGCTGGGTGGCTTAAACTCAATTGCTTGTACTAACAATGAAATAAATCCAGACGACATTGCGAATCATATCGTAAACATGTCTCGTTCTTCTATTAATCGCCTTTATAAAAGTACTATTAAACGTAAACTAAGAGAAATGAAGCGCAATTGCTCGTCTCAATCGAAGTATGCGAGCTCTTTTAGTATCGAAGAACTAGATTCAGCTCTGTCCTAAACAAGAAACGGAAAAGCAGATGGATACGATGGTATTTTTCCAGAATTTCTTAGAAATGCTGGCAAAATGTAAAACAATGGCAAACTAAATTTTTCTCGAATATCCTAGAAATTGGCAATCTTCCAAAACATTTTAAGACTACAAAGTGATAGCGATACTTAAGCCAGGAAAACCATCTAATGAACCAGGAAGCTATCGCCCAATTGCCCTTTTGAGCACCTGCTACAAATTGTTAAAACGGCTCATATACAACCGTATCGCTCCGATACTGAATGACCAGATCCCAGTCGAACAAGCTGGTTTCCATCCCAATCGCAGTTGCACTGACCAACTGCTCGCTTTAACACCCTACATCGAAGCTGGGTATCAAAAACAATAAAAAACAGGCGCAGTATTCATCGATCTCACTGCAGCATATGACACGGTCTGGCGAATTGGGATTATATATAAGCTGTTCAATGCAATGCCTTGTAGCATCATCTCGCGTTTAATTAACAACATGCTGAGTAATGGTGTATTCAAAGACCATCTAAATAATTCCTGTAGTAGGTCCAAAATGCTTAACAATGGTTTGCCACAGGGTTCCGTCCTGGTGCCATTACTTCTTAATTTGTCATCCATGACATTCCTGACACAATTTCAAAGAAATTTGGTTACGCTGATGATTGGGCCCTGGCCAGTGGCGGTTTTAAGCACAGGCTTACCAGGCATTTGCCAGTGGCCTCGCATTTTTTTTTCTTAGTACAAGTAATATAAAAAATTTTCTTAGTACAATAAATATAAACAACGAAACTCATTTATTAAAATTCAATATAATGTATGCGTACAGTATTTTTATAAACAGTATTTCTATAAAATATTTAACTTTACAAATACATCTATTATTATGTATGTAGCATTTTTTTTTGCGTTATATATAATGCCTGGCAACCATATGAAAGAGTATGCGGTTTCTAGTCTCATATACATAAACGAAATTTGAAATTTTTTCTAAGCCTACTAGATTTTTTTTTAACATTTCACAGTTATTGTATTTTTGTGAATATATGATTGCTATAGATATAGTATGATTGTTATTGGTATAAAAAATGTTGTGTTATAGTTGTGTGCGAGTTAAAATTTTTTGGTATAATGTAAGTAATGAATGATGTAAAAATAGAGACTATTTGTTTTCCATTTCACTTCTAAATTATAATTCTTATAGTTCAGACGTTCTTTTTTGGTGTTCTTAGTAATTTATGCGATTTTAATATTGACGGTTTTTGCTTTTCTCCTGGTTATTCTTCTGATTATACATTTTATATTGACGACTTCTGCTCTTTCCTTGGCTATTCTTCTGATTATTCGCTTTTATATTAATATTATATAAATTATATTATATTTTTCTTTTTTTTTTTTTAATAAAATGTGTTGTGTAGTAGGAATTACAATATTTGTCACAATAAGACATAAAAACCTTTTAAGACCAAGGTCCCACAACAACATACGTTCAAAGGTGTTGATGGACGTAAATCTTTCTTTTTTTGTATTTTTATATTTTTTTGTTAAAGAATGGATAAATAAACAAAAAATCCTATCACTGACAAAATATGACATAGGCTAAAATTTTATGATAGAATAGAGAAAATAAAAGTAAATTAAAAAGTAAATAGCAAAATTATACAAAAATGGGCTGAAACAAAACAAAAATGTAGTTGCCAATAATCCAGCCGGTTGCATATTCCTTGATCCTGTGATGCACTCTCTTTCTTAAGGATTAAATCCCACACATAATTATATGAAGGCTCATTTCTTCAAGGAAGCAATAGCGTCTCATCATCAAGGATTATTTAACAGCTAAGATTGAGGGTGCTACCGTTGACTGAATACAGTTCATCCGCCACCACCCCTAAGATGTCACCTTGGCTAGTGATAGCTCACTGCTATTGCCAGTGGTGTGTGATATCTCACGTCAACTCGTATGTCAATAGCAGGGACTGGAGTACGCGGGATTGTCACACCCGTAGATCAAAAATAAAAAAACAAATGTCAAAACAATAAAAACTGATCCCTCCATGCGGGAAGAAATAAAATGGGAAAAAAAAATGGGCTTCGGGTGCCGAAAAAAAAAGAAATAAGAAAAAACATACAGATATGTTAAAGAAAATTAAACCATTGACAAGTTTTTTAATATATCATCAGGTACTAACACAACTTTTGATGCAGGTGCTAGTGCTTCGCAAGATGTTGCAGAAAAATTGGTAGATATTTTATCTGACCAGTCTGAAACATCTTTAGGGTCTTTATCTTTTGTTGTTTCAAATTCTGAAGTTTCTGCTGTCCTATTACCGGACACCCATGAAAAAGATTTTGAAATGAATTTGTCTCAAGAGTCTTCGTTAGCTTCCAATGATTTTGTTTTAGCTTCGAATCCCAAATTGCATGAAGCACAACAAGACATAACTGATGTGGTTATTGTTTCCGACGACCCGGCGGTATGGCCCATTTCGTTTAATGAACGAGAAAGAGTCGATATTGTTAAGAAAAGACCGAGTTAGGTTAAACAAATAAATTTTAAAGCCGATAAATTGGGTCGCAGATTTAATACTAGTTTCTACACGAGAGTTCTTGCTAACGGTGAAGAAGTTTCTAGAAGTTTGCTAGTGTATTCTATACAAAATAATTCGGTATTTTGCTTTTGTTGCAAAGTTTTTTCTACCCGAAAAATATGTTTATCGTCGACTGAAGGTTATTCAGATTGGAAAAATATAGGTTCTAGCTTAAAACAACATGATAAATCTCAGGATCACACTAGCTGTATGCAAAAATGGATGAATATGTCAGTTAATTTAAAATCAAATACAACAATTGATCAAAATGTGCAGAGAATGATAGAAAATGAGAAGAAACATTGGCGCTTGGTACTTGAACGTCTTTTTGCAATAGTGCTAATGTTAGCTGAAAGATCATTACCTTTTCGTGGACACCGTGAGCAACTTTATCAGCCTAATAATGGACACTTCTTGGCAGAAGTAGAACTTATTGCAAAATTTGATGCAGTTATGTTAGATCATCTCAAACGAATAAAAATAAAGAATGCTTTGACACTTATCTTGGAAAAGATGTGCAGAATGAAATAATTTGACTTATATCGAGAAGAATACTGAAAACTATCGTATCTTCTGTACAGTCATCAAAATATTTTTCTGTTATCATGGATTGCACTCCTGATGTAAGTCATAAGGAACAGCTTTCAATTCTTTTGAGATGCGTTAAAATTAATCAGGAAGAAGTACAAATTGAAGAATTTTTTTGTGGTTATTTTCACATAACTGATAGCACTGGTTCAGCTTTAGTTGAAATTTTTTAAAATTTATTAGCTGAGTATAATTTAGATCTAATGAATTGTCGCGGGCAATCGTATGATAATGGTGCTAACATGCGAGGGCAATACAAAAGGGTTCAAGCTTTAATCAAAGAAAAAAATCCCAGAGTTTTTTACGTTCCATGTGCTAACCACACATTTAATCTAATGGTATGTGATGCTGCGAAATCAGTATCAATTGCAATTAACTTTTTTGGTACTGTTCAACGAATTTTTACATTTTTTGCTGCATCAACCGTTTGATGGGACATACTGCAAAGTGTTTGTAAAATGACTGTTAAATCATTATCAGATACGCGTTGGGAAAGCCATATAAATAGTATAAAAGTTGTAAAAGATAATTTGGTTCAAATTATAGAAGCTTTATACAAAGTTGCAGATTCAAGTTCAATTGGAGTTGCTGTTTCTGAAGCTAACGGTCTTGCGAATGAGATTTCCTCATATAAGTTTATACTTTCACTTACAATTTGGCATGATATATTGTATGAAATTAACAAAGTAAGTAAAGTTATGCAGAATCCCTCGGAATCAGAATCACTCAGAAGTCAGAATCACTCAGAATCATTTAAAGCGATTATTAAAAAATCTGAAGAAATAACTATAAAATTAGGTACTGAGCCAGTATTCCCTCAAGTGCGAAAACGAGGTTTCTTTGAATATGAAGGAACTGATACACCTCTAAATGGAAAGTCTAAATATAAAGTAGATTTTTTTAATGCAATAATTGATGTTGCATTAGTAAGCTTAAATGAAAGATTCAAAATGCTTGATTTATACAACAAAATATTTGGTTTTTAACCCGTACCGAAAAAATGCGAAGTTTAGATGCAAATGAAATGTTGAATGATTGTAAAGATTTATAAATATCACTGAGAAATCCTAGTACAGAAGAATCGGACGTGAACCATGAAGAGTTATACTAGGAAATAAATACATTTTAAAGAATGGAAGCTTTGGCGGAATCGAAAGATGCACTGGAAATTTTGAAGTATATTACGGCAAATTCTTTAATCGAAATTTTTCCAAATTTATTTATTGCCCTACGAATTTTACTAACTTCCTCTATTTCAGTGGCAAGCGCAGAGAGGTCATTTTCCAAATTAAAACTCATAAAAAACTATTTACGTTCCACTATGGGTCAAGACCGCTTATATGCATTAGCTTTAATTTCCATTGAAAATAAAATAAGTCGGTCCTTAGACTGTTCTGATTTAATTGATAAGTTTGCGTCCTTAAAAGTCCGAAAGGCTAAGTTTTAAGTCAATGTAATCGATCCTCCTAAAATCTGCGAAAAAAAATAAATGGTACCACATTTTGAGTTGTCTTATTAGTGCATCTTCATCCAAAATAAAAAAAATACTTTATGTACATTTAAACCTATGTGCGTTTTTTGTTTCGTTACGTTCTAATAAATAAATATCCAAACCCACCCATAGAACACAAGAATTAAAAACTCAACCTATATAATAGAAAACTTGCCTATGGCCTCGCATATGGTAAATCCGCCACTGACCCTGGCCACTCAAAATAAAGACATGGGTGTCTTGGAAGATCTGCTCTTAACTGACCTGGCGATAGTGAATGACTATTTTCGGACGTGGAGTTTATTTCCTAATCTAAGTAAAACCGAGAGTTCTTGTTTCCACTTAAACAACAAACTGGCAAAACACGAATTATCAGTGTTATTTAAAGGCACTGTCATTAAATACAATCAACAGCCAAAGTACCTGGGCATTACTCTCGATAGAACTCTTTCTTTTAAACTCCACCTAGAGAATACATCAAAAAAACTTAAAACGAGAAACAATATATTGCACAAACTAGCAAGCTCGACATGGGGTGCTACTCCAGCTACCCTCCGCACAACTGCTCTAAGTCTGGCTTACTCAGTGGCTGAGTATGGCGCACCAGTCTGGTTGAATTCTGAAACACATTCTGAAAAAGTTGACTGCCAGCTGCATGCCACGATGCGTACTGTAAGTGGTACTACCAGGTCTACTCCTTTACATTGGCTCCCTGTATTCAGCAATATCACTCCACCTGCACTCAGACGCTCACATGCGCTCATACGTGAACATAAAAAGGTAACCAACAACATCACGTTACCCCTGCACGAATATTACGGTGAGCACACTCGTTGTCGATTGAAATCAAGAAAGCCTCCACGTAAAACTGCCAGCAACCTGCTGGCAACTAATTTTAATATCTTGGATGTCTGGGACACCTCCTGCACTCAGAGAATTTTGTTAGTAAATTTAATAACCGCCCGTTTTAAAAATGTGTAATAAGTTATTTTATCAATCCAATAACGATTTTTATTAAAGTAATTGCCAATTGCCGCGTACAAAAATCTTTCTCAAAATCAAAAGTCTTTCCTTTTGGATTCGTTTGTTTTTCTATGATTATCTTTTTCTGCAATTTTTTTATAAACAATATTTTTGATATTTTATCTTTAGGCAATTTGCCGACGTTAAATTTAATGTATCCTTTAATATTCCAATTAAAAAATGAATAAGTTCATAATTAAATAGAATTAAAAACACGTGCAAATCCGACATGTACTACCTCAACCGCTTCTACATCTACGACAGTAAGATATTACACTAAACCAAAAACGAAATTAAAAACTTAAGGAAATTGCAAGAAAAAAACGGTGATTTCATCTCTTATAGCGAAATATAATATGTTGCGTGTTTTTTATGAATACTCCGTTTTTTAATTTAACTGTTAAATATGTCAGACCACAAACAAAGGCGATATGACGGATAAAATCGTAGCTTCAGGCAAGAATGGGTTGAAGCATACGCATTCATCGATAAAGGGGAAAACCTTTGTGTCTTATATGCAATGAAACACTTGCCAGTAATTTAAGACAGTTAAATTTTTGCCAGTAATAACAAAACCAGCAATTTAAAACGGCATCACGAAAAAAACCATAGTAAATTTTTGGATAGTTATCCGTTGAATACCAACATCCGAACAAATAAATTAAACTCTTTAAAATCTGCATTAAGTAGTCAGCAAACATTATTATCATCTTTTAGTTCAGAAGCTGATAATACTACCGAGGCTAGTTTTATGATCGCTTGGAACATCGCCCGTGCTAAACGACCTTACACTAAGGGGAAAATTTATCAAAAAGAATATGGAACAGGTGGTTAAAATGCTGGATCTTTTAAGTGTAGCAACTGACGGAGCACTTGCAATGTTAGAAAAAAATGTAGGCCTTATTAGTCTATTAAAAAATGATCCAAGAATACCCGAATTTTGGCACTTCATTGCATTGTTCATCGTGAACATTTAGTTGCAAAATATTTTAAATACGAAAACGTAATGAAAACTGTGCTACAAATTATGAACTATATTCGGACGAATTCAAAAACCCATCGCCAATTCAAGAACTTTATCGAAGCACTGGACTTTGAAGATCATTGTCAAGATATAACATTTTACTGCCTTGTGCGATGGTTATCCACCTATAATGTTCTAAGACGATTTGTTGATTTAATGGAACCTATCAGAAATTTCCTCAAAGAAAAATAAAAACACTATCTGGAATTAAAGAATGATGAATGGATTAATAACTGTATGTTTTTGACTGATATAATGGAGCATCTGCAATCCCTCAACCTAGCTTTACAAGGAAAAGATAAAGTTATTGCTGATCTTATTCAAACGATTCTGAGTTTTATTAAAAAATTTCATCTTTTTCAACGAGATTTAACAACAAAAGTGTTCAACCACTTTCCTCGTCTGAAGAACAGACTCTCTAAAATTAATGATAACAAACTGAGTGAATACGACAGTAAATTAGCAGAATTATTAAAAGACTTTCACTTGCGATTTAATGATCTGAATAATTTAAATATTTCTCTTAATTTACTTGTAAATCCATTCGAAATTAACATTATTAACGAGGGCTTATCGATTCCTTGTTATATTTTGCATGACAGTGCCTCAGGAGAAATGGAATTACTAGAGCTACAGGAAGATCACATTCTTAAAATGCATCACAAAGCCACACAATCTCCAAATGAGTTTTGGAAACTAGTGTCTCAATCAAAGTACCCCAATTTGAAAAAAGCTGCTGCCAGATTACTGTCCATATTCGGTACAACATATTGTTGTGAATCACTTTTTTCAACAATGAAGTTTATAAAATCAAACCACCGTTAACAACTTACAGATAACAGATACAGATTTAACGGAATTAATTCGTACTGCGCTAACAAACTATGAACCAGATTTCAAAAAATTCACGGCCAATTTACAAACAAACATGCCATCTACCAGCAGGCATGTCATGTAACAAACTTTAAATATGTATTTGTATGTATTTATAACCATAAGTACATAATTACATTTTTTGTTCAGTACATTAGTACATTTTTTCAATAAAATAAATATTTCCAAACAACTGATACTTTTGAAAAAAAATTTTTTGTGGCTCTCGAAACGAGAGATTATTGTACTGCGGCTCAACGTGTAGTGAAGCTTGGCCACCTCTGATATATACTGAGCTAAAATACATCAAATATTTTAATTAAAGGCTAATCAATGTTATAGATTTCGCGTTATTCTAATTATAAAAATATTAAAGAAAGCAGTAGTATCCCTACAAACATGAATTCTGTTGTACGAAAAAAAGTAAAAAAAAATTCACCGGAACTGTTGCAGAACTGTTGGGAACCGTACTAAATGTTTATGTACCATGTTTCATCCAATTCGATTATCAGGTACAGATGTTATTGAGCTTTAAAAAAACAGGTGCTCGGGGGACTCCCACCACTTTGTTCACTATCGCACAAAAACCAATAAGTTCCTTGCCATATATATTTGCATTTTTTTCCAAAGTGTCATCAAAATTTATTCACGAACGAACGCTGTATACCAACTGTATACCAACAAACTTAAAATACAGTAGACCCCCGCCACTTTGATCAATGTGTCCCAAAAGATGATAATTATTTTCTCACACTAATTGAAACCTTTTCCATAAGGTTTAACATAATCTCTTCATTATTGTAGGCTGTACTGTGCATAAAGACAATGAAAAAACTTCAAAAAAGTACAAAAAAATTTTTTTTTGCCAGAAGTGAAAAACCGGTATTTGGGATGCAGAACTGTTGTGCGCCGTACTAAATGTTTATGTACCATGTTTCTTCCAATTCAATTACCAGGTACAGATGTTATTGAGTTTTAAAAAAACATGAGCTCGGGAGACCCACCACTTTGTTCACTATCGCTCAAAAACTAATCAGTTACTTGCCATACATATTTGCATGTTTTTCCAAAGTGTCATCAAAATTGGTTCACGAATAAATGTGGTATACTGTCAACAAACATAAAAAACATGGTGGAAAAAACCACCTGTTGTATGATGGACCCCCCATATTTTGTTTTTTCTTTTGTTTTGGACCATTCTCTATCTAAATAGCCAATAAATGTTGGTGTACGTCTGTGTGTGGGTGGGTTTGTGACATTACTGCATAAGATCTTGATGAAACTTTGGCAAATGATCCACGTTCACTTAAAAATGGAAGATCTGAATTTATTTTAAATTTTGACAAAATGGCGAGGGGTCTCCCGAACTCTTCTAAGTTTAAATCTAAAATATTTTCTAAAACCGGATTATGATCTAAAGGAAACTTGGTTTATAAGGTTTTATTACTGTTTCCAATATTTCTGAATACCAACTTCCGGTTTGTCACTTCAGGTTAAAAAGTTTTTTTGTCAGGTGTTTATCCCTACTGTAGCCTACAATTACAGATCAATTTTCATGAAACGTTGGAAAAAACTTTCAAGTAACATGAGAGAGATTTTATCAGCTTTTGGAGTACATTGGATAAAGAGTCACGCACCTACCCACCCACCCACCCACCCAACACAGACGTACACCAAAATTTACTGGCTATTTAGATAGAGAATGGTCCAAAACAAAAGAAAAAACAAAATTTGGGGTATGTTAAATTCTTTTTTCTCGATAGATTGCATTACACTTCACACAATTTAAAATTGTGGTGAAATAAAAACATAAGTCTTTTTTCAGATAACGACACTTCATGTTCAACCAACTGATATATTTAAACGTTTAAAATATGTTCGAGGTGGGAAGAGCTAATCATGTCAAAAAACTTCATAAAAAAAATCTGAATTTCGACCAAGAAAATTTCATTTTCGAGTAAAAGCTTGTGTATTAAAAACGACATTTCATGTGCAATTGTTGCAATGTATGTCAAAAATTGTAGAATGAAGCATTTTTCGATAATTTTACAAAGTTTAAAATTCACTCTCTAGCTCCTCCTGGTTATTAATTAATGCTGGAAAGGAAAAATACAGAAAAGATAATATAAAACGGAACCAGCATTTTTTAACCAAAAAAAATCATTAAACATTGAAGCATTGTTTCCTTAATGTAAGTTTATTTTATTATTTTGATTCGTATAATATTGTTTGGGTGTGTTTTCCTTAATGGTGAATATTCATTGATTTTTTTGTTTTTGAATCAATAAGGATGATATAAAGTTCCTTTCTAAATAAGATAATTCTGCACTGGGATTCGCCTGATTGCAATCTAAGATGTTACTTCTTTTTTTGGTATTTACTTTTGTAAAAAGTCCCGGTTTATCAATTTGGCTCTGAACAACTGCAGGAACACCTAACGGTTTTGATTAAATCTTGTTCAAACTGTTTTTTTTTGGGAATATTAATTTTGTTTTGGAAAAAATTAATTATTGTGGGAAAGGGTTCAAGTTCCTGTTTCGGTGCCTATTTGTTATACCCGGACTTTCTACAACCCTAAACACAAAAATTAAAGAACTATTTAACGTCACGGGTTACTGTTGGGCGAATTGCACTGCAGAAATCTCTTAAATATGAAAAGAACTCTAGATCATCCTTACTGATTCAAAATTCATTAAAGTTTCAAAAAAGACAGGGACCAGTGAGCCTTCTACCACATTTAAACTATTCATCTTTATTTCATTCAAATCTATATCTTTTGTGAAAGGGTCATCAAAATCGATTAATGAACGAAGTCTGTATCCTCCCAACAAACTTTGAAAACAAAGTGATAAAAGTATGTTGAGCCCCCTTGAGGAATGAGGAATATAATAAAAATTGGCTTTATTTTTTTGCTCGTAATAGTGTGATTCTTTGTTAATTATCATGACAAACAAATCGTTTCGAACTATCAGGCAATAGGCAGGTGTCATATTTTATCATGTTAAAGGATTTATTGTTCAGATAAATCTTTAAAAAAAACATACAAAAATTGCGTTAAACTGCTTTTATGAAAATTCATCTGAGGTGATTCTATCATTACCATTGAGTTTTAAATGAAACATACCTGATTCACTAATATTTAAATTATTTTTTTTATGGCGTTCATGCTCCATGTAGGAGCGTTGCCAGGCTAATCAGCTTTTAATATTCACCACGGTCATTCCGTCAGTAATATTGTTGTATGTATCGCGTTCATGTAGGTAGCAGATACTCGAATTGACCGGGATGAATTTCATCACAACTTCTTGTATCCATGCACCAACAATAAAACCAGTACTACATGCTCTTCGATAAGATTGACCACTACAGTATAAAGAGTTACTATCCAAATCTTGTTTTCTGATTATTGGCTGTCTGGTTTCTTGCAAAGCCATGATATCCATCCTATACCTCTCAGCCTCTGTTTCTAGACTTATTAGAGCATCAAGTGCATTCAGGCTGTGCACGTTTTACGTTCCGATTCGGTAGTCTGGTCATTTTTCACGTCCAGATAAAATTTTATTGTTATGTCCGAGTCTGATATTTTTTTCTGATTTTCAAATTTAACAAAGTTTGTTTTTTTAGACTAACCTTTTTCAGCAGACTAGCCTTTTTGAACGTTTATATAGCAAGCCACTTGATCCAAGACGGACACCCGTCCAAGCCGTCCCTTGCATCGAAAAAAGACACTTGGATCGTATTGGTTTTAAGGCGCCAATTCGCCGTGATATAGCGTCATTGACTAAGCAGTTTTTACTCTGCGTGTCTCCAATACTGCAACATAAGACTGTCAGCATTCAGCCATACTCAGGCAGCATAGCGTGGACGTCGAATTTCGGGTTTCGCTACCCTATTTAGATTATTAATAACATTTAATCCAATCGAAAGTTGCAAATCTAATAAAACTATCAGACTAATCAGTAATCATACAATAAATTATTCACTGTAAATTTTGATTAGAATATTCTAAAAAGTAACGGTACTGTAATGCATCTTATGTATATATCAGATAGCAACAACAACATCTCCATAACATAATAGATTGGGCAAGCATATATAAATCATAAAATATTAACAGACTTGTAATATTTTTTCTTGTTATATTTTTGCATGTCTAACGAGGTGGAAAATTGATGTTTATCGAGAGAATGAAAAAATAAATGCAAATATATTGTTTGTAGAACAAATTACCCGTCGAAAGGGAATTTTGTGCATACCATTTTTTTATGGTTAAAATAATGAAATAATATGAGAAGTATTTTTTATGCTTTTATACTCAAACCATAAAAATATTGTTGTTGTTTTTGATTGAGAAAACCATGTTTGAATTAATTTTATTTGATATGAATAATGGTGCAGTGTGATGTGGTATTATGATTACAGTGGGTTTTTAATTTAATTTATGAATCTTTTGGTTTAATTTAAAGGAAAACATTACGAAATAATGTATATGTTTACGATACTTCATAAATATCTGGTGTTAAATTTTTCCTACAATTTTTACAGGCAGCAATTCACTTAATTTTCATCCTAATTATTTTCTGTAACAATGATTATTTAAGCTGAATAACCAATTTTTAAAATGTCCAATTAAGGCGAAATAATACAAAAAAAGACCAAAATAAACGATTGCTTAAAGCTTTCATATTTTTCTGGCATCAATTTCAAATGCACAATTAAACTATAACAAAAACAATTCAAATAAAAATACAACAGAAAAGAAACACAATCACACTAACCATATTTTGTCCTATACAAAAAGGCATTTAGCTTTCAGTATAATTTTTATTTCATTTTAAACAAAACTATTGTTTGTGTGTCGTCCAAAAGCTTTATTCTTTTTAAATTTTATAATATTACTTAAAACGAACAAAAGAATTGAAAATAATTAAAAGAAAATATAGAGAGGAAAAATGATATAAAAATTTGAAAATTCGTTTCAGTGACATAAACAGAAATATTAAATATAATAATAATAATATAAAGAAAATGGTAAGATTTTCTTAATTTTTGTATGTATTTTTTTTAATAAATTGTCAATATAAACTTAAAGTTTTTTGGCCAATAAGTGAATCGCAAACTTCGAAACGGGCTCATCTCGGATATTTGAAATTTTACAGGAGATACAAAAAACCGAATTTCTTTTGAACAGTTCGAATTAAGAAAGCATTTTTTTCTCTAACTGTTAATAGTTGTGTTGCATCAGTACATAATAAAATAGTTTAGGGGAAAACGGCTGTTACAGTTTTATGAGATGGGTCCTTTTCGAAATTAATCAAATGGCTTAGATGGTTTTAGTAATAAAGCGGCATTATGAAAGAATGTGTATTATTGAAAAAACATTTTTGAAGTTATACTTCTTTACGCTCGTTGTAAACATTTTAATGGGGTGTTGGTCGAGAAACCGCGTCACGCTTGTTGAAGTTATATTTTAACCTTTATGCTGTAAGGTAATAAAGACGAAATTTGTAAATCAACCTTATGCTGTATGGTAATAAAGGCGAAATTATTAAATCAATCATAATCTATAATAATAAAATCTGGAGCACATAGGAGGATGAAATGTTGTCAGGAGAAGGTAATTGACAGGTACTAATGCACCACGGAGCCGAAATTTTAAGATTTAATTTAGTTTTTTTTTAACTAATAATTTTAATTTTCTTAACGGTTTGCCTAAATGTTGATTATATTTTATACTTGGATTTTTCTTCAAAATTTCGAATTATTCGCTTACTTATCTTTGATCAATTTTTTTTTTCGCTTTTTGGAATTATCAGTAGTAATGAACCAGTGTACCTGTTTTGTATGACGAGTACGGTGGTTTCGCAGTAAGTAATTGACAATTGTGACATCCAATGAACAAATATATTTGCGCTCACCTAATTGTTCGTGACACATTGAATTATTTGAATTATATCTTTGGAATAAAATTTTAACTTTTTTCTAACCTTAATCTTTTGCCATCTACATTTATAAAAATTATTTAATTATTATTTGTCTGTCAATGTGTTTTAATTTTAACATAAGTTTAATATGTAAATTTATCTATAGCTATAGAGACATTTACATAATGGCTTTTGCTGACTGTAAAATGATACTATTACATTTTTTCAAACTTTTTATATATTGCTAATAAAATAAGTTAAATTAAATGACATTAAAAAAACTATAGGAGAATTTATTCCAAAAAAACAGTTTTCAATCAATTTATCTGGGAAGCATAGGCACCGCCGTGCGGGTGGGTACCTTCTACTAATTAATAATTATTAGTTTTTTGAATAATATTTTTTCTCTATTTATTTAATATTTTTTTTTTCTGAATAATATTTTTTTTAATAATATTTTTATTTGAATAATATTTTTTTTTTGATTTTGTTTAGAATTCTCTGAGCTAATCAAAGACATCCAATATTTTCTTAGGCTGGTGTTATATTTATTGTTGATTTTCATGGGATTATAGCCTATATGTAATTCAATAAAATTACTACATTTATTTAATTGTCATTAATAAATGGTTTAATTTTTTGTTGTTAAAAAAAATATCGTTTTTGAATATTTTTTTTTTTTTTGAATATTTTCTTTTGATATTTTTGACTAAGAAAACTAAGAAAAATCGACGAAAAATACGTTCTTATACTTTTTGAATAATAATATTTTTTTTTTGAATAATTTTTTTTTATTTATTTTTGGAATAGTGTTTTTGTTTTTTTATATTTTTTTTTTTGAATATTTTTTTTTTGAAAAATATTTTTTCTTTTGAATAATATTTTTTTTTTTGACCAACGTTTTTTTTTTAATTTTTTTTTTAAATAATATTTTGTTTTTTTAATTATATTTTTTTTTAGTAATTTTTTTTTAATGTATCCTATCTGTCTGTCTGTGTTCGTGTGGGCGAGCGAGTGGCAAAAGAAGTATAACTTCCACCGTCTGGTCCGATGCAGACCCTACTTTTTATTTATTATTTTATTATAGGTTTATTTTTAATTTTAAACTTTAATTTTAATTTAACAGCTTCTCTTCCCTTTGCAACGCCTCCACCGATAATAATGTCGTTTGCAATTGATTCTGGGTTCTTGCGTGTCAATACTAAAGATTTGTCTTATTCTGATCTTTGGCAAACCTATGAACATTCAAATAGATCATTATAGATCATAAGTAAATCACTATTAAAAATACAAAAAAAAAAAATAAATAAATAAATTAAAAAAATAAATAAATATATTAAATATATTTTGCTTAACAGATTGTTAAAACCCCATTTCAACAACATACTCTTTTTCTCAACTATAAAAACCAGATATGAGACCTTCTCGCTCATAAAACATCGGTCTACATGTGAACATAAAAAAAAGCGAAAAAGGCCACGTTGAAAAAAAATCTGAGTTGAGCCCTTTTCGAAATTTGTGATTCAAGTATTTATTGTGATAGTTCACTTTCAAGCAAAAGTTTAAAATTCAAGCGAGGCCCGAGCGAGAATTTTGAATTTGTGAAAGAATGAAATTCATTAAACACGAATTGATTACAATAATTAATCCTCTGACAGAGGAGAATAGTAGATTCTTTTATGAGTTTAGAATGATGGCAATTCTTCACGCGGTCGAAGTTCAGGAATCATCCGAGTTCAGGAATCATTCGAGTGAAGAATTGACATCTTCCTATGCGAATACAAGATGCTATTTTATCCACGACTGCAAAATATCTCGATTAATTCCCAGTTTGCCTGCTAAAGTTTTTATCACCATATTGAAAAACAATCATAGACAGCATAGAAAAACAAAACAATTGACATGATGGAAAAAAATTTAAATTTTTTATTTTATATTTTATATATGTATTGTTCTCGTTTTTAGCAAATTTTGATCTTTTTTTGTCTCCCTGACTAAAACTTTTCTTGTAAATTTTGACCTGCTGAATACGAATATCATATTCATTTTTTTAGGTTAGCTGTTGTTTTTGAGATATTCGCCAATAAACCAATTTTTTCTGTGTTAAAAAGGTTATTCCGGTTTTTAGATTGCATATTTTACAAAACAAACAAATTTAATGTATTGATGAAAGAAATGCATAGTAAATATACTAACAAACATTTTGAGCTGTTTTTGAAAAAATCCATAAAAGATTGTGGAAGTTATACTCAAAAAAGTTTATAAAAAATCAAAAATTTAGGTTTCTTGGCAAATTTTTCCATATTCAACGCCATAAATTTTGAACAAACAATGATTGTAAATTTTTTTAATTTCTTGAAGCCTATGGCAAATTCAACTCCTTTTCTTTTAAGTTAAAAAACACGACAGGTTGCACAAGTTGTTCAGGTTTTTCCAAGAAAGGCAAGTCTAAAAATTTGGAAAATTTTATTAAGAATAATTTAAATTATGCAACATAATTGATTCATATTTAAGTTGTTATTCAGATTTTCGAATAAAAACTGCGAGCCATTTTGAGTTTTCCTTATTTCAACCGCGTTTATGTATTTTTTCTTTTTTCTATGTATTTTCTCTTTTACAAGCTCAGTCGTTCTCAAACATCAATGAAGAATTCTTTTAAAATAGTAAAGTGTAAAGTTAAATTTATTTAAATGGCTTCTCAAGAAGTTTCAAGTGTAAAAATAGTCCAAATTCATTTTGTTTTATTTGTGAACTTTGCATAATACGTCCTGCTAAAAAATCACTCCATATATAAGAATTGCATACCTTCATTACTTTGGCACAAAACTGAATGAAGTTAAACCATGGATGCCGAAAAATAGTTATATCAACTGCAACTTAACACATTCAAGATGGTACAATAAAGAAAATGTTCATTTAACGTTTTCACATTGTGTTACGATCAGGTTTTGACTATAACTTACAAATTTAACACGCAAATCTGTATAACAACTCTAATACAAGAAAGGAAGTAAAATCACACATAACTAATTGACAAAGTCTCAGGTCAACCTAAAACTTTTTTTAATTCGTCAAGAAATGTGTGCAGAAGTACTTTAAACAACTTCTAGCTTCCGGACTTGGCCCGAAAGTGGCCAGTTTTTTGATTTTTGCCAAAAATCAAAAATATTCAATATCTCGGGAGAAAGTAAAAATAGGTAGCGAGGGTTTTGGGTCGCTGATTATAATTTTAATGTCGGATTTGTCCAGAACACCCTCAAAACTGCAATAACTACCTCTTTTTAGGGTATTTTGTGCTATTTTGTGGACGTAAAGCTAAGATTATAAATAATGCAATTTTCAAGAATATTTAAGAAGAATTTAAATTTATTTAAGTATATGTCAAAATATATATAAACGAAAAGTTTGAAAA
Source organism: Diogma glabrata (assembly GCA_963693315.1). Classification (NCBI taxonomy): domain Eukaryota; kingdom Metazoa; phylum Arthropoda; class Insecta; order Diptera; family Cylindrotomidae; genus Diogma; species Diogma glabrata. The sequence continues at coordinate 185,213,282 of OY856186.1, forward strand.
AAATTTAATTACTTCTTTTACATTTTTTTTTTCAATTTAGGGGTAGTTTTCACCCCCTAAATAAAATTACAAAGAAAATTTTTTTAATACTTTATTAAACAATAAAAAGTAAGGAAAATACTTTCATATCATTTTTTTTAATTTTTTATTATTTCAGGGGTAGTTTTAGCCCCCTTTTTTTAGCCCACTTGACCCAATTTTGGCATATAATTAAATTATTTTAAATTCTTCTTAAATATTCTTGGAAATTACAATTATTAATAATCTTAGCTTTACGTCCACAAAATAGCAAAAAATACCCTAAAAAGGGGTAGTTTTTGCAGTTTTGAGGCTGTTCATGAAAAATCCGACATTAAAATCATAATCAGTGACCCAAAAAACCCTTCTACCTATTTTTCTGAAAATTCATTAACTTTCTCCCGAAATATTAAATATTTTTTATTTTTGGCCAAAAATCAAAAAATTCTACCTATTACTTCGGTCTGAAAGACCTAAGTATTACATTCATGAGCTCAAAGTGAAATTCTTACCCCCACTTTTTTTGACATTTCTCGACGTTTTAGGACCTCCTGATTCTAAAAAAGCAAAAAAAAAAAAATGTATGTCTGTCTGCCGGCCGCCGTCATTACCTACGCTGCAGGGAAAACCGCTGGAGGGATTTCAAAAATTTTTTTTTCTAAAAATAGGTATTCACAAGGGACAGGTCTGAAAGGACGCTGTGTTCGATAACTGTACCGGAAGTGTTTCAAAAAAATCATTATGTGTGTCAAAAATAGCAAATTATCATATTATTGGCTTAAAAAACGTTCATTTTAAGTGATTACGAGTAGGAACATTAAATTTGGGGAAATCTTGATGGTCGGGATTGGTATGTGAGATCAAAAACTAGATTATTGCATTATAAGTTTGTCAAAAAAATGTTGTCAAGTGTGTCAAAAGAAAGATTTTTATTTATTTTTTTACCTAATTTTTTGGAAAAAAAAAATAAAATTAATTGTTTGTTTGAAATGAAGTTTTATTATTATTATTGAGAATTATGGCATTTTAAGTTTGTCAAAAAAATGTTGTCAAGTGTGTCAAAAGAAAGATTTTTATTTATTTTTTTGAAAAAAAAATAAAATTAATTGTTTGTTTGAAATGAAGTTTTATTATTATTATTGAGAATTATGGCATTATAAGTTTGTCAAAAAAATGTTGTCAAGCATGTCAAAAGATTTTTATTTAGTTTTTTACCTAATTTTTTGGAAAAAAATAAAATTGTTTCTTTGAAATGAAATTTTATTATTATTATAGAGAATTATGGCATTATAAGTTTGTCAAAAAATGTTGTCAAGTGTGTCAAAAGAAAGGTTTTTATTTATTTTTTACCCTATTTTTTTAGCAAATAATAAAATCAATAGTTTGTATGACATGATATTTTATTATTATTATAAAGAATTATGGCATTATAAGTTTGTCAAAAAATAATGTCAAGTGTGTCAAAAAATGATTTCATTTATTTTTTTAGCCAATTTTTTGGAAAAAAAATGTAGCTGTTTTTATGACGTAAATGTAATTGAAAATGAAATTGGACATGGCAATTTTTGGATTTGTTATAGTTTTTGAAATATTTTTGGAATTTTGAAAAAGTTTGTATTTTTGATTTTGTAATAATTTTTGCAATATTTTTAGAATATCGGCAAAAGTTTTAATTTTTGATTTTGTAAGAATTTTTGGAATATTTTTAGAATTTTGAAAAATTTTAAATTATAATAATATCAAAATATTATTATAATTTTGGGAATTTTAAAAAACTTTCAATTTGTGATTTTGTAATAATTTTTGCAATATTTTTAGAATTTTGGAAAAAGTTTGAATTTTTAAGAATTTTTGGAATTTAGAAAAAATTTAAATATTTGATTTTATTCTAATTTTTGGAATATTTTTGGAATTTTGAAAAATTTTGACTTTATTTAATTTTTACAATATTTTTGAAATTTTGATTATAATTTTCTGGCAACGTATTGATGTTTCGTGTTAGTTGTGTAGTAAATTTTTAAACTGAGATTAAAAATACTTGTACTTTAACAAAGAGTTATGTTTGATATACATCGCTGCCCAAAACTAAAAACCATGTCCTCATAAAAGTTTTTTGCCGAAAACTATATCAAAATCTTTAACCCAGACCGAAGTCTTGATATCTCAGAGCTGTGAGATTTAAGCCCCTCCATATTTTTTCTGAAAATTCATTAACTTTCTCCCGAAATATTAAATATTCTTTATTTTTGGCCAAAAATCAAAAAATTGGCCACTTTCGGGCCAAGTCCGGAAGCTAGAAGTTGTTTAAAGTACTTCTGCACACCTTTCTTGACGAGTTAAAAAAAGTTTTAAGTTGATCTGAGACTATTGTCAATTTGTTAATGATTTTACAAAAAAAATTACTTCCTTTCTTGTGTTTTTCATATATAAATCAACTATGTTGCAGAATTTAAATTATTCTTAGTAAAAATTTTTTTCTCCAAATTTTGAGTTTTGATTTTTTTTTGGCAGAACCAGATTAACTTGGTGCAACCTACACCAAAATTCGTGATTTTTAGCTTAAAAGAAAGGAAATTGAATTAACTGTAAGCTCCAAGAAATTAAAAAAATTTACAATCATTTTTTGTTCAAAATTTATGGCGTTGAATATAGAAAAAATTTAAAAAAACATAAATTTTTGATTTTTTTGAAACTTTTTTCGTGCATAAATTCCAGAATCTTTGATGGATTTTTTCAAAAAACAGCTAAAAATGTTTGCTAGTATCTTAGCTATGCAAATGTTTCATTAATATATTAAATTTGTTTGTTTTGTAAAATATGCGATCCAAAAACCGGAATAACCTTTTTGTTCATCGAAATAGTACATTATTTAATTAGGATCTAAAGTGATACTTTTTGTGTTGAGTCTATAGTTTGACGGCCGACCGCAGGGAGGCCGACAATTATAGACGAAACACAAAAAGTCACTTTAGCTCCGAATTAAATACACTATTTTTTCGGCAAACGTTTAAATTTTTTATAAATATGAAATTAATACATCAAACTTTTTATAAATATGAATTTGTATCGTCATAATTACTTCCAAAAAAGAGAAAAAAACATTTAAATTTGTATGAATAAAATTTTTTTATCAAATCAGCCTTTTCAAAATTTCATAATATGAGAATCAACTTATTTTTTGTTGTCATGGTTATACAATATGTTTGAAAAAATAACAAACTAACAAATAACAAATGCTACTTTACAGCCTCCGTAATATAAAATAAAAATGGCGTTACTTTTGCTGTCGCTAGACGTTACTTTTGCTGTCAGGCTAAAAAGTAAGACTTTAGCTAACTCCCTAGCGGCAGTAAAGTTAAACTTTACAGCCGTTTGCCGAAAAAAATTATTGTTTTGCGAATATCTCAAAAAAAGAGCTACGATTCAAATTTTACGATTCAAAAATTTTGCGTAAGGCAGGCTTTTTTACACACTTTTATTTAACTTGACTTTTGACGGTTGTGATGGTTACTCTTTTGTGGTCCATTTTTCAGTAACTTCCCATTATCTGATTGATCCCAAATTTAAAAGACAAGTTTGTTGAAGTAGTCAGTACGTATTTCTAAAAGTTTTAAAGCAAAAAACTTTATAAAACTGAAGAAAAAACATTCAAATTTTTCTTCACTTTAAAAGACCTTAAACAATTGCACTGAAATCCTCATAATCTGGTTTACCCATTTTGAGCGTAGGAATTTCGGTAATACTGTGTGTATCATTATAATCGTAGACATCATACATGTTTGTGTCATTTTTATATGGATAAAAGACCTTATATTATAAATAGTGAATATAAAAAAATCAAAGTATGACATTTCGTTTTAATTTCAAAGCTTATAGACCTTTTCTCTTAAACTTCAAATCGTTATTTTGGTGTATTTGAAAGATTACATACAGCAATGATAAATAGAAATCAGTTGTTATGTATGAAATTTTATTGCAGATGTGATAATAAAGCAACTATAGTAAAAACAACTTAAAAACAACACAAAACAATCTTGATTTGAAAGAAATAACAATTATTTGAAGTTTTTCATTATACAAATCAGTTGATCACAACTGTCATATTTTTTGGGGGTAAAAAATTCTTGCATTCACGATTCGTTTGAGGATAAATCGTTATTTATATCTTTATATTAGTTAATAGAATGCGCTGCAGCAAGTTAAAAGAGCAGGTTGCATTGTATTTGACAAAACTCTCTTAATGCTAAGCCTGATTGTTTTTTAAACAAAAATATTTCTTGTGGCAGAAAAAAAAACTATTTGTGCGGGTTTATTTTGACGCATGTTATGTCAAAATAAATAATTTATTTAGGTTATGTAAACATAAACAAGGTTATCAGAAAAAGAATAACAAGCCCGGACAAAAAAACAGAATTTTACCTGGACGTGAAAAAGGACCAGACTCGGTAATCGGAACGTGGAACATGCGCAGCCTGAGCGCTCCTGATGCTCTTATAAGTCTAGAAACAGAGGTTGAGAGGTATAGGATGGATATTATTGCTCTGCAAGATATTAGACAGCCGATAATCGGAAAACAAGATTTGGATAGTCACTCTCTATACTGTAGTGGTCATCCTTCTTGAAGAGAATTTACAACTGGCTTTCTTGTTGGTGCACGCATACAAAAAGCCGTGATGAAATTCATCCCGGTCAGTGAGAGGATCTGCTACCTAAGTGTATGCGGTACATACAACAATATTTCTCTTATTGCCGTGCATACACCTACTGAAGCTAAGACCGTCGACGAGAAGGATAATTTCTACATAGCACTGAAAGAGGTTATGAAACAAACACGAACACGCGACTTTATTATGGTTCTTGGTGACTTTAATGAAAAGGTTGGAAGAGATATCTCTTATGGAAATGTGGTGGGTCCCAACAGCCTGCATTTGAACTCGAATGATAATGATGAGAGAATGACTGACTGCATTATCAAATAATTTGAGAATTGCCATTACGTTCTTTCCGCATCGATCGATTCATAAACAGACTTGGGTCTCACCGAATGGAAACACTCGAAATCAAATTGATCACGTTCTAGTAACAGCACGTTTCTTTTCGAGCGTTCTGGATGTGCAATCCTTTAGAGGTGCATACATTGGAAGTGACCACTTCCTTGTATGTGCAACGATAAGGTTCTACTTCCCAAATCCAGGCATTCCAAAATTCAATCAACAGAAACGTTTTAACATCTCATTATTAAAGAATGCTGAAACAGAAGAGAGATATCAAATCCATACTGTCGCAACATTGGAGAAATCAGAAACCATTAATGGAGACGTTGATAAGTCATGGTACTTGCTCAAAGATGCTGTTTTACGCGCTGCTGAGGGAATACTTGGACGACCACAAAACCACTCCCAGAAGCCATGGATGGATCAAGCATGCCTTGACGCTATTCAATACAAAAGAGATTGCTATCTAAGGTGTCTACAAGGACGCAACACCAGGTCCACGAAGCAGCATGGTGGAAGAGACAGTGTGAGGAGATTAAAAGCTTCAATAAGGAACATCAATCGCGTAACTTCCTTCAACAGGGTAAAACCTTAAAGAAGGGCCCTCAAACTTGATCGACTGCTATTCAAAACGAAGATGAGGGGCTACAAGTAGCCCTTAAAAATATTTTAGATACTTGGGCCGCTTATTTTGAGAATCTTCTCCACTTAAGTGACTTGCAACAAGTCGGGCGACGAGCAAAGCTTATTCGTGCGTCTAAGGTACATGTAGACGAACCAACAAAGGAGGAATTCAACGTGGGGTTGTCAAAATTAAAACGCAATAAAGCACCTGGTATCGACGATATAACATGAGAAATGATTGTACATGTTGGTGAAACTCTATCCTTAAGACTGTTTGAACTTGTTCAAATGATCTGGAGGACTGAAACCATGCCACAGGACTGGAACACAGCTATGTTGATACCAATCCATAAAAAAGGTAATCGTCTACAATGTGCAAACTACAGATGAATCGCTCTCCTTTGCACAGCATATAAAATAATTTCATACATATTGCTATCCAAAATCAATCCTTTTGCTGAACAACTGTTTGGAGAATATCAGTGTGGTTTCCGGCGGAGCCGAGGTACTACCGATGCACTTTTCTCGATAAGGATGATTTTGGAAAATTGTCGAGAGTTCAACATACCAGTGCACCAACTTCTCATTGATTTCAGGCAGGCCTATGACTCTCTCGAACGAGAGACCCTATGGTCTGCTCTGGTGTCAATGGGAATTCCTGGTAAACTGGTATCACTATGCAAAATGACAGTACAGAACTCTCAATGCTGTGTACGAGTAGAGAACGAAATATCAAAGTTTTTTAAAGTTGACTCCGGTTTAAGACAAGGTGATGCTATCTCTCCTATACTTTTTAATCTAGCCTTGGAATTTATGTGCCGTCAAAAAAAACTACCGACTAATAACAATATCTTGTCAAATAACTCAGTACAGATGATCGCTTACGCTGACGATGTTTTCATCCTCGGCCGAAGTGAAGCTGTTATGAGTGAAACTTTCAAGTCGCTTGAAAGTGGTGCTAGGAAAATTGGTCTGCAAATTAACTACAATAAAACCACACATATGAATGTTTCAAGAGAGGCTGAGAAAAAAGATTTGATGTGCGGCGATGAACGAATTGAGGAAGTTGAATCTTTTAAATATTTGGGATCAATGCTTGACTCAAACAACAGCATACTTACAGATTTAAAAGCTCGAATCGCTGCAGGTAATCGAACTTTCTACTCAATTAATTCTCTCCTTGGATCACCGTATGTATCAACTAACACCAAGCTCAAGTTATACAAGACATTGATTAGACCGGTTGTGATGTATGGGTCACAAACGTGGACCCTTACACAAAATGACGAATCGCATTTATCTGTATTTGAGCGTAAGATCCTACGCTACATTTTTGGTCCACTTAAGACAGACGATGGAGAGTATAGAAACCGGTATAACTTTGAGATCAGAGACCTTCTTGATACAACACATAGGTTGTATCCGTTCTAATAGGATTGCTTGGTTTGGGCATGTTCTACGAGCCGATTCACAGTCTGGAATGATTAGAAAAGTAAACGTTAGTACCCCAGGGAGTGGACGACCGCGAGGTAGACCATGAGTACAATGGGAGACTGACGTAATAAACGACCTTAAAAAAATCGGCTGCCATTGTAATTATGTCGCTGTTGCGAATGATCGTGGTGTAATTTTTTTTAACAATTTCGATATATTTTGTGTAAGTTTGTTTGAAATTAGTTTAAATTTATTTAATTTTTGTACATGATGTGTCAAATTTAATATGAAGTTTTGCTTGTACAAATGCTGTTGCTATAACCCTTCCACAAATGGCACAAATTTTTAAAATTGACAGACACAAATTGTGTTTTACCTTGCACAAATTGTGTGGATATAAGATCGTTACCTACCATTTGTTTTAAGAAAATGTTTGGTTAGTGGAGAATTATTATTAGCAAACGTAAGTAAACATTATATTTTATAGCAAACGTTTGTTGTTTGTCTTTATGCAGTAAAACGAATATGGCATATTTTATAAGAATTTATTAAATTTGAAAAGAAGATTAAATTTTAGGTAAGTCATTTAATTACTGGTTTTACTTAAGATGTATTTACTGGGATATTAAAGTGGTAAGCTTATTTTTAGGTAAAATAAAATTCAAAACACTGACTCAGAAAATGTATATGGCTAAAAACTATAAAATAAAAAAAAGGAAAGGAAAGGAAATATTTAGGAAATATTAAGGAAATAAATATTTAAATACCTTTTTAAACAATTTAACACAGATGGCAAAATTAGATGTGCAGACTAGAATAATATTTAACTAGAAGTTTTGTTAGATAAATAATTTCCCGTTACAGTTTTTTACAAAAAATAAAAGTGGGTGGCGTTGTCAATATAGAAAGACAATAAATATGTAGAAAATGTTCTAATTCTAAATCTTAATTATGTAATAAGTATAAATACTAAAACTTAATTCAACTATTTTAAAGTATTATAAATTACTTATAGTACAAAATTCAATACGCTGCTGGGATCCCATCTTAACTTTGAGCATTACAAAACAAAAAATTAATAAAAAATCACGCCTATAAAAAAGGATTAAATAAATTATGGAAACTATAGCGTCGAGCTCATCATTTTAAATGATATCCCTCCAAATTGAGAGTGAAAATTTAAAAAAAATTATTTTGACCTTGACGAATGAGGTCATATAAAAGGTGAATTTTTTCCATTCCAAATCAATTTTTTTCTCATTTGTGAACCCACCGTTTTTGATTTAATTCTAAAATTTTGTTTTTGAGAAGAACATTATATCGTAGAATATTATATACACAGAATTCTCAGCGAGCAAATTATATTCGCAATTGTCCGATTTTTTTTTCAGAAGATTTAAAATTCTTACAAAAATATACAATGGTTGATTAAGATTGTTTAAGATTATTTTACGCGAAAAGTTCGTCACAAAAACACAGTTTTAATAATAAATAAAAAAACTGTTCTTTCGAAAAAATTATTGCGTTTGTAAAAAAAAGTGAAAGACTGTTAGGTCGAAAACTACAAAAAACACTGGCCACTGCTCTGGACTAGAAATATATTTTATATGACATTTCGCTCAAATCCTTAAAATAGTACATTATGATGCTAGGACGTAAAGCTACAGATTTTGGACGGATGTGGAGTTTACAAATCGAGGCACTAGCCGAGATTTGCACCCACATTAAGTCCAAAATAGCTTACGTCCGTGCATCATATACTATTTTTTATTCGCCGCAAGCAAAATATTTTAATAAAAGTTATTTATCTTATTATCTTATCTTATCTTATCTTATCTTATTATATATATAAAAATCACGTGTCACGATGTTTGTCCGCGATAAACTCCGCAACAACCTAACCAATCTTAATAAAATTGTGTTCAGTGTGTGTATAATGGTCCAACTTGAGAGATAGGATAGTTTTTGTTTTGATTAAACGCCTAAATATTTTTTAATTACGAATTATATGCTAAATATGGATAGTTCATAAGCAAACTTTCAGATGGCGGCGTAAATTAATTAATTTACTGTCAAACCTGCTTTATCGACTTTTTAATCACCCATGTAAGGCCCATATAGACTATCATATGTTATTGCGCGATTATTTTGTTCCGGTATTTGCTGCAATTGCACTGCAGAAGGGGGAAAAGAAACGAAATTCAAGAAAATTTTTATGGGATTTCATACAAAACACACCTTGAATAATTTTAAAAATTATCTATGAAATTTCTCATTTTGCTACAATTAAATAATTTAAATTTCTTTTGGCGCTGCAAAAGGGGGAAAAGAGAATAAATTCAATAAAATTTATATGGAATTTCATTCAAAACACAACTTGAATAATTTTAAAAATTATCTATTAAATTTCTCATTTAACTACAATTAAATAATTTAAATTTCTTTTGGCGCTGCAAAAGGGGGAAAAGAGAATAATACCGCATTCACAGCGACATACCAAATTAGTAGATAGTATATTATAATTTGCATATTGGCATATTTAATATGAGTTTAAAACGTAGATTGTAATTTGAATCGTAAGTATTTGAATCGTTTGTAATGGTAGTAAGCCTAGATATCAAATTAGTTGCAAGATTTTAAAATAAAAAGTGTTTACAGCACAGATTTAAATTACATGTACTAATTTGCTATGTCGCTGTGAATGCGGTATAAATTCAATAAAATTTATATGGGATTTCTCTCAAAACACAACTTGAATAATTTTAAAAATTATCTATGAAATTTCTCATTTTACTACAATTAAATAATTTAAGTTTCTTTATGAACTATTACTGACAATTACTGACAATATTGAGCGTAATATATAAAATATTTTATTTTTCTTCTGTCCGTAAAAGAAATACGAAAATAGGTTAAATTTTTCATACAAGTTTGTATGGGAAATTTTGGCAATTTTCATGTTTGAGCGACTTAAGTATAATCTTATCTTATCTTATATATATAAAAATCACGTGTCACGATGTTTGTCCGCGATGAACTCCGCAACAACGTAACCAATCCTAATGAAATTTTGTACAATGTGTGTATGATGGTCCAACTTGAGAGATAGGATAGTTATTATCTTGATTAAATGCCTAGATATTTTTTAATTGCGAATTAAATGTTAAATATGAATGGTTTATATGCCTACTTTCAGATGGCAGCGTAAATCAATTTATTCAATTGATCGTAAGCTTCAAATTCGTATAAGGCCATTATTAGACTATCAAATATGTTTTAGTAAAGAAAATTTTGTTTTATTTGATAATAAACGAAAAGCATATTATGCTAAGTCAAATACGTTACCAAAGATTATTGATAATTTATTGCACAATCAGGCGATTTCTCATGTTTTCTGATTCGTAAATACACACAGTAAGTTTCGTTTACAAATGTCTTGTCGGTAAGTAATTACTTACCAATCATGCAGCCGGTAAGTAATTACTTACCAGTAAGGGAGACCTCAGGGTGTGAATAAAAACGATTATAAGTTAAATAATTGTGTACGTCTATTCACTAGCTTCAAATTTGAATAACTTTCATTTAAAAATATTGCAATTAAAAGATTTAAAAGCAATTAATTTTGAAAATATATTCGATGGAATTCAGTATTGCAACAAAAAACCTATAGAATTATGATGAAACGCAAAGCTTACTATTTTGAAATGACATTTTAAGAAATTTTCTTTAAAACATTCAAACTTGAATTTAGTGAATGAATTTTGTTATTTAAATAATTTTAATTTAATTTTTATTAATCGTGGAAAAAATGTTAAGAGTATTACCAATATGGTGGACTTATCTGTTGAGCTGCTATACTACGGCGTCCACTTATTCGTCTTGATATTTATGATGGGCAGAAAGTCTTTACAACTGGATAAACCATGTTAAACCCGTAGACTAAGGCCTATTGGGCAGACTTTCTTCCGTTAGAGGTTTTAAATTAAAACTAACACTTTAACTTTAAACTTTCGGATAAGTTTATTGATTGGTTTTTCATTACAATTTTCATTTAATTTATAGTGGAATTGATAGAGGGTTTCCCCGCTATAATCCCCTCTTAAGATTACATTTATTTACATTTATTTTCATAATTTTTTTAAAATTACCGTATTTTAGAATGAATTTTTCTACGAGCGCTTTGGCTATTGTTTTTGCTTCTTTGTTTTCTATCGGTATCGCTTCAATGATTTCGTTAAATCGCATTGAATCGTAAGAATATATCTATTGCTATCCGTAAGTCGCAATGGTCCAACTGTGTCCATTGAAATTGTTTCAAAGCTTGTTGTCGGTGTATCGGTTATGGTTAATTTTTCCTTAACATTTCTAATTTGTTTATTTTTAGCACATGATTCACATTTTTTTACATAATTCTTTATCATTCTACTCATATTTTTCCAGACGTATTTTTGTTTTAATTTGTTAATTGTTCTTTTAACACCTGCATGTCCTCCGGTGTGTGGTGTATCGTGGTAAACTTTTATTAATTCATCCATTTTATTTCTATCTGTAATTCTTTGAGGTGCTTCATAAATTATTATTTTTAAATTTGTTTGCATATTTTCTTTATTATTTTTCTGCTGCAGCTTATTGAATTCATTTTTAAATTCATTCACATCTACATGTGTGAATATACTATCATTAATCTCTAGCGCTATATTTTCTATTTTTTCCCTTTTCATAATCAATATCAGCTTCTCCAGTGTATTCCCTAAGGCGATACTTGGATTTTTACTATATATTACTAGGATTCCTCTTTTATTCTGTTTATTCAATTCAATTATTCGCAAACTATCATTATTTTCTTTGTAGTCAATACATTTTTTCTTTATTTTATCACGTGATTCTTTATCTTCGAATGACAAGGTTCTCATATTTTTTATTTCAGATATAGAGGTGCAGTTCCATGAATACAGCGTGCACTCCGCTTTCAACTCTGCGGTGTTTTCCTCTGTTTTGTTATTCTCTTTTCTTGTCATAGCCCTCGTTTTAACTGTATTTACCGTGGATGTCGGTATCATCGCTTTAAGCGTGTCTGAGTTTACTTCTATTCTAGATAATGCGTCAGCGTTTGCATTCATCTTTCCTTGTTTATAAATGATTTGGAAATCATAGTCAGATAAGTCTAATCTGATCCTTGTTAGTTTTGATGACGGATTTTTGTGCGTGAACAGACTCACTAATGGCCTGTGGTCTGTCACCACTGTGAATTTTCTCCCATAGACGTACGGTCTAAAAAGGTTTATGGCCCAGTGTATACTTAGCAGTTCCTTTTCAATTATTGGCTTGTTAATTTCGTATTTATTTAATGATCGGCTAGCGTAGGAAATCGGCAAATCATTTCCTATTTCTCCCTGTGATAACACAGCTCCCAATGCGTAGTTTGATGCATCTGTTGTTATTATGAATGTCTCTTCAAAATTTGGGTATTTTAATATTGGTGGATTGATCAGCTTGTTTTTTAATGTTGTGAACGCCTCTTCACATTCTTTAGTCCATTCGAACGTTGTGTTCTTTTTGTTTAAATTGTTCAATGGTTTTGCGATTTCTGCGAATTTCGGTATAAATCTTCTATAGTAGTTACAAAATGCTGTAAATCGTTTAGCTTCATCAGCATTTTTCGGTATAGGATAATCTTTAACTACATCATATTTTTTCGGATCTGTTTTTATGCCTTGACTTGTTATTAAGTGTCCCAAATAAGTTACTTCGGTTTGTAAAAAATTGCATTTTCTTGGATTTAATTTTAAGTTGTATTTTCTCAATCTTTCTAAGGTTTTGATCAGGTTCATATTGTGGTGTTTCAAGCTACACCCGAATATAATTATATCATCGACATATAGGAATGCTTCTGCTTCTAGACCAGCTAGTGCTATGGATAACATTCTTTGAAAGCTATTAGTTGATATTTTTAAGCCGAATGGTAACCTTTTGAATTGGTAATGACCTTTATTTGTTGAGAATGCTGTTAATGGTCGTGAATCCTTCTCAAGTTCTATTTGGTGGAAAGAACTCGCCAAATCCAGTGTTGTAAAATACTTTGCTCTTCCGAGACTGTCTAATATGTCGTCCAATCTCGTGAGTGGGAACTTATCATCTACAATCTTCTTATTGAGTTGTCTGAAGTCCACTACAAGTCGATATTTGGTATTTTCTTCCCCTTTCTTCTTTACGATTAATAGAGGTGCATTGAATGAACTCGTTGATCCTTCTACTATATCTCTGTTAGATTTGTTGTTACTATTTTTGTTGTTTAAACTCAGAAATACAATATTTTATTTCACTATTTATTTGTATAAAACTTATAAGTAACAACTGTTAGTAACTTAATTATATTTAATTTACAAAAATATATTTTATAATAACTTTGAGTAATTTTGAATGATTTAATTTTTATTAATGATAACTACACCAAGGATGGTCGTATCGAGAATGATTAAAATATCAATTATGGAAATTATTAAGATCGAGACCGGAAAGGAAAAATATTTTCTTTCTTTTGGTGTTGTCGTTGGTTAATAATTTAATTTCGTTAAATTAAATTATGCTGCAATGTATATTGTATCGATACCTGTTTAGATGGTAGATGGCATGATAATATGATCGTTTGATTGTTTACGTTTGTAGGGATTAATTATTTAAATTTAAATATATTAACCACTACAGTACCCCGCTCGTAGATGAAAGCCCCCGTTTTTTAGTGTGTCTGTTCGAAATGAACAGCTTTGTGTGTTCGGGAAGCTGGTGATCGATCAGCTGAACACAAGATACCATACGCTGGCTTCAACCTGTCGATCGAGACAGATTGTTGTTTGCCTTTGATGTCGATAACGAAATGTTTTCGTAGACGTCGTATGATTCTGTATGGACCTTCATATGGGGTTTGTAGTCCTGTGCGTACTCTATCTACCCTAATGAAGACGTAGTCGCAGTTTTCTAACGACTTCGGAACAAAAATGTCGTTTTGTTTAGTTTGTCGTGTAGCTGTTGGAATTAAGTTGTGCATTGTATTTCGAAGTTGATCGATGACCGTATCGTGACTTGGTAGTTGTGAAAGAGGATTTTCAACGAAGAATTCACCGGGCAGTTTCAGTGTTTGTCCGTAGACAAGTTCTGCGGGTGAGCACTTCAGATCTTCTTTCACTGTAGCTCGAATACCTAAAAGAATGATTGGTATTTCGGAGCTCCAATGAGTGGTGTTGCCTCTGGCCATAAGTGCAGCTTTTAGCTGTCGGTGAAAACGTTCTACCATCCCGTTCGCTTGTGGATGGTAGGCCGTTGTACGTATCCGATGTGAGCCTAAAAGTTTCGTTAATTCAAAAAAAAGTTTTGACTCGAATTGTGTTCCCTGATCCGTTGTGATATGCAGTGGAACACCGAATCGTGATACATAATTGTTGACAAATGTCGTGGCTATGGTAGCAGCAGACATGTCAGGCATAGTGAAAGCTTCTGGCCATCGAGTGAATCGATCAACACAAGTTAAAATGTAAGAACATCCATTAGAAGGAGGAAGCGGTCCTACAATATCTATATGGATGTGTTCAAAACGAGATTGTGGAACTTCAAATTGTCCAGTAGGACTTTTTGTGTGCCGTTGGACCTTAGAGCGTTGGCAAGCTAAACAAGATTTTGTCCAGTGATTAATATCTTTATTTATACTGGGCCAAAAATATCGAGCTGTAATCAATTTACGTGTACCGTTGACACCAGGATGTGACAAGTTGTGTAAAGCGTTGAAGATCGTTTTTCGTAAAGGTTCTGCGATGTATGGGCGATTGTTACCCGTTGATGTTTCGCAGACTATTTCGAATCCTGGAAGTTTAAAAAGCTCTAGTTTCATTGATGAACTAGCGTGACATACGGAACCAGAAAATAAATTCTGAAGTTCTAAGTCTGCTTTTTGTGCAGCGATGATAGCATCGTAGTTGAAGTGAGTCTCAACTGATGCAGTTTCGTTGTCGGATGCACGAGATAATGCATCCGCGACTGTGTTGTCTTTACCTTACACATGTTGGATATCGGTAGTAAATTGACTAATAAAATCTAAATGGCGAGATTGCCTTGGATTTCGTTCCGTTTTAGATTGTATTGCACGAGTGAGAGGCTTATGGTCGGTGTAAATTGTGAATTCGCGACCTTCGACAAAATACCTGAAGTGTTTTATAGCTAGGTAAATTGCGAGTAGCTCTCGATCGAATGCAGAGTATTTAGTTTCAGCGTCTGAAAGTTTCTTTGAGAAAAATCCCAGTGGTTCCCAACAATCATTATTACGTTGTTGCAACACTGCTCCGACAGCAATGTTCGATGCATCCGTAGTGATACTGTATGCAGAATCGTTATGTGGATGCACTAACAACGTGATATTGCCCAATTCAGTTTTTAGCTTGGTGAATGCGAGTTGACATTCGTTTGGCCAAGTAAAATTTTTCGGAGTCTTGGGCTTTTTCAGTAAAGCAGCCAAGTGTGTGTGAATTGGGGCAAGTGTTTCAGCTAGTTTCGGTATGAATCTATGATAATAATTTATCATACCGACGAATTGCTGAATACGTTTGATTGATGTTGGTGCTGGGAATTCCGTAATGGCATTAATTCGTTCTTGAGAAGGCAGAATACCATTAGGGGTGATCGTGTGGCTGAGAAATTCAAGAGTGTTTACGCCAAAAACGCATTTTGAACTCTTTATGTGAACACCAAACTCGCTTAGTTTCTGGAATAGTTGTTCCAGATGAAGTTTGTGTTGTTCCTCATTTTTCGATGCCACTAAGATATCGTCGATGTAGACGAATACGAAGTCTAATTCTCGAACGATTTCGTTGATGAAACGCTGAAACGTTTGTGCAGCATTACGTAAACCGAATGGCATTCGAGTGAATTCAAAGAGGCCAAATGGAGTGGTAATTGCAGTTTTGTGAATATCTTCATTCGCGACGGGAATGAGATGATAAGCTCTAATAAGGTCAATTTTAGAGAAAATTTTGCAAGCATACAAATTCATCGAAAAATTTTGTATGTGTGGTATCGGATAGCGATCAGGAATCGTGACCGCGTTTAACCTGCGATAATCTCCACATGGTCTCCAGTCGAGATCTTTCTTTCGAACCATGTGAAGCGGACAAGATACAGAAGAGGAAGAAATGCGACAAATTCCAAGTTCAACCATATGTTGAAATTCTGTGAACGCAGCTTTTTGACGAATTGGATCTAGTCTGCGTGGTCTTGACACAGGCAAGTGACCGGTGGTAACAATATGATGTACCACGTTATGTTTGACCGGTAAGTTGTAGTTCGGCTCTGCTGTTAGGGAAGGAAACTTCTTTAGTAGCAGGCCGTAATCGTTGTCGATCGTATAATGGATGGGTGTTGGCGTATCAACACTAACCATTGTGGCATGGATTGACAGCTGGGTAGCTGTATCAATCAGCCGTTTTCGTTTCAGATCGACTAAAAGGCCAAATTTACTTAAAAAATCAGCGCCAATGATCGGACGATTCACTTGCGCTAGTACGAAAGCGTGTGTGAATGTTCGTTTTAATCCGATGTCTACCTGTAGGAGTTTTGTTCTGTAGGTATTTATTGTTGAGCCATTGGCAGCTGATAAAACTAGATCCGTCGATTTAGGGCTATTTGTTATTAATCGATTGTTATTGACTGGGAGCACCGAAAGGTCTGCTCCAGTATCAATTAGAAAGGTCTGCTGATTCAATCTGTCGTGTATGAATAGACGGCTGGACTGTTTGGTGTCGACTACAGCCGTCTCGACCTCGATATTTACCCGTTTTTTTGATTGGTTTTTTGATCTATCTCCATAACAGTTTTGGATTGTGATTGTCCAAACGTGCATGGGGCTCTGCACTTACGGGCTTCCGATCCAAAGGTTTGGTGGTAGTAACACGGACCAGTTCTATTTCTCGAGGTACTTCGTGATCTCGACCGTGGTCGAAATCGAGCTGGTGATCTGCCACGAAATTCAGCACCAGAAGGAAAGTATCGACTCCTTGAAGATGATTGGCGCAACCTTGTAAGTTGTTCTAGTTGTTTTTCAATCCTAATTAAACGCTCTTCAAATGTTGCTTGATTTGAAGATGGTGTTTGGTTGTTAGAGCGCATTGTTGAACGAGATGGTCGAACTTCGTGCACTTGGTTTTCAACTGTGCGGAGGGCCATCGCTTCGAACATTTTGTCCGCCATCTTTGCCATCGCTTCTGTTGTCGTTGTTTCCGAGAGAGCCGCCAATGGAATTCGGATGACTTCTGGCAGTTTACGCACCCAGAGTGATCGTATAATTTTTTTCCGCAAAATTGGATCCGGCCAATTGTTTGATGAGACGCAGTGCCTCTGAAGGTGTTTGGTCACCGAGCTGTTGACCACGAAGGAGTGTTTCCAGGCGTCTCTCATCAGAAGGTGTTAATCGCTCTAATAATGTTTGTTTAAGCGCTTCATATTTATTATTCTCCGGCGGTGAAACCATGACATCTGAAATCATTTCACATAGCTCAGGAGTTAGCGCCTGTAGTACGTGGAGATACTTTTGTTTATCCGATTTTACGTTTTGGATCTCGAACGTCGTTTCCGCAACCTGAAACCAGGTTTGTGGTTGCCGTGCCCATAATGGCTGTAGTTTTGTTAGGGACGAGGCACCGAGTTCTAATGGGGCCTCTGGTTTTTGTTCTTGAGCCGGGCTCATGTTTTCGTCGTCCAACATTTTGGCTTAATCGATGCCGGTATATTTCACTTTCGAAATTTTATTTGTTTTATTAAGAAGCGCGATTGACTCACGAGAGTTGTAAATATATATGCAGTTGCCCAAGAAAGAAAAGAAATTATTACACAACCAAAAAGTTGACTAATTGTTGCAAAACCAAAAGTAAGTAAATATTTAAATAATATATTAATAATAGTAAGTATAAATATTAAAGTATATATATTAATAATATATATGTATTTAAAACGTTTATATATATAATCGTGTATATAAAACGTAAAACGTATTGTAAAGTATGTATTAAGAATGAGAAAAAAAATTTGAACCTTCGTTCAAAGTTAAATCAATAGTAGTTAAAGTTAAGTTAAAAGTTAAATTCAATACAAGTAATAGCTATATTCTCGATATTTATATATAAATCGAAAGAAAATGTTTTTTTTTCTTAAAAAAAAAATTAAGTATGAAAAACAAATTAATTTCCAATTGAAATGAAATAAATCTTTGAATGAAACGTTAATAAAATATTGAAAGTTAATTAAGATTTAAATTTTAAAAATAAAAATATTGTTTCAACAAAAAAAAATTATTGATAAATGATAATAAAATAATAAAAAAATATTTATCTGTTGTTTTTGTTGATGATAATTGTTTCCTTCAAAATAATATTTAGGACTGTATTTTTAGTTTCTACTTATTTTATTTCACATAGATTGAAACCACTGATGATGAATAATTTTATTTTAATTATTTATTGAAAAACCACATTGAAATACATTATAACTTACAAAATACGACTGTTGCGTACAATTACAAAAGTGGAACTTAAAAAAGAAATTCATTTTATAAAAAGAGAGAGATGAGAGAATTTTTTGTACTAATTCAATATTTCTTTCTCAGTTTATTTTAATTAGTTTGATTTTAGGGTGACCACATTCAAAAACCCAATGAACAGAAAGCATTTAATATTAGTTTAATTTTGGCATAAACATACCGGCCACCTTGAAATATATAGATTTCAAAATTAGTTAATTATTATTATACAATATAATTTTTACACGCTTTCTTTTTTGGTTTTTTTTTTGTAAAACCCAAAAAGAAAAGACATTAAAATTAAATTTAATTTAAATTTTATCTCAAATAATTTTAGACAAAAGGCATTTCTGTCTATTTAAATTACGTTATTTAAAATATTTGAAGTAATTAAATAGAAATCAATGATCAGAACCATTTAAGATCATCAAGTATTCATTAAGACAAAAATATATATTTTCAAAAAAAACTAGAGATTAAAATTCAATATTATTTATTGTTGATGATTGTTCAATCGGAAGTACGCAGATTTTTGCAATCGCTCTTTTAAATACTCCAAATTGAGTTTTAACGGTAATAACTCTTACTAATTTGTCTGCGCCAGGATGTATTTCTAATATACGTCCCATAACCCATTTCATAGGTGGGATATTGTCTTCTTTTAAAAGAACTAACATTCCGGGTTCCACATTGGACTTAACCGTGGTCCATTTTTGTCTAGATTGCAATTCCGATAAATATTCTTCGGACCATCGTCGCCAGAATTGTTGCAAAATATGTTGCAATCTTTGAATCCTTGATAAACGATTAAAATCGAGATGCAATAGCGATGGTTCCGGAATTGCATTAATAGGACCTGCTACTAAAAAATGGCCAGGTGTTAGTACTGCTAAATCTGAGGGATCGTTTGATATAGGGGTTAACGGTCTAGAGTTCAAACAACATTCAATTTGAACGACTAAAGTTGTCAATTCTTCGACGGTGCAAGTATAATTCCCAAGACATCGCTTCAAATGATATTTTGAGCTTTTTACGGCGGCCTCCCACAACCCGCCGAAATGTGGGGATCTTGGTGGAATAGTTTTCCACTTAATACCTTCTTCAGCAAAAAATTTGAAAACTTCAATTTTATGAAGTTCTGAATTAAACATTTTTTGTAGTTCAAGCAATTCGCCCCGTGCGCCCACAAAATTTGTAGCGTTATCACTCCATACGATAGAGCATCGACCACGACGCGATATGAATCTCCTAAAAGCAGCTAAAAATGCACTTGTAGAAAGATCAGATACGACCTCTAAATGTGTTGCTTTGGTGGAGAAGCATATAAATACAGCGATATATGCTTTAGAAGTCACATTAGTTCGAATTTTATACTTGACTTGGAAGGGGCCGCAGAAGTCTATGCCTATATTTTCAAATGCTCGATAAGATTTTACTCTCTCAGCGGGTAATTGTCCCATTTGCTGATCGATAGATGTCGGTTTTGATCTAAAACATATGAGACATTCATGAACTAGTTTTTTACATAAACTGCGACCACCGATGATCCAAAAGTTTTGCCTCAGGTGACTAAGTAGGGCTTGAGGTCCAGCGTGCAAATTTCGGCCATGCTCGTGTCTAATTAAAAGTTTTGTGAAATAATGAGATGAGGACAAAAGCATAGGATGTATTTGATTAAAAGGAAGATTAGAGTTAATCAGCCGGCCACCAACGCGTAGTATGCCAGAACAATCTAAGAAAGGGTTCAGATTTTTAATAGAACTTTTCTGTGATATGCGTTTTCCCTTGCTTAGATTTTCGATTTCAGATGAAAAATTTGTTCTCTGTATATATTTGACAATCCCTTTAAGGGCCAAATCGATTTCATCGGCTGATATTTCACCGGTTTTTCGATTTTCCTGTTGCAACTTAGTATTATGAGCAAAACGTATGCAAAGAGCTGAGATGCGTAACAGTTTATTGTAATTGGAGTACAACAAAATGAGATCATTCTCAATAGACTCATTTATTTCTAACATTACATTTAAGTTGCATAATTCGGGATCATCAATGATGGTATTTGTTTGAATGAAATTCCAATGTTCTTCTGGTTCGGATAAAAATGACGGTCCACTCCACCATAACTCGTGTGTCGGTAATGCGAATGGCATTAATCCCCTTGAAACCACGTCCGCAGGATTAAGCTTAGTGGGAATATATTTCCACATGTTAGGATCAGTCAAGTCTTGGATGTTAGACACTCGATGAGCCACAAAGGTTGCAAATTTTGATGGCAAGGATTGAATTCGGCAAAGTGTTACTTCCGAATCGGACCATAGAGTAACTTTGTTGAATGGAATTTCCATGGCAATCTGGACTTTAGTATAGAGCTGAGCTAAAAGAACCGACGCACACAACTCAAGTCGTGGAATCGTCTGTTTTTTCAGCGGTGCCACTTTAGATTTGGCACATAATAATTGACAATTGATAGTACCGTTATCACTAATTGTTCGTATGAAAATACAACAGCCAAAACCTTTTTCGGAGGCATCTCCAAATCCATGGAGTTCGATTGCCTTTGGATTTTCAAATGGACTTATACATCTTGGTACTTCAATGCAATTTAAGTTTTCTAATTCTGTTAAAAAGGTAGACCATTCTAAACGTAGATCATCTTCTAGGGGATCGTCCCATTTTAGTTGAGGCAA
The DNA here is from genome assembly GCA_963693315.1 of Diogma glabrata. Lineage (NCBI taxonomy): Eukaryota > Metazoa > Arthropoda > Insecta > Diptera > Cylindrotomidae > Diogma > Diogma glabrata. The sequence continues at coordinate 185,234,593 of OY856186.1, forward strand.
AGACCATAATTTCTGCATAAATCGTTTAGCCGTAAACACTACAGGGGCGCACAAACCTAAAGGATCAAAAAGCTGAGCTATTTGAGATAAGACCGTTCGTTTGGTAATAATTATCGTGGATGACTTTGATTTATTTAACAAAATTTGCATAGAGTCGGAGTTAGAATCCCAAATAACTCCTAATGTAGACACAACATTGGGAGTAGAATTTTCGTTATTGGGAATAACATTTTTACAATTTGAGGCCCATTTTCTAAGCTCAAACCCCCCTTTCGCCAGCAAAGAAATTAGATTTTGTTTGATTTGAAGGGCTTCTTCGTAGTTGTTGGCACCGCTCAGAAAATCGTCAACATAAAAATCTTTTAATAAACGCTCTGACTCAAGAGGAAAGCTTTTACATTCATCCAGTGCCAGCTGTTTAAGTGTTCTGATCGCTAAGAACGGGGCACTTGCTGTACCGTAGGTTACAGTTTTCAGTTGATAAGTGGACACTGGGTCATCTTGCGATTTTCGCCAAAGGATTTTTTGAAAAGATCGGTCGGATTCACGCACATTAATTTGGCGATACATTTTCGCTATATCTGCCGTTAATGCTATTAGAAATTTACGAAACCGAATTAAAATATACAAAAGATCTTGTTGGATCGTTGGTCCTACTAGCAAACAGTCGTTGAGAGAGATTCCGGTTGATGTCTTGGACGACGCATTAAAAACCACTCTTAACTTTGTAGTGGAACTGCTCTCTCGATAAACACCATGATGTGGCATGAAATATGAATCATCGGTAATAGATTTTGTAGGATCAACGAGCTCCATATGGTTTAACGAAATATATTCATCCATAAAATCTGTATAGAGACGTTTTAAATTAGCATCCCGATCCAATTTTTTTTCCAAATAATAAAATTGTTTTAAGGTATTTTGGTACGACTCTCCAAGTTGGTTTATATTGTTTTTAACTGGTAGAGCTACACAGTATCTCCCATTTGATTCACGTTCAACGTTGCTATTATAATGCTCTTCAGCTAATTTTTCTTCAATTGAATAACTATTTACATTGACCTCTTCAATTTGCCAGAATTTTTGTATATCTTGCTTTAAAGAATCTACGTCGCAGCAATGTAATGATATTGAAGGTGTTTTACACGAATTTTTTACTTTGCCACAAACAACATGTCCAAAAAGGGTATTTTGAAATGGGGGCAACTCATCAACTATGACGACGATTTCACCAATTATAAGATTGAAATAAATCTCTGCACCAAGAAGCAAATCAATTGCTTGTGGAACATGGAATTGTGGATCACCCAAAATAAATTGTTTTGGCAAAGATCTCAGATCAAAATTTACAGGTTGCAACGGAAGATCACTAGTGATTTTAGGAAGTACCAAAAAATTTAAATTTGATTCAAAGGCTGTTACACGAGATTGAATTGTTAAATTGACCTGATGCTTAATATGAGTGACGCGTTCATTGATTCCCGTAACAGGCAAATAAATTGATTTTTTATTGGCCCTTACTAGCTGACATAAATTCTCTGTAATAAAGTTTGATTGAGAGCCGGAATCCAGCAGGACCCGGCACTGTTGACGAATACCTGTAGGGCCTTTTACCCAAATAATTGCTGTTGCCAATAAAATTTGATTTGTTGTATGTAAACAAGACATTGTTCCTGTTTGTATTTCGAGTTCAGGATTAATAGAATTTTCAAGTTGCATTGCAAAACAATTTGATGAAGTGGGCGTACTGAGAATTGCTTGTTGCCCATCTCTAGATCCTGAACTTTGAGAAGAATTTGAACAATTTTTAGATTCGGTTGTACTTGTTTTTGAATTATTATTATTATTCGTACTACTAACACCTGCCGATGATGGATTATTTGAATTTAACTGTAAATTTGTCGAATCATGTGATTGAGCTGTAGAATTACTAGATTGAGGGGTATCCCAATCTGCTTTGTTTCTATGCAACAAAGTATGATGCTTTCTTTGGCATATTCTACATCCCTTCATTTTACAATTATTTGTTGGGTGTTTATAAAAGCAATTCCTACATAAATTTTCTTTCAATACCCAATCATATCGATGGGAAATTGATAATTTTTCAAAAGTTTTGCACTTAAAAATCGAATGATTCGATTTACAATAGAAACAAGTAATTGTTGTCTCACTTGTGACAAACGACTGACTTGTTTTTCCAGAAACCCGTTTTGAATTATTTGTAGACGAAGATAGGATAGATTTCGACCGAGCACTTGTGACTAATTCATCGACTTTGGACATAGATTCCAAAAGTCGTGCTCGTTGAGATAGTATATTCATTACTTCAGCGATGGTCATGAGCTTATCTGTTGGTTTCCTTTTTTCAATTTGTTGGCGCGATATTGGATCAACTATTTCACAGATATGATAGACCAAATATAGATCCCAATGTTCAACCGGAATTCCAAGCGCTTTAAGAGAATTGTAATATTTCCAAAAGTTATTAATAAATATTTGCAATGATTTTGCATCGTTAGGTTGAGCCACTGGTTTTAGATAATACATTTGTTTCATGTTCAAAAATTTAAGCCGAGTCTCGTTTTCATAAAATTTGAAAATGGACGACCATACTTGTTCGTAATTTTCCGAGGTTGCTGATAAATTTTCAATAAAATGGAAAGCGGTACCTTTTGATAGAGACATTTTTAAGTAATGAAATTTTACAATACTATTTAAATTTTTGTTGTCATGGATAAGCTCACGGTATATATCCCGAAAATTGTTCCACGATAAAAATTCCCCGTCAAATTCTGGAATTTTCATTTCGGGTAGTGGAATAGCGAGTGAAGTACCGATCGCAAACGTATTAGGGAGAGCACTTGAAAGCGGCTTACTTTCAGCGGCATCAATTAACGTGATTAACTTTGATTCTACTGCACCATAGTTATCATCAAATTCAAAACGAACATCTATTTGCGCAGTCGGATCGAGAATCTCATACTCCGTTTGAGCATCATCAAATTTAGCATATAACATTTTCAATCGACTTAACATTGATTTTAATTCACCTAACGTGAATTCTATATTTTCATCTAATTGATTTTGAAAATGTGTGACGCGGGTTTTAATCCCGTCGATTGTTCTCTGATAAAATGGAATATCTTTCTTACCCATTTGAATTGATTTCTATTTAATACTTCTTGTTTTAATACTAAGAACAGTAAATCAATTTAATCAAATGAATCTATAAATTTTCCTTACTAAACAAATTTACACCAGCTGAATTATCTTATTAGTTAAATTAGTTATGTACTTAATAATTAAATGTATTAAATATAATAAAAATAATTTAAAATATACTATTTTGTCACCTGACGTTGATTATGTTGTACATAACTTTTTATTATAGTTTAAATAATCACAAAATCTTGCAATTTTAATTAAATATTATAAACTGTTCATCAAAATAAAATGTTTGACATTTAAACTTGAAGAAACAAAATTAAAAATAATTACGAACCTTACAATTTCAAACTACACAATTGCGATAAATCTCGATGTAAACCTTACAATTCCTTGAAAACTGCAATTGTTGAAAAAGTGCTGAATAAAATTATTGAACAGCACAAAATGTTGATAAATGATGAAATTGATGGTAAATAAATTACTTCAAGTGTATTGTAACATAAAATATATGATGAACTGCGATGTTTTTTCGATGCTGATGAATGATGCAATTATTAACTCAAAATGGCGATGAAATTGATTATCACATAAACTCCTCTTGCATGAGATATATATTTCCGTAGATAAATATAAAGATGATGGAAATTGTTATTTCCAAATAATTTGATGAAAATAGTTCCAACAAAACAATATTTGTTTCGTTTTATATTGAATTTATTGGATATCAATTGTGTTGGATTCCTGAACATATAGCGTGGTTTTTTAAAATCAAAAATTATTCATTTCATCCTGCTCGATGAGACCAAAATGTTTCCTTCAAAATAATATTTAGGACTGTATTTTTAGTTTCTACTTATTTTATTTCACATAGATTGAAACCACTGATGATGAATAATTTTATTTTAATTATTTATTGAAAAACCACATTGAAATACATTATAACTTACAAAATACGACTGTTGCGTACAATTACAAAAGTGGAACTTAAAAAAGAAATTCATTTTATAAAAAGAGAGAGATGAGAGAATTTTTTGTACTAATTCAATATTTCTTTCTCAGTTTATTTTAATTAGTTTGATTTTAGGGTGACCACATTCAAAAACCCAATGAACAGAAAGCATTTAATATTAGTTTAATTTTGGCATAAACAATAATGATGATTGGAATTTTCTTTGCTGTAGATTTACAGTTGACTGTTTTTTTTGATTAAAGATGTAAATTTAATTATTTTTTTTTGATGAAATTGATAAGCGGATTTTTTGTGTTATTTAAGGTTGTATTCTTTTGTTCGTTTAACTTGAGTTGTATGTATATAATTTAACTGTCGATCCTTCTGGATACTTTGCCCTGATACTATCATGTACCAGGTTTTTTATTTTGAATCAAAATTACGGCGTGTTGCGTGTTTATCTCCGGTAAAAACCGGTATCGATGGTCACCACTGTTAGATTTGTTGTTACTATTTTTGTTGTTTAAACTCAGAAATACAATATTTTATTTCACTATTTATTTGTATAAAACTTATAAGTAACAACTGTTAGTAACTTAATTATATTTAATTTACAAAAATATATTTTATAATAACTTTGAGTAATTTTGAATGATTTAATTTTTATTAATGATAACTACACCAAGGATGGTCGTATCGAGAATGATTAAAATATCAATTATGGAAATTATTAAGATCGAGACCGGAAAGGAAAAATATTTTCTTTCTTTTGGTGTTGTCGTTGGTTAATAATTTAATTTCGTTAAATTAAATTATGCTGCAATGTATATTGTATCGATACCTGTTTAGATGGTAGATGGCATGATAATATGATCGTTTGATTGTTTACGTTTGTAGGGATTAATTATTTAAATTTAAATATATTAACCACTACATCTCCTTTGATTAGTTCTTCTACTTGATTATTTATTTCTTCAATTTGAGATTGAGGTAATCTATAATTCTTGATGTATACTGGTGTTTTATCCATTGTAGTGATGGTTTGTTTATAGAAATTATTTGTTGTAAGATTATCTCCTTTTAAATGAAAAATATCGGAATATTGTTCACAAATTTCCAAAATTGACTTTTTCGCTGTATCATCCAAGTTTTCGATTTTTAGTTCTTCTAACAATTTCGTGTATCTTTCTTTTTCAAGATTCTTTATTTTGCTGTCTCGTACATTCATAACTTCATAATCTCTGAGTGGTACTATCCTTGGTGAGATATTCTTGACTGTTATCTCATGATCAAGTGTGTTGAGAATTTTTATATGTGTAATGCCTTTTTCTGGTATTATTGAATTGGCTATAAATACACCATCTTGTATTTCTTCGTCTAAGATTACACTATCTTCAGCTACGTTTAAATTTATTGCTTTAATCATCTGTGTACGTGCTGGTATTCTAAAGTTGTTCTCTTCTCTCAGTTTGGTTCTTATTGGTAGTAAAATTTCTGTGCCGTTTATATAAATTGCTAAAGTATACGTTTCGTAGTCTATCTTACATAAGTTGTTTCTTAGGAAATCTCGTCCTAATATTCCATCAGTTCCTAGTGGAAATTCTTCACTTACTATGTGAAATTTTTCCTTAATTTTCTCGCCATCAAAATCTAACGTTGCTATAATCGTACCTAAAGTGTGCGATTCATCTTTTGTTACACCAATTTTTTTACGAGTATCGTCTGTTAACTCTATATTTTCTTTTAATACGTTCTCTTTAAGGAGTGAAATATCAGCTCCAGTATCTATTAAAAATGTGCTACTTATAAATCTAGTTACATTATTGTGAATCATTATGAAATTTGAAGTGCTATTATTTATATTACGTATTCTTATTGGGTTATCTATTTCTGATTCCCTAAGTCCCTCGAATCTACGTCTTCGGGGACTAGCTCGTCGTTTCCCGAGCTAATCATATTTACTTTATTAAATCTATTGTTTCCATAATTTGGAATATTTTTAAAATTCTTGTTATAGCCATTGCTATTTTGGTAATTATTTCTACTATCGCTAAATCCTTTATTACCATTATTATTATAATTTCTATTATTCATACTACTTGTATGACCATTATTATTATATTTATATTTTTTAAAATTATTTTTCTGAACATTGTTTGAGTAAGACATTCCGCTAGTCTTAAAATTCTTTTTACGAAAACCGTAGCTTAATACCTGTGCTCTATCTTGCGTGTCAATCTCACGAGCAAGATCTATTGCGTCCTTCAAGTCTTTCGGTCGCGATGCGTATATTGTTGTCTTAATCGGTTCTTTTAGTCCCGATTTGAATGTATTCAATCCGATCTGATCGTTTAATTCCGAAATCAACTCTCTTTTATCTTCACCTTTCTCCGCTATTTGAATCGTGTTTAGTTTTGCGATTAGAGTTTCAATTTTTTGTCCAAATTGATCGGCTGACAAGTTCGCTTGTCTGGCTCTCGCTAAATCAGCATGTATTTTGGATGGAGTTAAATTAGTTTTAAATCTTTCGCGAAAAACATTTCTAAATTCTATTAGGTTAGTTGGTCTCCTTCTAGAACCTAGACTAATCTTTGCTCTTTCGGCTAATTTAGTTTGCAATATGAAATTGATTAATTTGGCTTTTTCGTTATCATCCTTTAGCGTGTCATGGATGAAACCAATTAAATTTAAAAAATTTTCCAATTCCTCGTATTTTCCCTTGAATTCTGGAACGAGTTTATAGGTGGAGTTGATATCAAACGATGCCATGGCTGAGTTTTTCTCTATTTCAGTTTTCTCTATCAGTTGATGCGACTGTTCATCAATCAGTTCTTTGACTGTTGTATACTGAGTTTTGAAATTTTTCTTCACTTTCTCAAATTCTTGGCTATTGAGTTCGAGTGCTAGTGTGACTGCTAGAGTCTTGAATTTCTTTCGGATCTCTTCGAGCTTAGTTGAGAGATTCAATGTATGCTCATACGTTTTAGAGTTAGATTCGTTTAGTAACTCTTCTATTTTACGCGTCTGTCTAATCAGGTTTTCAGCTTTCGTCAGTGAATCCATTTCGGTCAGAAAAATTTAAGATCATCATCTTTTGTGTTCTATTAATTTTATTTCTTAAGAAAAATTTGGATTTAGCAAAAAAATATTTTATTCAATTACGTAACATTAGTTTTTAACCTACTTATTGCAAAAAAATATTTTTATTCATTTATGTAATATTAGTTTTTAACCTACTTATTGACATCGAGTTATTTACCCTAAAAAAATTTTTATTTATATTGACATAAATTTTTATTTTCAACCTAAAATGATATTGAAATATCATATTCGTACTTTCATATTATATAATTTTCACAATTCTTGTTATTTTAATTACTTAATAACCATACATTTAGGCGTAAACATTCAATTTTAAGTTATATACATACGGTATTTTCTATTTATTAGGCGTAAATGTTATTTATTGAAAATTTTTGTTTATTTATCTTATATACTAACAATTTTGCTTATACTCATATTTATGGAATTATTATTTTTATTTTTTTTGTACATACTTATTTTAATATTAATTACACTAACAATTTTGTGTAAACTTATATTTATGGGAAAAATTACATTTATTATTATTTTTTTTTGATTATATGAATACGGAAATTACATAATATTTGTTTTTATGGAGATTTCTTGATTGTTTTTATTTTGGAATTGCAGCGTTCTTCTTATTGGATTTTTTGAGTTTGAGCAGGTTTGTTTATTAAGATGCTGAATTCTTCTTAAACGTTTACCACGTTTGCTGCGATGATCCGTTTGCTGATCATTGTTTTTACATACTCCTTTATTTTGTATGCTATGAATAATATTATTATTACGATGATTACAGCGGACGTGATTACTTCTATCTTGGTGAAATCTTTTCCCTGTGTTCCCTGTAGGTTGAGGTTTGTGGCTGAACCGGCTCCATTCGTAATTATTACTTCTTCTTCTTTTTCCGGTTTCTGTTGATTATTACCCATCTTGTGTGTGCTCTTATTTACTGCTTTTCTTTTTGTTTCGCTGTAGATCCAACTGCTGATCTTTCTTTGAATTTTCTGTGATGTGTGGCCTTTCAGGTTCGTTGATGGTAGGTCGCCATATGGTGGACTTATCTGTTGAGCTGCTATACTACGGCGTCCACTTATTCGTCTCGATATTTATGATGGACAGAAAGTCTTTACAACTGGATAAACCATGTTAAACCCGTAGACTAAGGCCTATTGGGCAGACTTTCTTCCGTTAGAGGTTTTAAATTAAAACTAACACTTTAACTTTAAACTTTCGGATAAGTTTATTGATTGGTTTTTCATTACAATTTTCATTTAATTTATAGTGGAATTGATAGAGGGTTTCCCCGCTATAATCCCCTCTTAAGATTACATTTATTTACATTTATTTTCATAATTAAATCGATTAAATAACCAATTAAAAAACCAATTATCAATCGATTTATTATGTGAAGTTAATATCGGTCAATATTATATTAAATAAATATAATTGCCTCGTTCAGCAGTAATTTCGACAAATTTTATTTAAATTTTATTCAAGTTTATTTTTGTAATGTCATCAACTTTAATGTTATTTTAAGTTAATTGTTAATTTAGATCTAGGCTTTTAAGTTGTTGATGACTTATTTAATTGTTTAGAATAGTTTGGTTGGGAGAATAACATATGTAATGTATGTCAATTGGATTAGTCATACATATGTTACACCAATTCCGGATATATTAGAGATCTCGACTTCGTCTCGATCTCAAAACATATATCCTCAATCGGTAAAACACTCTTACTGCCCTTAATACTTAAATAACTATTGTGGAGGTTATATATTAATTATAGAAGTGTTCAAAAGTATCGAAACCTGTAAAAAATTTATTGTATTGGTTTTTATAAAGTTTGAATAAAAACAAGAGTAAAAATTAAAGAAAACAATAATTTAAATTTATTTATTTATTATTTTAAATTTTTCATTGATCTTCAATGTTAATTTACAAAAATCAATATCAAATTGAAAAATACTCTTATTTGTATTGCTACCTAAAATATAACGATTAGAGGTTAAAAAAAATTGTCATCAAAACTGGATGAAAAACTAGGTAGCGAAGTTTATTTTACAACGTTTGCACTCTCCAATTTCATGTCATATTTTTTTTATTGACCAATATATTGGATAGTGTGATATACGCCTTATAAATTTGGGTTAGCCAACAGATGGTGCCGTATTTGTATTTAAAACGTTGTTTTTAACGTTGAAGTTTGTGCAAATACACTACGATTTGCTTTTTCAAATTGTCGTGTATTATTTTTTCATTGGTGATTGGTTATAATTATTTTAATTGGTTTTTTGTTTAAATATCAGTTTATGCGCGTAGTTTGCTTTGATCAATGTTTTTATAGTAATAATTAAAGGATTCTTAGATTATAAAATATACAGGATAAGTAATATTTGGGTATCTACACTATAAAACTATAAAAAAAATTGAAGCTTTTTTTAAATTTAAATTTTGCATTGAAAATAATTTCCACAAAAGAAAAGGCTCCTGTAAAAATAAATACAAAAATACAGGGTCCCATGCAGCATTTTTATCTCTTTCCATTTATAGAAAAAAAATATATTATTATTCTTCTATTGCCAGAAAGAAGTAACTGCCAAATAATATATATTTCATTTTAATTTCATTCTAAATTAAAACAAAACCTGAAACAGTAAACGATATAAACAATATCCATTTCATTTTAAATTTAGTTTAAATGAAAACAAAACCGTACATTTTCAGTTTTAATATTATCAGTTTTATTTTAATTGAAATACTTTTGACAAACATAAAATAAAATTGAATAATTGAATAATTGAATTCTCCAATCGGTAAAAATGTTAAATACAAAATTTCTACATAAGTCTGTTATTTTGTAAGCATATTTGGTCAAGCAAGGGAAAACCTCGATGATATTTAAATTTCTAGGCTACTGTGTTTTTTCAGTGCAAATACTATCACGTTAAAATTGCACACTACTTTATGTAAATAAAAATAACTTCAACTTAAAAAGATGTTACTTATCCTGTGTATTTTATAATCTAAGAAAGAATTCAACAACGAATTAAATATATACTCCCGCAGAAAGATTTGTAAAATTTTAAATTTTTGATCTATAGGCGTGACAACCCCGCGTACTTAGATTCCTGCTATTTGCATATGAGTTAGCTTGAGTTATCGTAAACCACTGGCAAAGCAGTGAGATATCACTAGCCAAAGTGATATTTTAGGGATGTTGGCAGATGAACATTTTTCAATCAACGATAGCACCCTTTGTCTTAGTTATAGAATATACTTTGATGATGACACGCTATTTCTTTTAAAATAAAATGTGTTGTACGAATTACAATGTGAGCAACAACAACTCATGACAACCTTTAAAGAATAAGGTCCACAACAACATGCTTTCTAAGGTGCTGATGGACGCAAATTTTTTATTTTTTTATATTTTTTAAAAAAATGACCTTTTTCGTTTGCTTGAAGAAATGAGCTTCCATATAACTATTATATATGCCGGCTTTAATCCTTCAGCAAAACCATGTTTGCATGATCTTGGTATATGCTTCTAGCACTATAAGGATAATTGGTAACCCAATTTAGCTTTGTTCCTACAAATTTGAAAAAAGAAGTATTTTATTTTTATATCCTCCATTTTATCATGCAATATTACCCTATGTCGTTTATTATTATGTGAGAGGATTTATTATTTAGTTTTCCATTCTTTAAAATGAATGTAAAAACCAAAAAATAAGAAATTTGCGTCCATCATCTTAAAAAACATGATGATGTGGAACCTAGGTCTTAAAGGGTTTTATGTGTTGTTGTGAGACATATTGTAATTCCAACTACACAGCACATTTTATTAAAAAAATATTTCAAATATTTTGAAATAGCACAGATCTTTTTGAAATTTTTTGGTGAAAAAGATGATGAATAATGTCATTGAAGCTACAATTTTGAATGGAAAATTCAAAGGGGAAGATGTACTGTTGTTACGCATTTCAATGATCCCAACAGATATGGCATTTGAATTCAAACGTTTAGTTTCCAGTGCGCCTTGCTTTTGCAATGACCATCAACAAAGCACAAGGAAAATTGCTGCAAGGATGTGGACCAGGTAAATTTGGAGAATCCGTAATTCTCACATCTGGACAACTGTATGTGGTCAGCTAACGTCGGAATACCTTCTGATTTATTCGTGTACGCATCTAAAAGAAAAAACACAAAATATAATGTGTGCCCACAAGCACGAACAAAGAAATAGAATTAAAACGACATTTTGAAATTTTTTCCTTATTGAAATAAATAATTGTTGCAATAAAAATGATACAATGTAAATTGAATGTTAGGTACGTTTAGTTTGACTGAAACAACTGAAAAAACAACAACAATTGTATTAAATTTTCCGATGTTTAAAATGCTTCAGTCAAATCGAACACGGCTGTTATCAGAACGAGTTTTCTTGAATTTCCTTTTTTATGAGATACCGACAATATGCGACAGGCATAATGTTAAATAAACAAAAGTTTTACACTATTTGGTGTAAAATAAATAAAGTTATGAGAGATTTTGAGAGTGATTAGGCTTAAAGTAATTATTTTAATTCACATGAATTTGGCAATTTTAAAGCATTTTTTATTTTCGCTCAGAAAAACTTCTTTAAAACAGTTTTTGTGTGTTTCGTGTCGGGAACAAACACAATTTACAATTGTATAATCACAGATGAAGAATTCAATTTAAATAAATATGAGATAATGAAGTTTCAATTTAGAAATTATCTGAACATGAAAATTAAAATATGTTTTATTGTTGCTTCATCCACTGTGGCTGAGTATGTAAGATGGCTTTGAACTTTGATGTCTCTGATGAGTGTGAGTTCAATCCCGACAATAATTACTTATTATCAGGAATAATACTTTCAATAATTACTTTGAGCAATAATTGCTCACAAAATCGCTCAAAAATTAATATTCCATTAATGTTGTCTATAATGGAACATATATGCCAATATATTGAGCGTGTGTAAGATATTAGTTTCGCATTGATTTGCAACAATCAATAATAACATTAAAATGACTTAGGATGTTGACTAAATAGAAATATTTCTCATCCTATGAATTAACATCCTATTCCTAATTCTAATACAAAAACATCCAAATAATTTTGGTTTTTGTGGCATCACTTCTTCTTTTCCTTTTTTGCATCATTTCTTCTATACTTTCATCAAATGTACTGTCGCTATTCTTACTGCCCTTGCTGACCATAAATTGACATAACGATCAAAATGTTTTGCAACGTTTTTAGTAACCTACCACAGGAAAAGAAAGCGTATATTAAACCGCATGAGCACTGTGAAAATTTGTGAATCCATTTTTGTTCGTATGTTCTAATGTTCTATATAGAGACACACCTGAAAAGATCACCTGATTTGATCGCGTATTTTTTTATATATCCTTTGTTGTATATATAATACTATTATTTTTATATTTTACTGATTAACTAAAGTGCTGATCCGTTTACATTCATATTTTAAAACAAAATAGATCATTTTTCAGTACAACTCTTTGAAATTATTGCTACTACGTCAACAAAATGTATACACACAAACTTTATTTATAGGCGTAGCAAAGCACGCCGGGTCCCGCTAGTTCTAAATTAAAATTATAAATTTTCATAAATTTAAAAATAAAAATATGTGGAACAAGTAACCTTTGACAACATATTTATTATTTTTTCCAAATAATTGTGTAGCTATGACAACAAATGATAACAACTATTTTAATTGGATAATGAAATTTTGACTTTGAGGGTTGCTTTGATAAAAATTTTTATTTTTCATAGAATTTAAACAAATTTACAAATGCTTTTTACTTTTGTAGACGTAACTATGACAACAAAATAAATAGTTGAAAAGTAATACTTTAAAGCCGCATATCACAGTAATAAAGTAACACTTTAATATGTAGGCGAATAAAAATTTTTTTATAGCTCCTTATCTTGGTCCATAAAATATAGATAAAAAACAATTATTTGTATTTTTTTGTGTTTCAATAGGCACCAACAAACATATTTTATAACTGTAAAAATTTTCAAGGTGGCAGAGCTTATAGTTTTTGAGAAACTCGATTATGTAGAAGATCTGACGGAAGTTAAAGTGTCACCAATTGGGTGTCTCACCTGCTCGAACACGTTAAGGTTAGGGTGAGGATGTTGTGAGTGGTTTGTTCGATTCCATTTTGGAGATTTGGATGTTAAAGTCACCGAAAAAGCCGAAATATTTGGCAAATGGTCACCAAGCGTAACAAAATCGAGTCATAAACGCAAACGATTATACTCAAAAGTCTTTGATAAACCACAAACGACTCCAAAATCTTTTTGACATCTTTATCGTGATGCTGTGTCTACGATGTGATTGGAAGGAATTGTTTTAATAAACTGTGTTGTGTAGTAGGAATTAAATACGTGTCGCAACAACGCATAGAACCTTTTAAGGCCAAGGTCACACAACAACATGCATTCTGAGTAGGGTTTCTAAATATTCGACTTTTTTGACTATCCGGATATCGGATACATAAAACATAAATTATCCGGATAATCCGGATATCCGGATAATTAAAACAAAAAAAGACATGTTTTTTATTTTGTGGTACTTAATTCATTTATGTATATATTTTTCCTGTATTAATTCATTTTTATACAAAATAACACAAATAGTAACAAATCATAAAATAATTATAATAAATAGCATTATTAATAAATTTAATTAAATTAATGCAGTTATTGATTCATTTTTAAAAATGCATATTTTAGAAAAATTATTGCATTAAATGTCTCGAAATTGAGTCGAGTTCTAATTTTTGTCCTGGTGAGACCAGCAATGGAAAATACGCGCTCCGTTGCAGTTGATGTAGGTTTTATTGTTAATAATGCGCGATATAAAAAATTTAAATTATCTGTCCTTTTTTTATAATTTTTTAAATAAATGAAATCTTTTTTTAGAAATGTAGAACATTCTTCGTTCTGCTTCTCAACATGCGTAATTGAAGCAATTCCATTCTTTAGTTCTTTCTGCAGTGACGATGTTTTACAATCTTCATTACTTAGACTTTCTTCATCTTCCTTTTCAATGGTAATATCTTCACTGATTTCCTCAGAGTTATCATTTCGAATCACAGTTGGATGTATTCTTTTAAAAATTTCTACCGCCAATGCAATAGAGGCACCTTTTGTACCATAATCAAAATATTTATTAGAATGTGGAATATTGCCTGTTTCTAAAAATATTATCAGAGTCATTAGGATTTTATCACGACGTTCATCCATTTGATGTTTTATCTGTTTCAATAATTTTTTTGAAAGATTCGTTCCACATTCTTCTAACTTTTCGAAAACGAATTTGTAAACGCCTTCAGCAGTCAAAAGCGTCGCTGAATTTTTGCTTAATTCGTTTACAGCTGTTTCCAATGGTAATAAGACATCCAACAACTCTTTTAAAATAGCTATATGCCTGTCCGAAATTTTTTGTTGGCTTAAATCACTTAAAGTTTTATTTACAGGATCTTTAATTTGAAGAAAGCGTTTTATCATCGTTATCAAGGAATTCCAACGGATTTTTATATCCAACATCAACTGCAACAACTTGCCCTCTTTATCTTTAACATATCCTTGTAAAATATTGTTTTTGACTGAAGAGGATTTGATCGTTCTTATAATTTTTCTGATGTTTTTGACAACGTCATCAACTTCTTCGGTCAAATCTAGAAAATCATCTCCTTCGTCTTGTTTGAAGACTATGTTAGCATCTTCAAAACTGTTTATAGTGAAATCTTTACTGTTTTCGACAACGTCATCTTCGATTTCGTGCTCAAAATAGGCTGGTATTTCTTCATCTGCTTCACAAAAAGAAGTTGTTGGTTTCTTTTTGTACAATATATCGGTTATTTCTAAATGAAGGCCGTGGTCATAACAAAGTTGAGATGTAATGCCACGGATTTTTCCATATTTTACCATAACTGCGGCGGCATCATGTGTTGATGATATTATGTCTCTTTTTATATTAATTTCAAATTCTTTTAATCTATTTTCTACATAAAGTTTGGTTTGATCAGCATTGTATGTACCTTTTATATGAACTAATCCTAAAACAAACATTTCAAATTTGTTCATCAAAGTACCCATTGCCCCTCAAATTCATTTTTTTTAATTCATTAAGAACACCAATAGTTTCTTCTTTTTTTATAGCATAAAAGTTTAAAATACTTTTTGTTACAGTAGAGGGATTTTTAGGCATGACAAAGCCTTTACTTCGGACATATCCGATGATGGCTTGTGATTTCACTATAGAATTCATTGAAAAACCATCTTCTGCCACACATCGAGACAAAATTTCGTCCAGGGTTTCATTTTTAAAAAATTTTGTAATTTCTCCATCACCGGAATCCCTTTTAATTTTTTTTGATGTAGATGGTTCATGAATTTTATCGATCGACGTTGAAGTTGAAGCTGAATTTATATTTATTTTATGAACTTTTAAATGATTTAAAAGTGGCGTCGTTGATGATCCTTTACATCCTAATTGCTTACTGCAATGCTCACAGAAGGCAACATCTCTACTTTTTTCATGTTTTTTTAAAATGATTCCACACTTCAGAGCGTTTTGACATGGCTGCAGTGCTTTGAAAAAAAATATGTTTTTTAAATAAATTTACTAATATAGTTATAAATTATAAATTACCGTAATTCTTGCAGCAGGTGCAAAATTGAATTATTAAAAATAATCCTCTGCTCTCATAAACTTTAAAAAAAATAACACACTTCAGATTTTATTTCAGATTTTACGAACCAATTATCCTTCTTAAGGTTATATTATAACGTACACGTTTACTCCCGGGAACTATTTTTCTTTTAAATTTGCACTGTTTATAAAGTAGGAATAGAAACTAATAATAAAAAAATAAACAAAATCACTCGCAAGTTTTCGGTGTATTACCGTTTTTACAATATTTTTTTCTAAGAAGAGCATCTCTTTCCTATTTTTGAATTCTCCTTATGCTTTGCAGTATTGACTATTGACATGGAAAATGTATAAAAATACTTCAGATATTATTTAATATCGTTTGTTATTACTTATTACTGTGTTCCTACAATTATAAATCTAAAAAGAAAAGTAGTGGTTCGTGTGTTAATTGGCAAGTAAGTTTTGAGAAAATACTTGTTAATTAGTTCATAATATTTAATGCTTACATGTTTTTATGAAACTGCTATAGGTATGCAATGGCTCCAAATCAAACTAAAAGACAAATGAAGAACATTTTGGCGGAAGTCGATAACAAAGAAGTCTTCAAATTGGATAAGTGTTTGGGTTGTCGAAAACTCAATGCATTTAGCCTAGGAAAAAATTTCTGGACTGGCCTCATTAATAGAAAATATTAAAATAAATACAAAATTTGAGCACACAAACGAAAACCAAAATATGTATTTATACCTTAATATAAAATTATTACAAAGTCTAGAATACGCGATATATAAACTCATCCATAAAAACCGGGGCGTTATGAGACGGCATAATGAATTCGTAACGCCCATAAGAAGCTAAAAAACTAAATAAAATTATTTTACTCTAGTTTTGTCTGTAAAATGTAAATAATTCTTATTAAATTTTGGTTTGTAGAGGACAGGTTGGTTTTACAGTTGTTGAAATTTTTTAAAGCAATATTTTCGTTATTAAATGTTCATATGATCTAAAACTAGCAGATTATTTTAAACGTCATACAATGTTTTTGTCTACGCTACAAAATTTTGGAGAATTGATTTACATAGCAACGTACAAACAACAAATGATAGTTTTATACTGGAGCCCTATTCCCGAAAACATAAATGTAATCACAATTCACAATATTGTCAATTTAGACAATCTGAAATGCCAAAGTTGTGTAGAATCTAAAAACAATATCGCAAATCTGAGAAGCACTGTATTTATTTGAACTTTGCAACGCATTCAACTATTTATTTACAAAATATAGGGTTTTTTAATATCCGGATAGTTACAAAAATTATCCAGATAATCGAATAGTCAAAATTGGGTCGAATAATCCGGATAGTTCGATATCCGGATATCCGGATTAGAAACCCTAATTCTGAGGTGTTGATGAACTCTAATTTTTGTTTTTAGTTTTTGTTTTTTTTTTTAAACAACAAATCCCATCACAATAAAATATGACCACTGGCAATATTTCATGATAGGCGGATAGAGAAAATAAAAATAAAATAGGAGATAAAAACAAATTTGGTTTAAAAATTTGCAAGAAAAAAAACAAAATGGGATTGCTAACAAGTGTCAATAGTTAGTGGTATATTCTTTGACCATGTGACGCACTGTCTGCCTCAATGAATAAACTCCAAAAATAGAGTTATGGAGGCTCGATTCTTGGAGTAAGCAATACTCTATAGCTAAGATTGAGACTGCTACCGTTAACTGAATAGAATTAGTCCACAAGTACCCTTTAGCTAGTACCTTCACTATAGTGATATTTCCAGGCTATTGCCAGCTGTGTGTGACATTTCACGTTTACTCGTACGTCAATAGCAGGGAATCTAGTACGCAGAGTCGTCACACCCTTAGATCCAAAATAAAAATATTAACAAACCAAAAAAAATTATCCATGTGGCTCATTTTGAGCAGCTATACCTTCTGATCAAACAATCGATTTGATCTTCTACTGTCAACAATTAGCCAAATTAGCGCAAGCAATAGAAACAAATCATCCAGAACTGGACAATCGAAATGGTCAAGATCAATGATGTCTTCCTCCAGGATAATGCTACCCCAATTGACGACCAGTCAAATACTGACCAAACTTGATTTTGATGGTATGATGCATACATCTTATCGCTCGAAAATTGTCCGAACTTATAGCCACCTGACTACCATTTATTCCTATAATCTTGCTTACTTTGGTCAGTTCTGAATCACTTGTAGGATTATTAATAAGTCAGTAAAACAAAACAACTTAGTTTCTGCTCTTCGTGCACTGCTTTAAGTATGATAATTTCATCTTTAGGTTTCTAAGGTCCGTCCGGTTAACTCCCCTAAAAGGTCTCTGTGAAATAACCCACACGATGAACAACCAGCTGCATTCTCTGACGGTAATGTACATCATCAATATATACAGATATACTACATTTGATTGGCAACAAATGTGTTCTCACAGAAAACACAACCATTAGTTCATAAATAGTAACCAATTTCATAATCATTGTTTTTTTGAAATATTATAATTTCAGTAGCTTAGTCAAAAGCACAATGGTGCACCATTTTAGCCTCAGTATTCTGACCATGTTTATCGGACCATGTTTATGTGGATAGCAAATATTTAACGTTCAAATTAAAACGCTGCTAAAAAATCTCAGTGTGCAATAAGCATTTCAAACTCATAACTACAGATTATGTTTTGTGCTTAAGTTTAGAGTTACGTTAATTTGTTTATTTTTTCTAACCATCTTTTACATATTTGAATATAGGTATTGCTATCTAGTTCTACACATATAGGCAAACTGCCTGAATACAGCAAACTTTCTGATTGGCTTGGAGAGGAATTAATCACAGGTACCGGTGCTAGATGGGATAAACATCGTAAGGTTATATATCGCCAACGTGTCATTTTAAAATTTTAAATAACACAAACACATTGGACAAACATTTAACTGTGAAGAAATCGTCAATTTATATACAATAGATGTTATTTGTGAAACAGCAATGGGTGTTGGAATGAACGAAATGAGTAACTCTGACTCCTTGCTGGTTAGCTATTATCACCAGTAAGTAGCTTTTTGTACTTGCATTTCATTTTTTATTAACTTTTTTGTATAAAACTTAAGATTCTCCTGTATATTATAAAACCGTTGCTTCGAGCCTTTAACACGGTTTGATTTCATTTACAAACAAACCAATGACTGTAAACTGCAAAACATTGCGATTGAAGCTATAAAAAGGTTTAACCATAAAGTTAAACCATAAAAAAAATATTGGAAAATGAAATTTTGGACGAAAACTTCAATGACTGAAATGAAAACTTCTAGTGATAATCGCACCAATAAACATCTGTATGAGTACGTTCCATTTAGTGCTGGTTCAAGAAATTGTGCAGGACAAACATTTGCGTTACTTGAGATAAAAGTTGCCATTTCAACAATTAAATGAAATTTTACAGTACTTTCAACTGATGATAAAAATTAAAAACCCATTTAAGCCGCACAACTACCTAGCTTTGAAATCAGAAAATGGATTTCTTATTAAATTAAAACCTAGAGTATAAATTATAATACCATTACCAATTGTTAATTTATCTTGTCAATTTTGTAATTTAAAAATACATTTTGATTTATTTGTTGTAGACAAAAATTATGTTTCTAGCATGAAACAAATAAAAAACTAAGAAAAACTTGTCAACCTTCAAATGTTTCCAAATAATAACGAACACAGAAGTAAGTCTTTTAAAATTATGTGAATTTCTGTAAATTGACCTTATCAGAAAAACTTGTGCTTGAACAACTTTAAAGTTCAGATGATTTCTAAATTAAAACATCATCATCATCACATATTTATTTGTAGAATCGTCATCCGTTATTACACTTTTCTTAATTTTATATTTTTTCGGGTGCTTGAGAATGTTTATATTTGGTAAACATCTCAAATCAGCAGACGTTCCTCTGTGCAACGGCATAAAAAACATCCCAGGTCACGAGTGTATAGTCATATTAGTTTGTTTTTAATTGAAATAAAGGCATTTGACACATTCATTGTTAATCATTGTCATAAACGTATATTTTTTTTTTAAATGATGTGTAATAATTAATTTCAATATGTTGCACAACAACATAATAGTAAATTATTTAATTAGGAGCTAAAGTGCTACTTTTTGTGTTGAGTTTATAGTTTGGCGGCCGACGATAGGGAGGCTGACAATTAAAGACGAAACCTGGACAAATCTTTTGGCACCGAATTATCCAACCATATATTGATAATTGCAGGAAACCACATCGACCTAAATATATTTGATTAGGTTTCAGTACTCGACCTTCCTGGATTCGAAAATGCTTTCTGGTTTAAAAAATTTAAATCATTCAATTGCAGGTTGTATATTTGCCACCACTTCGAGACGTCACTTTCTATCGTTAGTATAGCTGTGAAGTGATCCTTAGAAATGTAAGTACCTCTTATTTTTAGATGCTAATGGGGTTTAAATTTGAAACTCAACATAAGGACCGTGTAGATGCAAGTTCAGAACAACTACGCCAGCATGTTTCCTGTTGAGTTGGAACCTTTAAACCGCTGATGCTGCAGCGAAAAAGATATTTTAGTGCAATCTACAATAATTTGCTTTCTGCAGGATATCTTGTCAATAATAATTCAACCAATAAAATCATAATCGTATGCACCTTTGGTTTTTTTCAACCCTTGTAAGCTTATTTTTTTCAAAATGTCATCTCAACACATCAAGTATTAGCACTACCCTTAGTTAAATGTTCATTTTATGACAACGATTTAAAAATCTGACAACAACAAAAACTTTAGTGCTTACAAGTCTTAAACGGAAAATTTTCCATCCCACCAACAACAACCTCTAAAAAATTTCCTAGAAACATATTCCCACAATTGCTTTTTTCTCTATCCTAGTTTTAATTTTGTAGTGTCGCGTTTTTTGCGGTTGAATATATATATAAACTCGTACACAGTTCGATAGTTAGTTACTTTTGTTGCTTGAATATAGCTTGTTTTGGTGTGTTTTAGTTACAGATATTATTTTTGTTCTGCGGTTGTTTATGTTTTTCGATTAGAACTAACTTCATTCAAGTTAGTTAAATTTAATTGTTTTTGGTACTTTTTTCGTTTAAATTTCTATTTAGTTTTTATAGTTCAAACAACTTATAAATGTTGTTATTATTGCTTTGGTTTTGGTTTTACTAGCTTGTTTCTGTAAAATTTCACATCGTGGTTGTATTTATAAGGGTTATGTATGATACAAAATTGTATGAAAATGTTTTGAGGTTTGACAAAAAAAATTAAAACTAGAGGGAGCGATAAAATTGTTCACACCTGGGTGGACCATATTATATTTTATACTACGGATCTCATCACATAATCTAATAAACATATTAATATATTACAAAACTCTTTCTTTGATGATGTGTTCTAGTTGAATTGAATAGCAAGAATGTACATTAAAAATTTTTGAAGTGGTTTTTGATATAAAAAAAAATTATCGTATAGAAAAGAGGTTAGATAAAAGACATGTTGGATCTAGAAAAACACTTTATTATACAGTTTTGAAGATGAAAATATAATTTTATAGAAAATAGAACGAACAAACGATAAAAAAATACGAAAACTAAATGCATTGTCATCATTTTTGTTGCTCCTTCATACCACTTTTAACTCCTCAATTTTCTTCATCATCATCATCACAAAACTTTATAGATGAATATTTTTTTTCCTATATCTATCGATTCAATATCAAATAACTTGTGTGAAAAAAAATGAAAAATTAGAAAGAAAAATGAAAGAAAATATCTAAAGTTGACATGCAATTGAAACTGAATTTATTAAATAAAATTGAAATGGAAGTAGGGAAAAACAATTTTTTGAATGGAAAGTTCAACGGAATATTTTTGATTTTTAAGAGAATTCTTATTACTGATTTTCATTTTGGTTAACAATTCTTCGTGTTTTGGTAAATTATTTTTGTGATTATGAGTGAGTTGTATTAGGACTTTTTTACACGTTCAAATTTAAACAACAAAAAAAGTTTGTTTTGTTAAATGGGAAAATCGATTTTTGATGTTACTTTTTATTCCACCAGGCCAATGACGGTATCACCGGTATGCTATCCCAGAGAAACTTGTTTCTCTATGCAAACTCACAACATCGGGATCAAATTGTAGAACAGTAATCGAAGGGTCAGTTTCTGATCCTCTCGGTATAACATCAGGTGTTCGACAAGGTGATACACTCGCGCCAGTACTATTTAATTTGGCGCCTGCGAGTAAGCGATAAGAAAAAGTCAAATTGAGACACAAAACTGCATCTTTAACAAATCTAGTCAAATTCTTGGCTCTAAACAGATGATATTGTGCTTCTCAGACGTAGAATAAGCGATATTAAGGATAGTCTCTCTCAGCTTGAAATAACTGCTAAACAAATTGGATTATGCATCAACACCGGCAAAACAAAAGTTTTACTAACATCTAAAAACATACCTTCCGGAAATCTGGATACTGCTGACTATGAAGTGGAACGTGTGGAAAACTTCAAATACCTCGGGTCTGTAATAACATCGTCAAATGACATGCAGGCAGAGTTTTCTACGCCTACTCAAAACATCTACGATCAAAACTGTTGCGGTCGTGTTATAACCCTTTTTCTAATCACAATCAAAAATTTCAATTTATTCTAATATTGTTTACGAAAGCAACCATTGGAGAAAAAGAACACATATTCTGCAGCACGTTATAAAGTTTTTATTTTAATTCATAAACAATAGAAATACATAGAATATAAAACTAGGTATAACTTGCGCTTTTTCTTTTATTCTTGCCGTTCTCCAACAAATTCCAAAATCCAGAAAAAGATCCTTTGAAGTAATCCAGTTTTTAAGAATGCCACGGTGTACGTGCTCTTGGGGCTGAAATGCCGGTCTGCTCTTTATTTTAGAGTCCCACCGTTGCGCATTCTTGTGTATTCACTTCCTAAACAGATTTCTCCACAAAACTAAATAAAAAGAACTCAAAAAAAAACAAAAGATTAAGGTTTAATCTTTATTAGCTCACAAACTAAATAAATTACCAATAACCCAAAAGAGTACACAAAATTAAATTAACTTGTAACAAATTACAACACAAAACACAAAAAAACAACACAATTATAACAACTTAACAACACAGGATCAGAAAAATCTCCCTGATACAGCAGTCATCATGACTTGTTTGCTCCAACGCTCAAAATTTACTGACCATTCCTTATCATTTTCCTTATCTATATATTTTATTGAATAACAGTTGTTCAATAGAGATCGTAAATGTTGAGATGTAAACGATTAAACTCTCATTATTTGTTAAATTTTTCATAATTAAGACAAACGAATCGGAGAGTTAATTATCGATAAATAAAATTTGGACCTCAAAAATAATACTACGCGATACACCAAAGCTATTGTTATTACTTTCTCCTTATTTTTATATTTAAAATTTCTATTACAGTAGAACCTTACAGTGTAAGCTCACATTTTACAAAGCATAAATCCGACCTCTGCTTACATTTGGAAGTGAAAGCTGGACACTGATATCCTGCAATTGTAGAATCTTATCAACATTTAAGAGGAAGGTCATACGAACAATTTAAGGTCCATGATAAGTTGCTGAAAATCAGTATAGAATCCGAATGAATCATGAAATCAGACAGCTTGTTGGAGGCTGCAATGTAATCGGATTCATGAAATCCAACCGGATTAGATGGTTTGGTCATGTAGATTCCATTAGATAGAATGATAAAAAAGCATCCCAACAAAAACCAGCTGGTGTTCGTCGAAGAGGAACACCTAGACAACATAATTGTTACAGCCGCCAGCAAAAGTTACATGCTAAGCATAACCTTAAAATTGCTAAAGGGAAAGTAAAGTTATAAAGGACAATTTAATTAATTCCACGTAAGTTTTTTTTGCTACAACTATTACGTAAGGTTTTTTTTGAAGCTCATTTAAAAAAGACTTTAAACTCATCAGTTTATAGTAAAAAATGATTTAATAATTCGTCAAAGCTAACTCGGGCAAGCTGTGAAGAACTGAACATTGCTATCACACACAAATTAAATTCAGCTCCCATAATCAATTTTGCAGTTACCATAATCTGAAAAGTTGATGAAAAATATTTTGTATGAGAAAAAGAGGGATAGCATGCGCGAGATAGATATAAAAACTGCAAAAAAAGTTGACTGATAGCAACTGGCTCTGTGAAAAATTATTTGGTTTACTAATTACCTGTTAGAAAATTGTCAGATGATTTCTTCTGCAAATTCAACCGATTATTACATTAATTGATTTTCATATTGAAATCATAATAAAAATTATATTATATTAGGTATAAAATGATAAAATACATATTTTCAAGATTGCAATGTGAAAATTTTACATATAATTAACACTGTTTGCCGTTGGCACTTTGCGTAAGTTTTCAAATAACATAATGTCAATCTCTAGTTATTTGCGTAAAGTAACAAGAGATTGACATTATTTTATGAAAATTTTACGTTTTCTTTACGTATTTTCGATTCACATTTTTTTTCAAATCTTAGCGCATTTTCTTATTGTACAAGCTATAACAATTGCTCTATAATGTGTTGTCACCATTTTTCGTTTCATTTACTATTACAATATATAATTTATTTACAATTTTTAAACCACTAATTTTAATATAATCGATTATAATAATGTAATATTAATACTAAATAACTAATGATTTTTTTAGAAATTGTTGTGTAAAAATTATTATTACTTCGTAAAATTATTAGTATTTTCTCGCAGTTTTTGATCTTTTCGCCATCTACAGTCAAAAATAATAAATACTTTCATCTGAAAAGTTGATGATAGCAACTGAATTTAATTTGTGTGTAATAGCACCATTACATATGCATTACATTGCGAATTTAATATCTGGATACTTTTTTGCACTCTCTAATACATTGACAATTTCGTGTTGTTTTCAATTCGAAAATTTCATTGACAGTTTCGTGTTGTTTTACCTTAAATTATGTAAAGATAGGCGAGCGATTTTTTAATATACCAATAAAATAGCAGTTCTATAATAATAAATAACAGTAAAAAATTTCTAAATTTACAATTATATACATGGGATAGTCTATCGGCCTATCATTCATAATGTATCCACCGACATTTCGAGTTTTGCTCTAAAAATAAGACTATTTAATATTCATATTTAATTAAATCCACTAATAATTTGCTAATTTATTTCAATTCTAGCCTTTGAAATAAAACACACATTAAAGCATTTATGTATATCAATAATATTTTAACAATTTTTTTTCTCAGTTGATTGTTTTGATGCGTCACAATGTCAATTAGTAATACATATTTTTTTTGTCTACATAAATGATTAACACTTTTGTTTGTTAAGCTTAGTGATAGTATTACATGTAGATGTAATACAGCTGTTCCAATTTAATTAGTTTTAGAGAACAATCGTTGAGTTTTTTGAATTTTTCCCAGCAACAAAAATCAAATGTGCTAAAAGATTAGCAAAGATACACATTAAATAATTTAATCAATAAATATAATAAAGGCGAAGGTTGATACACTGGCATTAGTCAAATAATCCAGTGGAACTTCTGCAAAACAAACTCCACGGCACGTCATATTAAGTATAATGTAAATACATAATGATAAATAAATAAATAATAATAATAAGGTGAGATGATATTGGTATTTCATATTGAGATGATATGGGAAAATTATTAATTTGTGTACGAAGAAAGAAACAATAGATAAAGGATCTTACAATATATACTTCGTTCAAATGTTATATTTTGAGATTGGATGTTATATTTTTAAAATCAAAAGTTGTGGTGATTTTGTGTTTGATTGAAAGTAAAATTTATGAATATGTATTAAATTCATAATAAATGATAAATTAAATATTTCTAAATAATAATTGTGATAATTATTAATTTTTATTAATAATTTTTTTTTGTTGAAATAAAGACAATTCTTGGAGTTAGAAAAAGTTTAGCATCCTCTTCAATTTACAGCTTCTGAGCAATTAGCGGGAAATCATTATATTCAAAATATTCACCGAGATGAAAACGGAAAATATATATTTTCAAACTTCCGTTTAAAGATTCCCTTCAGCTTCTAGAAAATTCCATTTACTCTGCTAAGTCTAACCACGCAACTTTTGACGTGGAACGAAGTTTTAAAAACATTGAGCTAGAAAACCATTATTGCTAGTTAGAGGTTTAGCGAAAACCCTATATAACATCCGTCGTTCTTACTATTGGCCTCGAATGTATACACAAGTCAAAACTTTCGTAATGAATTGCAAAACATGCAAGGAAATTAAAGCCCCTAATGTTCCACTTCGTGCTCCTATGTTATCTCCATTGAAAACTGAACGGATTGGTCAGCGCCTGTACATAGATATTCTTGGCCCTAACCCTCGTTCAAAGGCCGGGAATGTCGCGATTCTCGTGGTATTGGATCATGTTACCAAATACCCATTTTTGTTTCCTTTACGAAAATTAGCTGCTGAACCAATTTGTCAATTATTAGCTACCAATGTCTTTCACGTGTTTGGTTGTCCAGAGGTTGTTGTGTCCGACAATCGGACTCAATTTAAGTCCAAACTATTTGAAGATTTCCTGGCGAAGCACGGAGTGAAACATACCTTACTAGCTTTGTATTCCCCTCAAGCTAACGCTTCTGAACGGGTGAATAGAAGTGTTTTATCTGGAATTAGGGCGTACTTAAAAGAAGAGCATTCGAAATGGGATCTGCATTTGAGCGAGATCGCTTGTGCACTACGCTGTTCTCTTCATCAGACTCTGAAATTCTCCCCATACTACGCTGTTTTTGGATTGCCGATGGTGACTCACGGGTCTTCCTATGAGTTGCTGAGACGGTTGAATAGCCTCCATGAACAAGGTGAAATGCTTTTGCGTCCTGATTGCCTGAACAAGATTCGTAGTCGAATCCTTGATCTGACTGCTGAAGCATTTGTTAAAAGTGCCGAGAGATATATACTACGAGCTCGAGTATCTTTGTTTAAGCCAGGTGATACTGTATTCCGACGGAATTTTATACTGAGCGATGTGGGTAAAAAATTATCGGCAAAGCTTTCATAAAAGTTTGTTGAAGCCAGAGTTATAAGGTTAGTAGGAGGTACCGCCTACGAGCTGGATTCCCAACGAAGAGGTGTTTACCATTCAAAGGACATTCGAGCTTAAGGTCTGAATGGTACTATGGGGTGTTTTCTTTTCCATATAATTATACATTGAGTGTTGTGCATTTCAAGAGCGTATAGTTCGTCTACATTTCATTTCTTACAATCATGACAGCTTCGGAACTGCCTGTATCAATCCACCTAATGAACCTGGCCATTTTTCTACTAAACGCTTATCGTTGGTAATGAAATTGAGCTTTTCAGTATCAATCAGTTTTGAGGTCCAACTTTCTTGCAATTCCTTAATATGTTTTTGTTTTGGTTCGCTATCTCTCTTTTATGGTGAAGATGCAAGCCTTTCCAGGGCGTAGTCTCATCTTGGTATGTCTCCGCAATTTGACCATTAATATGTGGAACCTCTGATATTTTACGAGAACGTTCTTGGACTTCCGCTAACTGCTTTCCACGAGCATGAATTTCATCGTTATATTTTGTTTCTAATTCTTCCAATTCCATATATTCAGTTCAAAGTAATGCATTGCACTTTTGAAGACCTTTTGGTCTTACATTGAATGTTATTGAAATGGAATTATCATGATGTTTATGCTCAATACTGTATCGCGGTAATGCTTCAATTTCTGAAGATTGATTGCAGACGGTTTTTCGGAGACATTTTGTTTAGGCTCAGAATTTTCATATTTTTTTCCAAATATGTTGATTTTGTTTGCGAACCTTCAAGTTCTGACATATTGGCCCGTCTAATCGGTTGCAGGTCCTTTTATAAATTATTTATATACGTTTCTAACTTTGGGATGGTGTTGTCACGTATTTATGTTTCTTCGTCGGCTACTTCAGCTTGGCTTAACAACAATTTCGTTTATACTTTACAATTATGTGGCACAGGGTATTACGTAATATCCTGAGCTCAGTCGATATGGCTGGAGACGCTTAATCTCAGATGTGGGTTCGAGCCAGAACGGTACAAGATCGGAATCGCTATTTGTTCCCGATTGGGTGAGTGTGTCAGGTGGAAATTGGTTATGAGAGTTGGTATGCTTTCTGTTATTCTTCCTTTGTCGAATTTTGGTGATTGTGATGATCGTGTTGAGCCTTATTTGAGCCAGCACTTCGTTTTTAAACTTCTTTTTGACTAGATTGTGAAAAATAACTTGACCTGTTACGAAGCAGTCTGGTGATCAACGAACCAGTTGTTTAATTCCCTGATTTAGAGATGCACTACTTTCTCGCCCGCATCAAATTTGCGTTAGCGGAGATTTTTTATAATTATTTTCGTTTCTCTTTTAACTACATATATTCTCTTAAACTCAAACCGTAATTGCCATCTACAATAGTTTCCGTAAAACAAAGATTGTCATAAAACAGTTGTGTAATATTGTCCAATGTAATTTCCTATATTCAATTTGTAATCGTTAATTGCTATAGAGTTAGCATAAAACAATTGTACAGTATCAATAATTCGTAGTTCCGCTATTCCCATGTAGATTTCCTACAATCGTTGTATAATCAAAGTTTCTGTTTATAATTATTTCCCAATTTTTAGTACAGAATAATGAAGACACTTAGTGGGGAGAAATAATTAACGAAAGAAAGAAAAAAAAGTAATTCACCACGATCGTTATTTTGTTTGCCTATAAATACGCCTAGCCGCGTATAGAGGGGCTCTCATTCGATTATCTGTCTAAATAAATGAACAGCTGTTGTTCTTTTTGACATCAACAAGGAAAATGTTAATGGTTATAAATTCTCTCGTGTTTTTTCAAATTTTTGAAAAAGAAAGGAAACCAAGAATTGAATGGTAAGCGAAAGTTAAGCTTAAAAATAACCAACAAAAAATTCTAATGAAAGTAAATAATAAAATAATTGAATGTTTAAAAATAATTTAATGCTTAAAAATAATTTCATGTTTTTAAAAAATAATTTATTGTGTAAAAATAATTTATTGCGTAAAGATAATTTAATGTTTAAAAATAATTTCATGTTTGTTAAAAATAATTTATTGTGTAAAAAAATTTATTGTGTAAAAATAATTTATTGAAAAAAAAATACAAATCCACAGATTAACTAATTAGTGAATACAAGCTGAGTGTAGATTTTATTGTAATTTGTGTAAAAATTGTAAAAATAACTAAATGAAAAGAATGCAAATCAATAAATTAACTAATTAGTGAATGTAAACTCAGTGTGGATTTGAGTATAATTTATATAAAGAACGATACCCAACTCATTACAATAAATAGCAAATGATTGTATTTGTTATCCATGTTTATTGTCATGCTGTGTTGTAAAGATTGAGTTATCCATATAAAACGGGAGAGGCATTTCTGTAATTCAACTGTGATAATTTACCTGGATTACCTTGCCACGTGCTACGAGTGCATTAGGAGTGCTGATATTTTTTGTTGTGGCGTTTCCGGAGCAACCATTTTATTTTGGCTATAAAATTGTTTCTGACGCATTTTCCGGTTCGGATCATAATTTTTATTCACCATTTTGATCAACCTGTGGGCTGAATATTTGAATATACCTATACATCGATTTTTCAATATGGACATTTGCTGGTTTGCTGAGGACATTTGCTGGTTTGCTGTCTAACAGGGAGCATGATGAGGATGAACTAATTAAAATCTTGGAGTGGGATCTGGACAAACCATGGGGTGAGTCATTTAAAAAAAAAAAAATAAATGTATGAAAGTGGGCGTGAGTGTGTGGACGTGTGCGTGTATGCATGGGGTGTGTATGGGTGGTATATTGTGAAACAAACCAAAATGCTTATAATTTTTTTTATTATTTGAAATTATGGATCGGTTTCTGATAAATGTTATTCAGAATTTAAACAGATAAAATCATTAATTTTGATGTACTTATGAACGATAAAACATAGCAATACTATTTCTCTATAATAATATAATCTAGGATTTCTATATTAAACAAAAAACAAAGGGAACAACAGATGCACATAAAAGAAAAAAATACCAGTGATGGGATGTAGTTCTATTATTGTTTTTTTTTTGGGATTTAAACTTTTGACTCATTCATACCTAAGTCATGGTACATAATGATATCGAAAGCGACTGTAATAGGAATGCTTGTTAGAGTTATGAACATTTATGAACAATGAACTTAAGTTTTCGTTTATTGTTTTTCTTTTTATCATTGGTTATTAGAAATTGATTTCATTTAAACGTATAAAAAAGTGTCAATTGTAACGTATATTGCAACAAAGGACAAACAAACCAAGAATTATTCTTGAATTATCATGAGCTAGGGAAAATGATATATAAATCTTCGATGCCTAATTTTTTTTATTTTTTTTGAATTTTTTTTGATTTAATGAGATTAATCTACTAAATGAAGGAATAGAAAAGGAAAGAAAAAAAACCATAATGCATTGACAATTAACGTTTGATTATTTGGTTTAATTCGGGAGGTATACAAAGTAGAAAGCGTAGTCAGGCGAAAGATGGCTATTAATTTAAATAATAAAGAGAAAAACTGTTGAATTCTTTTCGGTTGCTAAACGGATTAAGCGGTTGCATTTGATATGTATTTTGCGCTCGAATTGATATTATGTTGTTTCACTTTACGAAATCTATACCATGTTTTTTTTTGTCAAAGAGTGATAATGGATTGTTCTACGTGTGTCTTAGTGTGTGTGTGTGAGTGGGTAAAGTGCGCGATAATGTGAATGGATTAAATTATGGGGTTGGACGTGGTGATCGCGGTTCTTTCGCCTGTGGGCCAGAGTCTCAGTCTTTCACTTGTTTTTTGTTCTCCTATCTGTTCTTATCATGTTTCACGCGTACTATTGTTTATTTGTGCTGAAGTAGCAGGATTTCTTACTCGTTCCCATGGATTGAAGCTAGTTAGGGGCTAAAAATAATCACGCTAGGTACGCGACCTGCTAGGCCACTTCGTTGTCATGTAACGAGGCAGCGTTTCATTACAAATATTACTTATTTGCTCTCTAATAGAACCGTTGCATACTGTCGTGTTTTATGTATTTTTAAAACATTAACAGCTTACACGTTATTAAAATTTTAAAAAATTATAAAAGCTATCATAAAACCAAAATATTAGTACACAAGGACTGGAGGAAATGATATTCGAATACCGACAGATGTTCGGTTCGATGGAAGAGCACGTACAGTTTGTTTAATTGCTGATTAAAAAAGTAGCCAATATGTGCCATTGCTGTAGATCAAAAGGAACATCTTAATTTTGAAAAGTAAATTGGAGATTTGGTTTGAGATTTGTAAAATTAGATTACACATTTCATCTCATTGACCTAATATTAACATTTTTTACCAAATGCTTAACATGAACTTGATAAAAAAGGCTGATGTTTATGCTTTTAATGCTCGTAACCTTTTTGAATGTATTTTTGCTTGTTGTACAATATACTATTGGTTTGGCTGAAAACAATAGTATGAAACTCGAATACGAAGGACTTACATTCGGCTCTTAAAAATGTGTAGCAATCGTTTGCGTTGCTGCTTTAAACATTCACACTCGAGATGTCAGGGTTATTATTTTGTCTTCGTAGTACTAAAGTGTACGAAATACATAACAAAAAATATGCAAACTTTAATTAAATTTATCTATAGAAGTCAAACAAGCTTTTCATTGTGGTCCGTTTTTTGATAAAAAGTTTAAACTATGAAATAAAACTATTAGAAGTATAACCTTAAGCATTAGTAACTACTAATAAGTATCACCTTAAAAATTTTCCAGTTTTTAATTTTAAGTAAAAGGTTTCTATTATTCACAGAAACATGAGTAAATGCTTATACTTAAAAGTATTACCTCATACTTAAAAGGTAATTCTTTTAAGTAAAAACTTATTTTTATTCACTTCACCCAAGAATTAAACAAAAAGTAGAGATTATAAGACTTGATTAGACCAACACGTTAAGTAAATTAAGTAAATTTTCAATTTGTCTGTGATCGAATTTTAACATCTAGGTTTTTACTTCACGTAAGAATTGAGATAGGAAATTGAACTGTTTGATTGCATATGGTAGCTTATCAAATACACTTGGAGCAGTCACAGAGAAAAATTTAGCAAAATGGGTAAAATTAAATCTAGGAATTAATGCTAAATTATCTGCAGCATCTATTCTGAGACCATAAATTGATAAATTTCGGTTAAGGAAGGATCCGCTCCGGATGTGCTGGTAATTTTGCTGTTATTAGATCACCACGTTCTACACAATTAAATCTAATGAAAAATCGTTCAGTCAGTAGTATGTTATCTGAATGTTGGTTCCATTGATGGTCCTGAACAAATAACTACATCACCATGTATTCAAACGTACAACGTACGCTTGCATAGCACGCATGTTTAATTGCATTTCCAAAGATTCTTCCAGCGAAAATATATATGTTCCGCTTTTTTGAATATTAAGTATTAGGTATGCTTGAAATTCTTAATTTTCCACTTTATTTTACACCAAAAGAAACAGTTCAATTACAAATTTAGGATTAAATTATTTTTCAAGATATAAATTTTTTTTTTCTTTAATTTAAAACAAACTTTTATTATTAACCAAAACAAATGTTTTTTTTAGGTAGATTTCATATAAAAATCTACCTATTGCAATGGGCTTCATCTCAGAATTTCGGAAAAATTTTGGTGCCAAACGGCTATGAATGATAAGCGGAGACGGAAAAACAAAAAAAAAAAAATTTATATATATATATATATATATATATATATATATATATATATATATATATATATATATATATATATATATATATATATATATATATATATATATATATATATATATATATATATATATATATATATATATATATATATATATATATATATATATATATATATATATATATATATATATATATATATATATATATATATATATATATATATATATATATATATATATATATATATATATATATATATATATATATATATATATATATATATATATATATATATATATATATATATATATATATATATATATATATATACATATATATATATATATATATATATATATATATATATATATATATATATATATATATATATATATATATATATATATATAAATATAACGATATGAGCTATAACGGAATTTACCGGCACTCTCACGATCGCATTTCTTAACCTACAACAAAAATTTATTTCTGTATACGTTGCGGCAAAAAATTTTTTGGACAGGTTCGCGAACTGGCCATATCCAGGTACAGGTTAAGTGGCTAGAGCCAAAAAAGTAAAAAAACCTAGGGCGTTATAACTTCCGTTTGAAGCATAATATTTCAATAAAATTTATCAATATTAAATATTTGAACATATTTCTATCATTTGTTTCCAAACAACAACCTTGGCGTTCCAGGTTCTTGAAAAATCAGCTGTTTTAAAAATTTAATAAACTTTGTCGTCCTTGATTTGGCTGAAAATGGCCACTTTTGAATATTTACGCATACGTTAACTAGAACAATCTTTCCAAAATTCAAAAAAAAAAATAGTTCAAGTCTAGAGATTCAGACGCCAGGGCTGTTAGAACGAAAACAAACGCAAACGGCCATGCCTTCCTCATTTTTGAGTTAATGTTATTTAAACTCATAATTACTTTTAGATAAACTTTTCAACTATAACCTCAGAGATTTTCAGCTTTCTAGCTCAAGAGGTCTCAATGTAATTAGCATTAAACCTAATGCATGCTATTCAATTACAACAACAACTTCTATAAAAATATAAAAATAGCCCATAGAAAAAATATTAAAAAAATTTTCTTTTCTTTTTTTTTCAGTTTTTAGTTTTTTTCGCAAAAATTTAAAAAAAAATTAAAACAAAGCTGAGTCATTATTGTTTTAAATTAAGGAATATTTTCTTATATGCATATTGATTACACATTTCCTTCCCTAATTGTAGATATGTATATGAATTATTTGAAGTGTAAAGGTTGTTTGACAATTTTAGATTATAAATTATGTGTGGTGGTGTTGTAGGTGTGACGTTGTGAGAACGTTTATTTGCTCTTTGGTGGATTTAATATGTTATTAAAAGTAGTTTTAACCAAATTAAATAAAACTGTTCCGAAATCGCATTGATAAAGTAGTTCCCGTTAATGTATTTAGTTTGGTTTGATAAATTTTTTGGATTATTCTGGACTTGGACTATTCTACTTAAATTTTTTATTTAAACTAATCTGACACATCCAATTCTATTTGTACACAAAGCTGTCTGGTCCCGAAATCTACCTATTTCTAGCAGATATACGTGCCGCTTGGACTTTTTTTAAATTCAATTGTATAATACAATTCTTAACTAACGAATCTAAGAGAAATGTGTAATCCACTTTAATTTTTATTAATTTTTTTTTGTTTTAAATATCAAACAACAACTAGTTTAATCAATTATTAAACATGAACTGAATCTAATTTTAATTTTTTGATTTAATATCAAAATCCAACTGAGCGAAAAATCAGCCAACATCCTAGCATTAATAATATTTTAGTCTTAGGAGTAAACGAGACCAAAAGTTGATTCAATGCAAGGCCATCTCTTTCTTTCGTTCTATTATCCAAATGAAAAACTAGTTTTGTTGAGGTTTTGAAGCATTACATGCGTTCCTTTGGAACTAAATAGCTGCTCAAAGCAATTGCAAGCAAAGATCTAAACAATTTTGGGAAACATAAAATAAAAATTGGAAGGAAAACAAGCGACATACAAGAACGAAAGTCGCTAGCAACATTAAAGTCAACAATCAACTATAAGGTTAAGGTTAAATTTTATTGTTATATACTATTTTGTTTTTGTTAAATTCTTGAATTTTTATTGATTATATTATAAGACCATCATGGTGTTATAAGCTAGTAAGTTTATTTAGAGATTTTTTCCTTGGTGGAGTCTGCGTACGTTCCGTAATCCGTTTAACATTCGTTAAAATTCTAAAATCCCTTGGATTAATAGATAAAGCATCTATTTAATTAAATTGAAAAGCAACCATTATTAATTTTTTGGAATTAACATCTGTCACTCAAATTAAACGGTTCGTTGGAATATTCAATCATTACCATCGATTCATTCCAAAGTTAGCTGAACCATTTTCACCCATACAAGTCGTACTTCTAGCACATCCATTTCACTACTGAGATTCACTACTGAGGTTCACTACTAATACATCCAACATGGCGATTGATGCAGTGTTACAACAATATTCTAAAAGATGCTGGAAACATTAGCTTTTTTTGTTTCAATATACATAATTGTCTCCAACAGAAATCAAGTACTCCGCATTTGACAGGGAACTACTAACCAATTACCTTTCTTTTAAACCTTTTCTTTATTTACACTAAACAATTTAATCAAACTTGCTCAAGCTTAAGTCACAGATTTTGAATTAAAAATCCTTCTCTCCGATTTAAATCATTCTCCTATCCTAGACGGATTGTTTTTGAAAACCTGCACAAATTTTCTCATTCGGATATAAAAAATTCACGAAAACTTGTTTCATCAAGATATTTTTGGCCTAACCTCAACATAGCTATTTAAAATTATTATTATTAAATTATTATTGTAGTGAAGTGTTTGTAGTCTCAGTTACATTAACTATCTAATTTATGAATTGTTCAAGTTATAACTCTAGTCAGTGAATTAAATTACTATTTTATTTCTCGGAAGCCGCGTATTTGTGTTCCTATTTTTATAAATAAATGGTTAATATATACGATTCTTTCAGTTATAGTGATAGTGGAGTGAAAGTGTTTGTATTTTAGGTCAACGGTTTCTCTCAAGAACCGTTACAACAGCAAATGCTAGAAGGTAGTAGTAGTTTACATACAAGCTACTTACACAGGTATTTGTAGCTACTAAACATAATTGCTGTGAACAAACAAATAATAACCAACTCTATCAAAACCTAATTTTTTTATAAAAGATACATATAATATGTGAAATCAAATTTCAATATTCTTCTAATGCTGGGGCCACACCTGCGTTATCGTCTATCATATATTATCGCTATAATTAAAGCATTAAGTTACGCCGTAATTAGCGCGCTAATAAAATATCGCGCTAACATTATCGCATAACAATTTATCGCCATAAAATTCTGGCGCTAACAAATTATTGCGCAAAACACTAACGCGCTAATAAATTAATTTAGTTGTGGCTACACCTGCAGCGTTGCCACTCAAAAAAATTAAAATGTATCCAATTTTTTGAAAAAATGTATATAAATGTATCCACTCTTTTGAAAAAATGAAACACGATTATTTGATATTGCTAGAGGACTAATTACGATATTTCTTTAGTAGAATTCAGTATCCTGATCACATTTATTTGTATTATAACAAAAAAAAATCACTTTAATTCAAATTTTTATCTGCTGATTTTTATTTGTGTTTTATTTGATGAATAAATTCCATATACATTTTTTTCATAGTTTTAGTCAGCTCCGAAATTTCCTCATTTTTCAGTTTATTGTATGCTAAAAATGATTGTACTGCATACCCCATACTTATTTCAGCCAATGGTATATGGTTTTCTTCGTTTTCAAAACCTAGCTCATTTACATTCCTTTCTTTAAGAAACAATGAGGGCTTATAAAATTGTATAAAATGATTTTTAAATCGACTTTTAAATTGTTAAAAAAAATGTGATCGTTTTTCTAAAACTGTTTAAACAAATTTCATAAACTTTTCAAAGTTTTTGGAAAACTAACACAGCTAAAATGAATATTAAAAAAATGTATCCATTCTAGCAGTTTTGTGAGTTTTTTGTATCCAGTATCCATTTCATAAATTTTTCGAATAATGTATCCAAATAGATACAAATGTATCCAAGTGGCAACGCTGTACACCTGTGTTGAAAATCGTGTGTTTTATAATAGTTATTTATTGTACAAGAAGATAATGAAATTTTATCATCGTGTGGAATACAACATTTTTTTCTATAGCAATTGTTAAAGAAGACCAAAAAAACAGGAAAAAACAGTTATACGAAAAAATGAGAAGAGGTGGCTTTAATAACTTTTTGAGTTTTATAAACAAACAAACATATCAATTTTTTTTTTTGCAAAAACTGAATTTAAAAATTATCTAGTTTGGATTTGTGAATATATGCGATATTACAGAAGGAAACTGCCTTCTGATGTCGAAGAGGAGGCTTCAGAGGCAATTCGTAGATTGCCTGAAATTTTGAATTGCCTGGAAAATTACGGATGATATATAAAAGAGAATATCTGTGCTTTCAAAAATGGAAAAGCTTGAAGAATATTAACAGCAAAATACTTTTATCAAAATACTTTATTTATCCTTGCTGTTAGAGTACTACTGTATCTACCCTCGATGTTAAAGTGTTACTTTTCCCCATAATAGCACGTTTTAACAGTTGCTATAGAAAAAAAGTTATTTTGAGATGGAAGTTGAAGCTGCTACTATGGTGCATTATATGGCTGTCAATAATTATTTAATAAATTTATTATGCTTTGAATAAATAAAATAATGAATAAATAATTTGAATAAACAAAAGCCCAAGCTCAAAAGA
The DNA here is from genome assembly GCA_963693315.1 of Diogma glabrata. NCBI lineage: Eukaryota > Metazoa > Arthropoda > Insecta > Diptera > Cylindrotomidae > Diogma > Diogma glabrata. The sequence goes on from OY856186.1 coordinate 185,272,274, forward strand.
AGATGGTGGATGATAAAAATGCATAGAAAACGAACACGGTAAATTTTATTTCAGTATTAATTAAATGTTTGCATTCGGTTAACCATGTAATGAAGCCATGATCAAATTTTGAAATTAATTAACCATAACTGTAATTCAATAATAGAGGAATAGTAGATTCTTGTGTGAGCTTAGAATGAAGGCAATTCTTCACGAGGATGAAGTTTCCCGGACAAGAGTAGCGAGTGGAGGGAATCATTCGAGTGAAGAATTGCCATCATCCTAAGCGAATTCAAGATGCTATTTTATCCACGACTGCAAAATATTTCGTTTAATTTCCAGTTTTCCATTCCTGCAATAGTTTGTACGCCATATTGAAGTAAATCCATCAAAGATAGCAAGAAAAACAAAACAAAACAAGTTTGTTGTTTATTTTATATTTTATATATATATGTATTGTTCTTGTTTTAACCTGTTTATGTTACTATACCAACAAATGAAGTTTTTAATTTGTTAGGGGAATATTTAATAAACTATAGAACTGTTAAAGAATTTAATCAAATTCACTAGTTGTGGAATGAATACCATTACAATGGAGACATACGCATGGAAAGCATATATTCTTTAGTAGTCGTGGATAAAGAAATATATATTAATATTATATTATGGGTTTTAAAAACGCATGTGAGGTTTAATTAAAACAAATTTCATATAAAAAAAATCAGGTTGCTTTGCATCACCGCTACCAAAGCATTGATTTATTAAATATTTTTATTTAAAATCCTCAATAATCAAAAAATTTAAAACTTAAGAAATAAAAATATTTTTATAAATCAAGCAACCTTATATATTTTATCTAAATTTTGTTTGTTTTGCCATAGTTAACAAATTTTTAAATCTTTAAAACTATTTTTGGGGTACTTTCACAAAACCTACTTAATTACGGAATACGGAAACTTCTTCTTACATTTTGAAGGATTTTATGTATATATAAAAAGGTTTTAACTTGATAAGTTGCGCTTTCTGGAATTTGTTAGCGTTTTAGATTAAAAATAATTTAATTAATTGACTTGTAAATTTAATTTTACTTTCTTCCATAAATAAATGTTTGATTAAACATTTTACAGTAATTAAAATTTGACATAAAAATTGTAAACAAACAATTTAATTTACGTTTACCGATGTAAAGTTGGTGATTATAGCACATAATTTGAATATAAATGCAGTGGCGTAGCTAGCATTGGTGGCCATTTAGTTAATAACAATCATAACTATACCACTTATAAACAAAATTTGAGGGCTTTACATTAATGTAGCCAAGGATCCCTAATCGAATCACTTGATGAATTTGAAATTTACAATGGATTTAAAACCTACAAAATATAATTTTAAATACTAAACTTTCATTTAATTCAAATATGTAAATATATAAAACTGAAAACAAACAGTATGAGTATGTAAGATAAGAAGTGAAGTTTTATCTGACACACTTCCAACCGTACCTTTGAATTGAAAAATTACAATGCCTACCTTTTTTGCACTATCTTCCATTTATATGGCGATACAAACTATAGAGCGTCTACTAGACTGGACCTCCTTACTCTGTTGGGAACAAACGCCTTTAGTTATTCCGATGTATTGCCATTATATTTTGCTTCAGCTAGTAGAGTTTTATTAACTGCAGTAATTGCATAACTGCCATTTTATTCCACAGTAATTATTTTTGTGTCCATTGAAAAACGATATATTCCAATTTATTCCTTGAGTTTCAAGATAAAGGAAAAAAAAAATTTTTTTGAGATCATTTGTTAATCTTGGACTTTTTTTTTCACAAAAACTATAGTTAAACAGAATTCATCTCCACGACGACCTTGCGTTTGGAAATCTCTTATGTTCTATAAACCTAACCTAACATTTACACTTAAAAAAATTCGTGATAAAAAAACTGAATAATCAAAGAAAGTGAATTCCACTCGATTTCGATATAATATATATATATGAAAAAAACTATATACAATTTATTTATAGCTCACTCTATGCCTGGATCTTCGGTCTGTGATGACTTCTCCTCCCAATTGAATCCCTTTCTTTCTGCGATCACTAATCAACAAAAATGCTCCTGACAATTCTCCAATACTTTTTGTACTATATTTTCACACAATCAATAGTTGTCCTTGATATTTCCAACCAACCAAAAATGCTCCTTGGCTTAAACAAAAGCGTCATCTTTCACCAATCCAAAATGAAAATAGAAGAAAAGTAAACGATCTAAAGCCATTTTATAATTTCTTTACAATCTTTTTTTTTATAAAAATTTTTGTTCACTGTTTAGATTTTTACAAAACAAATAATTAATATGTATTTTATCATCAAGCATATCCTTTTCGTTTTAGTAGACAAAATTAAACAAATGTGTTCTGTGCTGTTTGACAGTCAAAATTTTTGAGTTTTTAGTTTTTCAAAGACTAAACATGGAATGACCATGTGATAATCTTTTGACAACCATCATCATGAAAAAAATATAAAAAGAAGAGTTACCAGAGTTGAAGTTATTTTAATTGTCCTTTCGTTGTGTTTATGAGTTATTTTGGGAAATTTATCGTCGTTGAGTTTACTTGGAGATTCGATTTTAATTACACGTATGGGCGACATAACACAACTACAAACACGGTGATTTGATTATTTATTAGTTTCCTTAGGTGTTTGCAATTAATGTGTTTGAAATGTAAAACATATATTAGGTAGTAAAGTTAAGCAAAAATTAACTTATAAATTAATTAATTAATTAATTAACTTTTAAAAATTTTAAAATGTAAAATAGATTCTGTTTGAACCAATAACACATTTAAAGGACACATTTATAAGTTATCAGTATCACAATTCATAATTTAAAATTATATGGATAACCTGGTTAAAATGGTTTCTAAGTGATTTATCGTTGAAAACATTGTGATAGTTTGTTTAAGTTTTTGCGGACCGCCCCCGTCCCCCCTAGCTACGCTTCTGTATAAATGTTCACCAAACATATTAGTGCAGTAACTAAACGTTTTGGGTCTGAATTCTTTGAACCTTGACCGATTAACTTGAAATTTGCTGAATAATTAAGGGATGACTCAAAAATTAAAGGTGACATAGCGATGATTTGCGCTTTTACCCTGGGGGTAAATGCCACCCCTTCCCGGGGGTGGAATTTTTTTCACTCAAAATAACCCCGAAAATATATAAAGAGACATATTTTAAGTAAAAATATTCTACAACAATTTTTTTATAGATCGATATTTTTCGAGTTATTCGCAATAAATATGCATTTTTCGTTCAAATAAGCATGTTTTTTGACGGTTTTTCACACATAACTGAAAAACTAACCATTCTATCAAAAAAGTTGAAATTAACAAAAATCAAGCTTAAAACGAAAAAGAGATTAGTTTTATAGGAGTTTTGTAAGTCCAAAACGAAGCTCATTGAAGAGAATTATATTATTTTAATAACTTGGTTCGAAGTATTCAACGTAAAAAAATGGAAAGCGTTGCATTTTTCGGAGAAATCTTCTAAAATATTTTTATGATGCTTAGCAATACATTTCAGTTCAGCTTTGAAAAATTTAAAACGATTCGAACAAGGCACTGAAAAGAAAGTTTCGAATTCATCCAAAACTCGTAAAATAAGAAGTGGAGTTTTTATCTGAGAAACTTCCAACCGTACCTTTGAATTGAAAAAATTACAATGCCTACCTTTTTTGCACTATCTTCAATTTATATGGCGATACAAACTATAGTGCGTCTACTAGACTGGACCTTCTTACTCTGTTGGGAACAAACTCCTTTAGTTATTCCGATGTATTACCATTATATTTCGCTTTAGCTAGTAGAGTTTTATTCCACGTCATTGGCGGTCATCCAACTTTTCTTTAACCTTCTGGATTCCACATAGAGAGTGCCATATGTCCAGACATATGAGAAAGCATACGACCGCTAGAAACTAAACGATGTTAAATCGTTTTTATTTTGTTTTCCCGTCTCCGCTTAGCATATATAGTCGTTTGACACCAAAATTTTTCAGAAATTCCGAGATGACGAACATTGCAATAGGTAGATTTTTATATGAAATCTACCTAAAATCAAGGTGTTGTTACATTCTAATCACTGGTCAGTGGTCGAATCTATAACATGCACCGAATTTGGAATAAGGTTAACTCGACGGGTGAACAAAATGCAAAATACTGTTAAAAGCAAAAATATTTTTTTTGTTTATTATTTTTTTTCCTATTCTTATAATTTTCATTACATAAATGTTATTTAATACCTTTAAAATAAACTCAAAATTATAAACAAAATACATAAACTATTTTCTTTAAAAACATCCTCCATAATTATCACGCTAACTTTTATTGTCGGCATTCGAGCTATCGTCTAAATTAGCGCGTTAATCACTTATTACGCTAAAATTATCGGGTTAAAATTATGCCGCTAAAATTAACACAATAAAATTATAGCGCTAAAATTATAGCCATAAAATTATCGCGCTAACATATAAATGCGATAAATTGTGGCTACACTTGCGTTTCTTTTCAATTATCGCGTTAATTATTGCGATAACACGCAGGTGTGGCCCCAGCATAATACTATTAACGCAGTTCATCTTCAGTTAAAAATTTAATTGAATTAATTGATTAGGAATTTAAATCGAATGTACCGTATTTTTTAAAAAAGAAAAGAAAAAAATAAGTTACAAATTGTATATGTGTACGTGAAATACAATAACTCATGATTTTAATAAAGTGATCAAGGTTTTACGGTTTGTGATATTATCATAATTATGAATACAGTAAAAACTAAGTTCACTAAACCATAGGTTAATTTTTTTTTTGCTTGTTTTTCTTTTTTTGCAACTCAATTGTGCCACGACGGTGACGTCTTTACACAAAGCCGAAGCTGAAGCGGTACCAGCCGTATGTGAAGCTCCTTCGCCAGTAACCAGCACAACGGCAAAGTTTAACGGCCAAGCTGAAGCGCTGGTTTCGGTTTGGTTTTCTTTTTGTTTTTGTTTGTTCTTGTTTGTCTTTTTTTTTTAAGATTATCTGATGGATAGCTTAAAAATTGCACAAATAAACCTGCAGCATAACAAATCTGCTTCCGCTGAATTGTGTCAAGCGATTGTTATGCAGCATACAAATATAGTGTTGATTCAGGAACCATGGGTAAATAAAAATCATATACTTGGTCTGAATTGTAAACAAGGAAGGGTTTTTGTCGGTACAGTTACGAAAAACCCTCGTTCGTGCGTTTACTTGTCGAATGACATTTTCGGTATACTTATACCTCAATGCAGTGGTAAAGATGCCGTTGGTGTTAAAGTTACGGTAAAGACAGAGGGTGTTAATACTGACGTAGTCTTCGCATCCATGTATCTACCATATGATGGCACCATTCCAACCCAAGATCTTGTTAAGGTGGTGGAGTTCTGCAGTAATAAGAACTTGCCCTTGATCCTGGGCTGTTATGCAAATGCGCATCATGGAATTTGGGGCAGTTCAAATAACAACAAAAGAGGAATAGATCTCGTAGAATTTCTTCATGGTACAGATCTAGAAATTCTAAATAAGGGGAATGCTCCCACTTTTTCAAATGCAATTCGAGAGGAAGTAATTGAAATTACCCTCACTAGCTTAGCTTTGGTTAAACGGGTCAGAAATTGGAGAGTATCGCAAGATATTCTCACGTCAGACCACAATTGCATAACTTTTGACTTTAAAGTCGATATGAAGGTAAAAGACAGTTTTAGAAATCCCAAATATACTAATTGGGATATGTACAAACTACTTCTTAACCAATTGTTACTTGACTTTGATTCGTCAATCAAGTGTACACAAGACATTGAAAATGTTGCGATCCGGATTTAAGAGTGTATGGTCAAGGCTTTTGAAGAATCTTGTCCACATAGGGTGCTCCATCATGAGGAAAGTTCACCTTGGTGGAATAAGAAACTGAAAAAGCTGAGATCAACAGTCAGGAAACTTTTAAAGAAAGCTAAGCAAACAAACAACACCGATGACTGGATCACTTACCGTGATAGTCGGAGGGAATATAAATACAGTATTCGTAGTACTAGAGAGAGTGCTTGGAAGAAATTTTGTGAATCAATTGAGTTATCTTGTGGCAGCTAGGGTTCACAAAGCACTCTCAAAAGAGCCCAAATACCAACCGGGCTTACTGCTTATGCCAAATGGTAGATATACGGAATCTGTGAAAGAAACAGCACAACATCTGCTGTGTACACATTTCCCGGGAAGCAGCACCACTGCTGAGACGAAAGAACAACTATATGTAACTCCAAATAAAGAGAGTTGGATCTTGGCTCTGAGTGTGGTGAACATAAGATCTCTGAGATGGGCTATAAATTCCTTCCACCCCTTTAAATCACCTGGTCCTGATGGTATCTATCCATGCATGCTACAGAATGACATGCATTGCCTCATTGAATCACTGTTAAATTTATATAGGGCGTGTCTAGCATATGGCTATGTCCCAGAAGCGTGGCCGAAAGCTAGAGTTGGTTTCATACCAAAACCAGGTAAAAACAACTACAATGAAGCCAAGTCATTTCGACCAATAAGTCTGAACTCCTTTGTCCTCCAAACTCTGGAAAGACTGGTTGACCGTTATATAAGGGACAATGCCACACTACAGTTTCCACTAAGTACCAATCAGCATGCATACCAGATTGGGAAATCGGTAGAAACAGCTGCGCATCATTTGGTGATTAAAATTGAAAGAGCACTGGATGCCAAAGAATTCGCTTTGGGTGTTTTTTTAAAAAAAAAATAGAAGGTGCTTTTGATAATACCACCTTCGAATCAATCAGGACTGCAACATCGCTACATGGAATTAGTAGCACGATCTCAAATTGGATCGTGTCTATGTTGAGCTGCCGCATTGCCTTTCTTGAAATGGGTAATACTACTGTTTCAGTTTCAGTCAAACGAGGTTGTCCACAGGGTGGTGTTCTCTCACCTCTTCTGTGGACTTTGGTAGTTGATAGTCTTCTTAAAAGACTGAATCAATCGGGACGCTATTCTCAGGGTTACGCTGATATTATTGTCAAACTGGCAATTAAGAAAGACCTTCCCACTCTGGTGGATCTGATGCAAAATTGACTGAAGGTGGTTGAAGAACGGTGTGGGGAGCAAGGACTTTCAGTCCATCCTTCCAAATCACAAGTAGTTCTATTTTTCTATTTACCAACAAGAGAAAGGTGCTTGCAACACCAAGTCTGTATCTTTTCAGTATGCAGTTGAGCTACTCAGATGAGGTTAAGTTTCTAGGCATTATTCTCGACAAAAGGTTAAACTGGAATACTCATCTAACAAAAAAAAATTGACAAGGCTGTCATTTCTTTTTGGCAATGCCGTCGATCCTTGGGTCGTTATTGGGGCCTTAGTCCCAAAATGATCCTATGGATATACACAGCAATAATCAGACCAACGCTTGTTTTTGCATGTGTTGTCTGGTGGCCAAAGACGGAGAAACAATACGTCCGTGCTAGATTAAATAAAATACAGAGAATGTCGTGTGTAGGTATTAGCGGCTCAATGCGTGTTACACCGACACTGTCGTTGGAAACCATGTTGGGTCTGGCTCCTTTACATCTACATCTAGAGTACATGGCTAAAAGAGCTGTCTACAGACTGCATGTGGCAGGGACGTGGGTAAACAGAGGGAAAACATGCGGTCATGGTCACATACTTGATAGACTACGGACAGATTGTCCCGAAATAGATATGCATAGTGACGTCATGACCAAGGTATATAACTTTGAGAAGCCCGCTGAACTGGTCATCTCTTCTAGAGAAGAATGTGAGGAAACTTTGTCCGAATGGTTCTCCGGTCAGATTTATGTTTTCTATACAGATGGCTCACTGTTGAATAGAAATGCAGGAGCTGGCGTGTATCTGGAAGCAGAGAATATCATAAGCAGCAAGAAATTTCCGCTTGGACGGTTTTGTACTGTTCTTCAAGCGGAGGTGAATGCTATCAATGCATGCACTCAAGTAATAACTCATCTGCGTTTGCAAGCAGCGTTCCGATTTTTATTTTATTTTGCCCTTTAAAAGTTTATGTCTCCCAAAATAAAATACATATAAATTAAAATCTACACTCAAAGAGCTAAGTTTTATTTTCTTATTTTTCGCCCTCAGATATTTTAATTTTACTTTAGAAATAAATTTTTGTACGTTATAGATTTAATTTTTTTTTTCATTTATTTCGTTCAAAGAAAAGAGGAATAAAATAAAATCTATTTTTTTAAACTATCCGTTTACGGTTACATACATATTTTTGTTTGTTTTGTTTTATTCTGGTTAGTTTTCGTCCTATTTCGTTATTTGATAAGAAAAGATTTTAGAAATTTGTAGTTTTGAATCGTAATTTTAGATAATGATCTCCATTTAGGTAAATAATTTAATAATGAATAATTTTTAATATGTTATGCATGAATTAAATTATGAAGTAAATAAAATTATTTATTATTATTTATTTAAAATGATTTATTGAACGGATTTCGTTAAAATTAAAATAAATAATAGTCATTTTGGATTTTTGAGATCAATTAAACTCAAGTAAGTAAAGAAGTAATTGGAATATTTTCAATTCAAAGGTATGGTTTGAAGTTTTCTCAGAAAAAAACTACTACAATTTACATTTTACGTGTTTCGGATCGGATTCGAACCTACCCTCGTCAGTGCCCGGCTCGAATCTTTGGGCAGACACGCTATCGATTACGCCGTTGAGGCGATGACAATTTCAAAGTTGAAACTTCTTCATCACTTATTTATTTTACTTAAGTTGAATTTTTCCACTGTCATTAGACTCCATATTATGGAAATGCTTTTACATTATATGGGATTTTTTGCATTAAATTTCTAGACAATACTTTGTGTGAATTCATAGAATGGGGAACATTTCTATTCTAATTAACATCCTAAGTCACGATTGTATAGTCATTATTGATTGTTTCCAATCAATGTGAAATCAATGGCTGGCACTTGGTCAATTTGTAGTTCTACATGTATTAACATTAGACTACATTAAGGGAATTTAAATTTCATTTTGGATTTTTGAGATCAATTAAACTCAAGTAAGTAAAGAAGTAATTGGAATATTTTCAATTCAAAGGTATGGTTTGAAGTTTTCTCAGAAAAAAACTACAATTTACATTTTACTTGTTTCGGATCGGATTCGAACCTACCCTCGTCAGTGCCCGGCTCGAATCTTTGGGCAGACACGCTATCGATTACGCCGTTGAGGCGATGACAATTTCAAAGTTGAAACTTCTTCATCACTTATTTATTTTACTTAAGTTGAATTTTTCCACTGTCATTAGACTCCATATTATGGAAATGCTTTTACATTATATGGGATTTTTTGCATTAAATTTCTAGACAATACTTTGTGTGAATTCATAGAATGGGGAACATTTCTATTCTAATTAACATCCTAAGTCACGATTGTATAGTCATTATTGATTGTTTCCAATCAATGTGAAATCAATGGCTGACACTTGGTCAATTTGTAGTTCTACATGTATTAACATTAGACTACATTAAGGGAATTTAAATTTCATTTTGGATTTTTGAGATCAATTAAACTCAAGTAAGTAAAGAAGTAATTGGAATATTTTCAATTCAAAGGTATGGTTTGAAGTTTTCTCAGAAAAAAACTACAATTTACATTTTACGTGTTTCGGATCGGATTCGAACCTACCCTCGTCAGTGCCCGGCTCGAATCTTTGGGCAGACACGCTATCGATTACGCCGTTGAGGCGATGACAATTTCAAAGTTGAAACTTCTTCATCACTTATTTATTTTACTTAAGTTGAATTTTTCCACTGTCATTAGACTCCATATTATGGAAATGCTTTTACATTATATGGGATTTTTTGCATTAAATTTCTAGACAATACTTTGTGTGAATTCATAGAATGGGGAACATTTCTATTCTAATTAACATCCTAAGTCACGATTGTATAGTCATTATTGATTGTTTCCAATCAATGTGAAATCAATGGCTGACACTTGGTCAATTTGTAGTTCTACATGTATTAACATTAGACTACATTAAGGGAATTTAAATTTCATTTTGGATTTTTGAGATCAATTAAACTCAAGTAAGTAAAGAAGTAATTGGAATATTTTCAATTCAAAGGTATGGTTTGAAGTTTTCTCAGAAAAAAACTACAATTTACATTTTACGTGTTTCGGATCGGATTCGAACCTACCCTCGTCAGTGCCCGGCTCGAATCTTTGGGCAGACACGCTATCGATTACGCCGTTGAGGCGATGACAATTTCAAAGTTGAAACTTCTTCATCACTTATTTATTTTACTTAAGTTGAATTTTTCCACTGTCATTAGACTCCATATTATGGAAATGCTTTTACATTATATGGGATTTTTTGCATTAAATTTCTAGACAATACTTTGTGTGAATTCATAGAATGGGGAACATTTCTATTCTAATTAACATCCTAAGTCACGATTGTATAGTCATTATTGATTGTTTCCAATCAATGTGAAATCAATGGCTGACACTTGGTCAATTTGTAGTTCTACATGTATTAACATTAGACTACATTAAGGGAATTTAAATTTCATTTTGGATTTTTGAGATCAATTAAACTCAAGTAAGTAAAGAAGTAATTGGAATAGTCGTTATATTCATAAATGAATTAATTTTTTTTCGACTATTACTTTATTAATTAATTTTATTTCTATCTATTCCAACTGATAAGGGCAAATACACGTTTTTCTTTCTTTTATTAAAACAGTAAAAAAACATAAGTCGCGTTGGATTTGAATGAAGTAACTGTATTATCTGGAAAAATTATCGCTTTGTTGTTCTTTTTTTGTAAACTAAGCTATTTTATATTCATATCGACGTCACTTATTTTCATACATATTTTAACCAAACTAAACCAAAAGAAAAGAAAAACAAAAAAATTATTATAAAAAAAATTTCTGAGAGCATTATATTTATTTTTTTCAAATAAATATCTGCCAACAAAATCTTTTCTCGTAAATTTTTATTTTGCCTATAAAGAGCTTTTTTGTAAATTTTTTCATATTATCCTAAGTGCAAGAGCGAAAAATAAAATATAAAAATAAAGCCCGCATGATTTTATTTTGAAAATAAGTGCGAGCGCCCTTAAAAAATAAAAACCTGATCACTGTTTGCAAGGGAAAAAAATATGCATCTATTCGGATAGCCAAACAGCTATCAAAGCACTGGTAAGCCCGGAGACTACTTCCAAGCTCTTCTATGAGTGTTGGAAAAATCTTTGTAGGATAGCGCAGCACAACACCATCACTTTGCGGTGGGTTCCAGGTCATAGTGGCATTCCGGGCAACATAAAAGCGGATGAACTTGCAAGGGCTGGAGCAGGCATGAAATACTCAGGTCCAGAGCCCGCCTTAGGGTTATCCAAAACGTTTGCCTTGTCATTATTAAAGGTGGATGCTGACCTCAAGATGAAGACCTTGTGGAATGCGTCATCAACAGGCAGACAAAGTAAAATGTTTTTTAGCAATTCAGAAAAAAATGTTAATTTTCTTTTAAATCTGAAGAGAAAAACTCTCAGCACTGTGGTCGGTGTCCTTACTGGACATGGACATCTAAATAAACACCTTTTTACCATGGGACTTAGAAAAAATCCTGTGTGTGAGTCTTGTCTTGAAGAGTGGGAAGACTCGGAGCACTTTCTGTGTGTATGTCCAGCCTTTTCTAGTGTCAGAGCTAGGATTTTTGGCTCTGAAACTGTAGAAGCTGGCATTATCAAACTGTCGCCAATACAGTTGGTTTTGGACTTCATTAAACTTACAGAAAGGTTTGTGGAATATTTGTTATGAGACCAAGCTTGGACACGGCGCTATGGACCGTAGAGTCTGCGTGCCAGGACAAGTTTGCCTCATGCAACCTGTCCAACCCTTTATAATCTAATCTAACATAAGCATGAGTCGATTTTTAATAAAAAAATTTTCTATAAAAACCATAATTTAATGAAACAATAACAATATTACAAACAAATACATTAAAAAATTAATTTACATATTTTTTTTGCCTCTGAATTGAAATATTTTTGATTATCTGAAAAGGGAAACATTTTGTCAATTATTTTATCGCGTGTAGTCTTATCCCGTAAAAAATACTGAGATCCTTGAGGTCGGTCCACTAATTGTTTTAATGTCCGAAAACCGCGAAAGAAATTGCTGCTGTAGTTCAATATCTCCTGAAGACACATGTGAAAATTTCATACGTGGTTGATTTTTTTCGACCAAATTTCTGTCATTTCAAATGATTCCCTTGATTTTGATATTTTCTCTCCTTTAAGCGATGCTCTCCGGGCTTCTCTTTTAAATGTGCTTCCAATCTCATCTGATGGGCCCTTCCATGTGCAGTTGCAAAGAAATGCCATGCTGCAGGTATTTTAATATCAACAATATGTTTGCAAAGATTATAAAATTCTTCTAATTTTTTATATTGAGTTTCTGAGCCATCCGTAAAATATAAAAGTATTTTAATAGTTAGAACGGACCAATAATAATGACCAGTATTGCAGCAATAGCCGAGTACTGGCAACCACGACTGGATAATTAAAAAACATAAAATATTACTATATGTAAATTTAAATATATTAAATACAAAAAAATTAAAATAAAATTGAAATGTCTAATGGAAAAAAGTTTAAAACTCATACCAACATTATCAATAATATCATAGTCTTTCAGCTGAGAAACGATAACTACAGGTAAAATTTTTCAAACTATTCGTTTCTAAAAATGGATATTACTTTTGTGAATTTAACCGAATGACATAGGTCGGGAAATTAATGTTTGTTGTACTGGTCCAATAACAATATCCAATTAATGCTAAACATAGACCATATAAAGTAAGATGTACTGGCTATTTTCTATAAACCGTAGATCGGTCGATTTGTGGTTCCAATGAGGGCCCAATAAAAATGGCCAAGTACCAATGGCCATTCAAAGGTAACTGTATACTGGCTCTTTTCTGTAAACCATAGATCGGCCGATGAATGGTTCTAGTGCCGGCCCAATAACAATAGCCATGTACTGTTAACCATTAATAGGCCAGTGCTTGGCCGTATTTCAAAGTCAGGCAAGCTCTGCTTGGGTTTTTACCGGATAAACACATGTGAATTTTTCTAAACTAAACTTTACTTACTAAATTTTAAAAAATCGTATAAAAATCCATATGAAATCTCTAACTTTTTATTTTTTAATTTCGTAGCTGCATTTGTTTACTTTAAAATTTGTTAAAAACACAAAAAAGGACGATTTTTGAGATATGAGCTTTGAAGTAATAGAACAAGAGCCCACGACGGCCAGACCTTCGTTATTTTATAAAAGCTGAAAGTTTTTCTGCGCATACCCCCTACTCAGGTAGGAACGATTAGCAACATATGAAGTTTCGATCATGGTGGCTTTGGCAGGGAGCAGGTAACAAAGGGGCCTCCAAAGTTTCGTGAAAGTATAAAAGGTAATTTTTTTATACATTCTTCGGGATAGTATAAGAAGTCACGTCACCCATTGCCCGACACTTACTATCGTGGGAACCCCCTGCCAGACACCCTTAAACTTTAACAAATTGATAAAGTTTAAGGGTGTCTGGCAGGGGGTTGCCACGATCTGCCAGCGTCTGGCAATGGGTGACGTGACTTCTAATACTATATGGAAGAATATATAAAAAAATTACCTTTTATACTTTCACGAAACTTTGAAGGCCCCTTTGTTACCTGCTCCCTGCCAAAGCCACCATGATCGAAACTTCATATGTTGCTAATCGTTCCTACCTGAGTAGGGGGTATGCGCAGAAAAACTTTCAGCTTTTATAAAATAACGAAGGTCTGGCCGTCGTGGGCTCTTGTTCTATTACTTCAAAGCTCATATCTCAAAAATCGTCCTTTTTTGTGTTTTTAACAAATTTTAAAGTAAACAAATGAAGCTACGAAATTAAAAAATAAAAAGTTAGAGATTTCATATGGATTTTTATACGATTTTTTAAAATTTAGTAAGTAAAGTTTAGTTTAGAAAAATTCACATGTGTTTATCCTGGCAATGGGTGACGTGACTTCTAATACTATATGGAAGAATATATAAAAAAATTACCTTTTATACTTTCACGAAACTTTGAAGGCCCCTTTGTTACCTGCTCCCTGCCAAAGCCACCCTGATCGAAACTTCCTATGTTGCTAATCGTTCCTACCTGAGTAGGGGTTATGCGCAGAAAAACTTTCAGCTTTTAAAAAATAACGAAGGTTTGGCCGCCGCGGGCTTTTAGTCTATAAGCCATAGTTTAACACGCCGCCTATGGAAAAGAGAAAAATTAATAATTTCCAACTTACACATTTCGATTATTCAACCATTTTTCTCTTTATTTGCAAAAACATACGTAAATCGCATGAAATTATTATCAAAACATCTATTAACAAAACATTGACACCATTACCAAAACTACGTGAAAAAGCCTCAAAAATTCACCGCGCATAACTCCGATTCAGAGTACATATTCAAAAAATAAAACCAGAAATTACTTTTTTCTTTCGTCAATACCAATAATATATAAAAATTTCAGATTTTTTTAAAATAGTCGCTTTTTTTCGATATACGTTTGCAAAATAATAACCCACATATCAACAACATCTGTGCAAACTCAGCAACCATATTGCACTGGCTCTCAGACCATGGCCTCGATTATGTAAATGCTTTATTGGGAATCGTACAACAGAAATATTAGATTTTCTTCCTCGTCAACATTTGAGGTATGTTGCATCAAAGAAAAATCCTACAGATCTTACTTGCCGTGGCTTACTACCATTATTAGTAGCTGATTCGAGTATGTGGTAGACTGAACCAACTTTTCTAGATAAAAGTGAATAAAGGTGGCCTTCAGCCAAAGTTCAAGGGAAAAATTTGAAAAAGGAACAGCAAAGATTTAAAGATTCTTCCTGTTTTAGTAGCCGAATTAAAATTTGCCGGGAATTTATGAAACGGCATTCTTTGAAGTATCTGACCCCGTTGTTAGACGAAAACAATATTCTAAGAACTGGTGGATACGCCGATAAATTAAAATCCCAATTTGATGCTAAACATCCAATTCTGCTTCCTAAAAACCATGTTCTAATTCAACACATTATAAAAGAGTTTCATAAACGATATTTACATCCTGAACCATCGCTATATTAACCAGTATTTTACGTCAAAGAATTTGGATAGTCAATTGTCAAATTATGGTAAGATTTCAAACAGCCAAATGTTTTCCTATTTTAAACAAACAAGATTAACAAACCAACTCACCAACTCATTGGAAATTATTTAAAGCACTAGTTAGCTCTGGACGTATATTTTTGTGAACTGGTATTGACTATGTTGGCCCAATTTATTTAAAACAAAAATCTGCAAGAGACTGATGTAAAAGAACAAAGAAATACATAGCCACTTCGTGTGTGTGTCATTGAAGGCCATTTATTTGAATGGAGTGAGTGACATGACTACTCAATCCTGCATTTCGGCACTTCAGTGATTTGTGTGAAGGTGAGGCATACGCGGTGGAGATATGTTAGGACAATGGTAGTAATTTCATTAGATGAAAAAGAAGGCTAAATGGTTTTTCGATTATTCAAAACGGAAGTTCATTTTAATTATATATCACAATTTCTGTCGTTACAGAAAATAGTCTTTAAATTATACCCAGCAAGTGCTCCTCATTTTGGTTGTTACGGGAAGCCAATGTGATATCTGTTAAACCAGACATGTCAAAGTCGCGGCCCGCGGGCCGCTTGCGGCCCGCTGCACGGATTATTCTGGCCCGCAACACTTTTTCTCGTTTCGTGTTTTAATTAAAAAATTCAAAAAAATTAATTCATTAAAAATACAAACAAAATACAGACAGTTCAAAAAATAAATACAGTCTTAAGAACGTTCGTTGTATTATTATCCCGACTAGAAATTAGATCAGTATAGGGTCCGATCCGGATCAGGATTGCCTGAAAACTGATCAGGGATGAATCAGGCCTCCTGATCCGGACATGATGAAAAATCGTCACGCCATATATGATCCGTACAGGATCCGTTTAAATGATCCATGCCGGCTACATTTCAAAGATCCATTCCGGATCCATTTCAAAGATCCATTCCGGATCCATTTCAAAAATCAATTCCGGATCTATCTTAAAGATCCATGCTGGATCCTTTCAACAGTTTCATGTCCGGTCTGGTCAAGAGATCCATACCAGATCCGTTCAAAGGTTTAGAATTAATTTTGTTCTTAAATATTAATTTGACATTAAATAAATGAAAAAAATATTACCATTTCTCCTTAATTTTGTTCATAATTTCAAGTACACTTCAAATGCTTATAAATTTAAACACTCAAAAAAAAGATAGCTTATTTAACGTAAAGTATATGTAAATTTAACTGAAAATGACGTACGAATTGAGCCAGCGGAGGCATAAGTAAACTAAACAAAATTGACTAAGTAAAATCTACTTAAAAGCACGTAAAACATTTTGCACTGTTATGCTACTATTATGCTACCATCTTGTCTCACCAAAAAAATGAAAAAAATTTAGTTTTTTTGCAATTATTAATCGTGTTTTTATCAATTCAGGGTGAGAGAATTTTATACACGGCAATGATTAACAGCGGTTAAGAAGGGCCCTGTAAAGATAAAATGCTATTTATTATTAATATTTGTTTTGGACTTAACCCGGATTCGATCCCCAGACCTCTGTGTACAAGGCAGCAGCATTAACCATTCGTCTATCTAAATAAATTTATTTATGAATATTATGTTGATGCTTAAGTTTAGGACGTTCGAGGGTTCGATTCACAGACTGACCACTATTTATTTTTATTACATTTTTTTAAAATAACATAAAAATGATTCCTTTTTATTCATAAAAATTCAATTTCACAGCATTTCAATTTATCGATGATGTAGTTATTTTAAAATTATATAGACCTAAACATTTCAAATTTATTCCGACAATAATAATAATGTAACTAAGGTAACACAGAAATAACAATTAAATATATGTCAAATTCTTTTTGCCAAAACATTGTTCTGACATTTTTTGCTCTCAGATCAATTTATTATTTGACATTACGTGTTTTATTTGGTCAAAAAAAGTGAGTTTTCACCCTAAAAAGATTTTTTTGAATCTAGATTTTTAGCTATAGAGCAAAACATAAAATACAATAAAAAAAAAGAAATACATATATCTCTCAAAATTAGTAAACAAACAAAACGCCACGCCAAAACGTAAGAACATGTGCTGCATAAATTGACAGCTATACATATGTAAATTTTACTATTATTTTAAGTAAAATTTACGTTTTATATGACTTTAATACTCGAAGTCATACGTAATTTTCAAACTATGAAAACGTAAATTTAAAGATGCCTTAGTAAAAAGTACGTATCATATAAGCAATTTCCAGCATACTTAAGATAATCTCTTTGGGTAAATCGTGGATTATATATACGCGTGTGTATAAGTATGTTTAGCACTATTTGCCATGTAAATTTAGCATTTTTCGACTGTTATGTTTTACAACATTGTTAAGTAAATGTAACGACCATTAGGTAACTTTGTTTTCATCTTTCAAAATTTACTGTTTCAGTAGTAAATTTATTTTCAAAAATTTTACAATTCCAATTTTGCTTTATTAACGTGGCACAGGATAATATTACTTAAATTATCAATACTTTGCACTAGTAAATTTTAGAAAAACGTACGTTATGTTTACAATTTTGGAGTTACTATAGCGCATAAGTAACAAACGCATCGTTTTTTTTCTGAGTGCAGTAAGTTTGTTAATTATTTCTTATTTTTATTTTATTTAGTCCAAGTTTTGGCATTATTGATGATTTTTCCAATGGTATCATAAAACTCTTTGTCACATGGGCTCTTATGAAGGTATGGATCCAAGTTTGGATTCGAAAACTAACTTCACCCATACCTGCTTTAGATCACTTGTCATATTTCAAATAGAATAATTTTTGAGCAACATAATAAGTATTTCACCAATTACTGCTAACAAAAAACATCTGGAAATTCTTGAGTAAAGAGAAGATGCAAGATACAAATTTAAATTATATGCTTTAAGGTTAATAAGCAAGATCCCTCACAACTGTAAGTTTGACAATGCTGTTTTCGATTCTACAATAAATTTGTACAAAATATTAAACAATTAAATAGATTCAGTCAACAGTTAATTATTACAGTTAAGTGTATTATAATTAACTTTTTAAAAAGTTATTAAAAACTCGTGAAGAATGAGAAAATTTTTTGCACAAAAAAATTTTAAGTTAAGTAAATGTACTATTATGACGTCGATAATAAAATCAAAATAATAATTCAGTTATACCATTAATAACGAATTTATTGTTTAATGAGCAATATATTATATACAGAATGGATCAGGTAAAAAACTAAATTTTGTATTATTATCCAGTTCAGGACATCGGATAAGATGAGTTTTTTCGATCAGAAACTCGTATGACTGGCTCAACGGATAAAGTACTGCACACTGATCAGTAACTGATCAGATAGCCGGATCAACGGATAAAGTACTGCACGCTGATCAGTAACTGATCAGATAGCCGGATCAAGGGAAACGGTTCTGTACGCTGATCAGGAACTGATCAGATAACCGGATCAAGGGAAACGGTACTGTACGCTGATCAGGAACTGATCAGATGGCCGTATTACAGAAAATCTGATCCGGATCTGATCATAATCCGGGTTCCCTGAACTAATTTCCAGTCGGGATGTGAGTTCCATTTATCATATTTTCCCTTACTTTTGTACTAAATTTTGTTTTCAAGTTAAGCATATCGAATGATGGTAAAGCTACATGGCAAACATACGCCTCCATTCACCACCATAGTTTTTGTCAGTTAAGAGAATCATGTCTAATATGTTGGCACACAATTTAAATTTTTGGAGTTCTTTTGATATTGAATTCATTTTCTTAAATGTAACAAATTTCAAAATAATATTTATATGTAAAATTTTGCCTCACTAATAATTTTCTTATAAATTTTTAACAATATTCTGGAACCGCTAAATTGTTCCATTTTTTCACCATCCAGTGAACGAACGTAAAAAAGAAATTGAGTTGTAGTAGAAAAAAAATCTAGGACGCCTCGCATTTTTGTCGTTCTATTTAAAATTTTAATTTAAATAAATTTACTTTACTTAAAAGGGACACGGGTATTATTCAAAACAAAAATTTCTTAATTCTGAAAATCTTAATAAGAAAGTTAATATATTCTCAGTAACATGTTTTGAATTCAAACAGATTTGTGCCGTGAATTTCTCTTAAACGCATCTTTTTTATTGGTTTCTTAGCAAGTCGCAACTATTATTAGTTTCTATTCAGCAAAATCTTCTAACAAAAATTTCTGCGACTATATTTTGATGAAATTTTATTTTCCGGTTATAAAATTTCATAAAAAAATAGCAGAAACTATTCTGATTTTACTAAATAAATCTCATTATATAGTTAACATTAGCGAGCGCTAGTCCAATTCCGTTGTAATTTTATTTTTGAATATTGGTATGTTTGGTTTTCTCGATTGTTTGCATTCTTTTTATGAAAAAAGTGCGGTATTCCGGTAAGTTTTATTAGCATTTTCCTTCATAGGAGAGAATAAACAGTTTTATTTAGTACTAGCTGGACCCGGCCACGCGTTGCAGTGGCTTAAGCCGCAATTAGACTATTGCAGAACTCTGTGTGTAAAATATTCATTGCAGAAAAGTTTGGCAATGAACTCATGGCAAAACATTGCAATGAGTTATTGCAATGTTTTGCAATGAGTATATTGCCAATTTTTTCTGTAATGAATATTTTACACACTACCATTGCAGAAAGAGTTCTGCAATAGTCTAATTGCGGCTTAAGTCTGGTTGAATATAATAAATAAAGAAAACAAAACACTCACCTTTCTAATATCTTTTATTTCATAATACTTGAGGGTATACACTGTTTTTTGTTGATCCATTGACTGTATGGATATAGAGATTGCCTGGTTTGCGAAGTCTAGAACATATAATACGCAACATATAATTGTCCATGTGAGAAACAATCGTTATCTTGATCTAAACCACATACTTCCAATGTTTGGCCCTGAGCTTTGTTGATGGTGATTGCAAATGTCAATTGAATTGGGAATTGCAATCTTTTAAATTGAAATGGCATATCTGTTGGTATCATGGGTATGCAAGGAATGAGGACATCTTCGCTTTTGAAAGCTCCATTCAAGATTGTTGCTTCTACTACGTTGCTCAATAATTTTTTTACTGTGAGTCGCGTGCCATTGCAAAGTTTTGGCTGATTGATATTACGCAACATGATGATTGGCACACCAATTTTTAATTGCAGCACATGTGGTGGTATCCCTGGTAGATAAAGTGAATTCAAAATTTCTGTTGGATAGTTAACTGCTTCATCTGCTTCCATGACAGTGTCTACGGACTTGTATGTGACTTCCTCGCTTTGAATATTAGACAGAATTAAACTGTTAAGTTCATTGACGTCTTTGTTTTTGGCTGCAAGAATGATTCGTTCACTCAGCCAATCGTGATTCTTATGATTAATTTGAATATCAGGAAATACTTTTTCAATTATTTCCTCTTTTGACGATACTAAATTGCAGAAGTTATGAGGCAGTAAAATTCGTCCTTTTGTTAAATCAACCGGCACCTTTCCGTCACCAATTCTCAGCAATTGATATGAGAATATCTCAGCTGATTTATCTTTTTGGAGGAGAACACGCATGTTTGTAGTTAATTTTAACCTTTTTACGTGTCGCCACAAAGTAAAATATTTCAGGCAAGCATTTATTTTATCCGCTGGTGTTGATCGGGGAACTACAGGTAATGTTTGTCTGAAATCTCCTGCAAGCAATATTAATGCATTCTCAAATGGTCTGGTATTTCCACGCAAATCTTGCAATAATCGATCAAGCGCTTCAAGTGATTTTTTGTGCGACATTGTGCATTCATCCCAAATGATTAGTTTACATTTCTGCAATACTTTTCCCATTCCCGATCCTTTGGAAATGTTGCATGTGGGCGTTTCAATGAATTGCATGTTTAAGGGCAATTTCAAAGCGGAATGAGCAGTTTTTCCACCTGGTAGCAATGTCGCAGCTATGCCGGACGGCGCAAGAGCTAAAGCTATGCTATTTTGCGATCGAATTGCTGCTAAAATCAGTCTGATTAGAAACGTTTTGCCAGTTCCTCCTGGCGCATCTAAGAAAAAGATTCCTCCAACCCCGTTATCAACATTTTGCATTAGTTGATCGTAAATTGTTTTTTGTTCAAACGTTAGCTTCGGAATATTTGATTGCACATACGACAATTACTTCTGTAATCCTTTTATTTATTTATGATGGATGATAGCATGCAAATTCGTATTGATGTTATCGGTATTCAATGGTATTGCTACACTCGAATCACTTAAATTTAATGTTTTTAAGTACTCAGAAATACAGCTAAACTTATCATCTGATTCATCGGCACTTTCATAAAAATCAATAAGCGCAAGTTGTTAGTTAGTTATTCATGCACAGTACTGTTTTATATATTTAAATTTCCTTCAAAATGGTAAGTTTTCTGTAGCCAAATGCTTTAATTTATAACAATCACAAATAATATGCAGATCATCTATTTCATTTATAATACTAAGAACAGATAATTAGTAACAGAAGTTATTTTAAAAAAAACAGATGTTTAACGGTGGATTGAATCCAAAATTGCTTAAACTATGGTTTATCACCTGATCGTGCGATATAGTAAAAGTAAAGATATTCACATAAATTATAGAGCAATGTAAATTAATTGATATTGTTACCAACCTTGCGACACAAATTTTAATAATCAGTTACTTTGATATAAGTAAAGGTGCAATCACGATTTTTTATTTTCCTGATCCATATGTTTATTGGGAGAAATATGTAGCAAAAAGATCTATTTTGTTCAGTGTAAAATATTGTATTACAGATTGCTTCAAGGAGAATGTTTTTATAGCATATGAGAACTGAGGACATTTTTACTCCTACCGAGGACAGTCCTACCGAAAGGAGAACACGTAGCAACCTTATTGGTTTACAAATTAGATAAAATAATCTTTGGACCTATTACTATACGAAACTAATCGATTAAATTGAGCATTAAGTTAAAATCGACCATAAAGTTGAGTGATTTGAGAATAAAGCAGGTGAGACACTTGTAATTGTTGACAGCCTACGTTATAAAACATATACATATGTATAACGAAAAAAAAAAAAATAAAAATAAAAAAAACTATGTTGCAACCTTCCTGTATTTGAATGCAACGTTGTGACCAAATTTCAAAAGATTCGATCAAGTACTTTCGGAGATGAGAACTGAGGACATGTTTACTCCTACCGAGGACAGTCCTACCGAAAGGAGAACACGTTGCAACCTTATTGGTTTACAAATTAGATAAAATAATCTTTGGGCCTATCACTATACGAAACTAATCGATTAAATTGAGCATGAAGTTAAAATCGATTATAAAGTTGAGTGATTTGAGAATAAAGCAGGTGAGACACTTGTAATTGTTGACAGCCTACGTTATAAAACATATACATATGTATAACGAAAAAAAAAAAAAATTAAAAAAAAAAAAAAAAAAACTATGTAACAACCTTCCTGTATTTGAATGCAACGTTGTGTCCAAATTTCAAAAGATTCGATCAAGTACTTTCGGAGATTACCTATTTTGAACAAACGAACATTTACATTTTTATTTATATAGATAGATAGATTACATTATTAAAGACTTGGCATTTGTATATGAATCCAAACACGAGTACAAAACGATCGGTTGAAAGTTAACATCGTTTGATTCAAGAAAAATGGGAGCTTTAATATTTTTTTTGTTCAAGAAAAAACTAAAATATTCTGTTTGATATGATGGTCAAACTATTGTGGTGTGCAAGGAATACAATATAAAAAGGCATTACGATACCATTCACAATGAAGAATACAAAAACATCGTAGGAAAAATGCGGGAAAAGAAGTTATTCGAATTAAAGAAAGCTCTTTGAAAACAACATAACATTTTCATTAGGCCAATCGCAGAAAACGTTGCCGCTGTTGAAGCTAGTTATCGGTTATCGCATGCAATTGCAAAAAAATCAAAACCCTTTATGGAAGGCGAGTTCATTATTGAATGTTTAGTAATAGCAGCTGAAGAGTTATGCCCAGATATGATAAAAAAATTTAAAGGCATAAGCTTATCGCGAAATACAGTTGCGAATAGAATCACCGATACGGCTTCTAATTAAAGCGGTCAACTTCGCTCAGTTGTATTGAATTTTGAAATGTTTTCAATTGCAATCGACGAGAGTACTGATTTATTAGATATGGGTCAGTTAGCCATTTTTATTTGAGGATTTGATAGTAATATGACAATAACCGAAGAACTGTTGGAAGTAATTTCAATGACTGGTACCACAACTGGAGATGATATTTTCGATGTACTTATGATTGTTATTATAAAATATGATCTTCCAATGCAGAAGCTGATGTCTTTGGCAACTGATGGGCCTCTTCTATGAAAGGAGCTACACGTGGTGTCGTCGGCAGGCTAAAAGATTATGTTAAAACCCAACATAATACATCTTTTCAACACTTCCATTGCATTATCCACCAGCAAGTTTTATGTTCAAAAGTAATCAAAATTGATTATGTATTTAAAAAAGTTACTAAAATCGTTAATTTTATTCGAGCACGTGGCTTAAATCATCGGGAATTTACGTCATTTCTAAAAGATGTGGAATGTGATTACGAAGATTTGTCATATTATACTGAAATCCATTGGCTTTCGAGTCATAAGGTTTTAAGAAGATTTTTACAGCTGTTGGACGAAATCGTGCTCTTTTTAGAAATTAAAGATTGTGACTGCACTGAATTGAAAAAAGTTGATTGGATACAAGATTTGGCTTTTTCATTTGATATAACTGGCCATCTCAGTCAACTCAATCTTAATCTTCAGGGTGAAAACATGTTCACAACCTCGTTGTATGACCAAATAAATTCATTCAAACAAAAGATACACTTGTGGAAAGCACAATTGAAAAAAGAAAATTTGTACAATTTTTCTAGTTGTAAGACTCTTTTGCTTAAACATCCAGAGTTGAAATTTGAAAACTATGAAAAACAACTGAAAATGTTGACAGACGATTTCGAAAAGAGGTTTTCAGATTTTTAAAATAGTCATTTCAATATTTTTTGCTCTCCGATGTCTGTTGACATTGACAATATTGAGGAAAATTTGCAAATGGAATTTATAGAACTACGATGCGACACGTTATTGAACCAAAAATATAAGGAAATTGGTATTCCAGAGTATTATGAGTATTTACCTGCAGGCCGTTTCCCTGGTATTCGAAATTTTGTTATACGCATATTATCCATGTTTGGTAGCACGTATATTTGTGAACAACTTTTTTCACAAATGAAGATAAATCAAACTTCCCAGCGAACCAGATTGACTGAAGAACATTTAGCATCAATATTAAAAATTACATTAAGCCAAAAACTAATACCAGATTTTGATGAATTGAAAAATGAAAAGCTGTGCATTCTATCAACCAAAAAAACCTGAATTAAAAGAATTAATAAATATATTTCTATGAGAATTAATGAATTTCTATATAAAATTTTTGTTTTGTTTTCTTTATGGTCGATTATATTTAATCAACCCACAAATTTAAAATTTTAAAAAAAAACAAATTCAGTGTGGCCCGCTTAAGGATTTGGAAAACAATTTTCAAAAAATTTGGCCCGAGTACCGAAATGAGTTTGACATGCCTGTGTTAAACGCAATTGAGAAAAATTAGTGGTACAACTTATCTCACAATTGAAGAACTAATAACGCAACTTAAACATATCGAAGCTGTATTAAACTCCAAACCGTTATATTCAGTTTTTGAAGAAACATCAACATACAATGCTTTAACTCATGCTCACTTTCTTATAGGCGAATCGCTAACGCCTATAGCAGAACCAATATGCAATATTCTTTTTCATTGGTAATAGGCATTATTGGTAGGAGTCATCACTGGTCACTGGATTTAATAAAATCATGCAACAATACTTTGCTTAACAGGCAAAATGACTTTTGCAGAAGGTGTCGGTATACAAAAATTCGTTGCAGTCAGTGTTTTACCTTTTATACGCTAATCCATATACTCAGCAAAATTATTTTAAAACACACAAAGCAAACACTCTCATTTACCTGATAAACCTAAAAAGTTGAGACCTACATAATCACATTAGAAGTTCCAACTAGTACGAACATTATGTGATCGATTACTTGCTAAACTAAATCAACAAATTCTAAAATAAAAACCTAACCTAACCTAATCTTAGGCGTGAACTTGTTCGTTACATTATCTTTGATATTTAGTTAGGTTTGATCCTTTTCTTTTTTTAATCCTCTAAAATCTTCACGATTTGATGGAAATAAACAGAAAACCTTTGATATTTATTGTGAACCCAAAATGGTTTCATGTTCATTTAAGATATCACTACACTATATCGGCGAGAATTTGACTATCGGTAGAATGGTGTGAAACTCATAATGTTAGTAATGATACTCATCGTTTGAGTAATTAAAATCTGAATCTTGGTCAAAAACCCACCACAATTTACACTGAATATCAATCTGAGTAGGTTGCAGGTTAAGGCAACCTATATACAAATCTTTCAAATCTCCTAACTGGATAAATGTATAAAGTATATGTCAAAAACCAATCTTTCCAACGTTAATTAAAACTCAGATTAAAACTTAAACCATTACTCCAAATTTTTACCACAACCTTATATTTCCTGCCTCAATATAATAACAATTTTCAAAATCTCATTTATAACACAAAAACCAAAATATTTCCATACATTTTCCTTCAATCACCATTAAATCAAAGTTTTTATTGGAATAACTTTTAAACTTTGAAAACCTTAAAACTCATAAAAATAACAGACAACACACACACACATATACACACCCTAACCTAAATACAAAATGCCAAGCAGGCATTTAACATTTTCCAAAAGCTATTTTTTGTTTTCGAAATAGAAATGTAAAACTTTTCAATTCATGGAAAATTTAGTGTGAAATACATTAAAAAAACAGAAAACGAAAGAAAGAAATGGAAATTTAATTGAATAATTTCACCAAACATGAAAATTGACAATTTTCTTTTGTGGTTTAGATTCATTGAATATTTGATTGAGTTGTTTTGTTATGGATTTTTCTTTTTATGCTTAAATTGGGAGTTAATGTTATGATGAGCTATAACTTTTGTTGAGGTGAAGAGGGTGGTAAGAAGATTTTAAAATTTAGAAATCTAGGTTTATGGGATATTTAATGTGAACAATTTAAATATATTGTTTGGATTATCTGTACCTTAGGTTGAATGTTTATGGAGAGTTTTTGAAATTATGAAAATTGACTATTACAAAATGCAATTTATTAAAATTGTTGCACACAAGCACAAATAAATGCAGTATGCATTATCGATGTGTATTGTTCATTCATTTCATCAGTTTGAATCTGCTCAAGTAAATGACTCAAGTACACAACAAATTTAAATTCAGACTCAAACGTAAATTTTCATAGAAAGATTCAAATTTTCAATTAAAAGACAAAGGTAAAGACAAGAGATTTAATTTTATAAATTTTGTTTGTCCTTATTTCACAACAGAAAGTTTTAATAATTTTCGTTTATAACTTCAAAGTGTCATTGTTATGCTTATTATTTTAGAAAAATATTTTCCCATCGCAAGTCACAACAAAAAAAGCTACAAAAAGCACAACTGGGTTTAATATCGCTTTTTTTTTGTTTTATTTCAAAATTATAACGCTATTAAACTATAAATTTTATTTTTTTAAGGTTAAGGTTGTTGTGCTTTAGAGATTTTTTTTGTATAAAGAAATGTTTTGATCTTGTTATAAAAATGAGATTTTAATTGAAAATTATTGTTTGCGGACTTACGATGTTAAATAAATTATGGTATACCTAGAACATATTTTTTGGTTTTAATCTTTTGGTGCTTTGGAGTATAATTAGTAGTTAATTTACTGTTTTTGTGTGTTTAGATTTTGATATGGCTGATCTTGTTTTGTGAGCGGTCATTTTTTGTGGTTGAGCTTCAAATCGCCAAGTTTAGTAGATAAACGAGTGCAAAATACTCGCTATTTCACTATAATACAACTTCAGCTTAAATGAGACTAGAATAAAATCATTGAGTTCTCTACTGTTCAAAAGTTCTGGGTTTTATTCTGCTTTCTTTCTGCAGTTCAACTTTTTTGAAAAATGAATGAGTGTTAATTCTGTCAATTGCAATGTCGCTCTTTTCGTGATAGAAGGCATAGTTTGGTTTTGGTTGGAATAAATGAAACAAGATTACACCCCATTCCATTATACGATCCAGGTCTTTGTTGATAGAATCAATTAGCAGCTCTCTATCAGTGGTAACTGCAGTATGAGATCGAAATTTAGGAGATGCATGTGATGCATGCAATGACTGTCATCAGCAAAACAATGCATTGGGTGCACTGTGGAAATAAATAAATCATCAATGTATAAAAGAAACAAGCTTGGTGAGAGTACAGAACCTTGGGAAACCCCAGCATTGGTTGTGAAAATATTGGATGTGATACCATCTAAATTAACATGAAATTGGCGACCTGTAAGAAAACTATGAATCCTTGAGACAGTAAGATGGTCTATGCCATAAGCTTTTAATTTAGCTATGAGATTTTATGCCACACTTTATCAAATGCTTTAGAAATGTCAAGTGAAATGCTGAATGTTTCACCATGGTTTTCCACCGATTTGTTCCAGAGATGGGATATGTAGGCTAACAGATCACCTGTTGCATGACTTCTACGAAAACCATACTGCTTATCATCAATAATTCGCGACATTTCTAAATAATCTATTAGATTATAGTCTATTTGTAGTATTTTTCAAATATTTTAACCAAAACCGACAGAATAACAATTAGTCTATAATTGCTAGGGTCTATCTTACTGCCTTTCTTTGATATGGGTTGAAAGCTGGCCAGCTTCCAAGAATCGGGGAATATTGCGGTTTTTTAAGACAAATAGAAAATTTTTGTTAAAATTGGAGCTAGTTGCCTAGCAAAATTTTTAAGAATGTGGGGTGGAATACGGTCGCGGCCAGTAAATTTGTTGATATTGATAGAAAGAAGCACTTTCCGTACAATATTGCAACGAAAAATAATTGGTTTCATTTTCGTTACAATTGGGGAAATGCGTGTAGGAGAATGGGGAGGTTCAACTATGTTTAAGTTTTCTGCGAAAATACGACCCAAAGAATCCGCCTTCTCTTTCGAGTCGTTCATGGGAATGTAATTCAGAACTAAAGTTAGAATAGAGGATCAAGTAAATTTGTTCTGGACTGATTTAACTGCCTGAAAGAAACTACGTGAGCCAGATGGGTGCTCGGCGAATTTCTTTGCTTTCTTCTGGATAAACACGTCTTTGTCCAAGTCTATTTTGTATTTAGTAATATTTCTGGCTTTCTTATAGGCGCTATGGGTTTCATGTGTTTTATTTGAGTCATACGTCTTAAATGCTTTGCGTTTATTCCTCACTGCCTCATCAACATCCCGTGTGCACCAAGGCTCAGTTTTAGGAGTGATTAATCGATTTGGAATAAACCGCCCGTATTCCGTCTTTTATGGTTTCAGAAATTCTTATTGCCGATGTGCTAGGATCTTGATCAATACAACAAATAGTTTTCCAAGGTGTTTCATCATAAAAGTTTCTCAGTCCCTCCCAGTCAGCGCGTTTATAATTCCAAACGCGACAAGGATTTGCTTTTATTTGTGTTGGTGATGTAAATTGCACTATTGCTGATATTAGTAAATGGTCCGATGTTCCGAGGGGTTGTTCAACTTTTGTCTGCGTAGTATCTGGTTCGTTTGTTAAAAACAGATCCAGCAAATTATTGTTATCATGTGAATTATCTGGGATTCTAGTGGGACACTCTATCATTTGCGTCAAACCGTGATAATCTGTGAGTATCAGTTCGGCTTGTCTTCCTACGTCGACAGTGCGCGATGAGTACCTAACCAATTCTTTTTTATGATTATTAAAGTCTCCAAGAATGGCCAGTCTTGCTTTGGGGTAGCCCGTGGTAATCTTGTCTAGATTAGCCGATATTTGATCGAAAAAGGGACATCCTGGGGGGGGGGGGGTTATTTGGGGATCTTTATAATCCTATTATATAAATAGTTTCATCAACACCTGAGATCTTCAGTGCTAGAGAATTATGGAGCTTAGAGTACAACTAGTAAGCCTTAATTCTCATACATGAAAGTGAATTTCGAACAAATACACAGACACCATGCTTGTTATAAAAGGAATGTTGCAATTCGTATCTAGGTATCCGGTATTTATCAAGATCCAATTTTGATGCTTTGCCACTGACAATTGTATCGGTAAGAAACAATATGTCAGGTTTATTTTTGAAGTTATACTTCTTTGCGCACGTTATACAAATTGGGATTGGGTGTTGATCGAGAAACCGCGTCACGCTGCGATTCGCTTTTATTTTAACTTTTATGCTGTATGGTAATAAAGACGAAATTTCTAAATCAACCTTATGCTGTATGGTAATAAAAACGAAAATACTAAATCAATCATAATATATAATAATGAAACAAAGTGTTTGTCTGTCTGCGTTTTTTCTCTCCAGAGAAATTTGAAGCACATAGAAGCATGAAATTTTGTCAGGAGAAGGTAATTGACAGGTACTAATGCACCTCGGAGGCGAAATTTTAAGATTTAATTTAGTTTAATTTAATTAATAATTGTAATTTTCCTAATGGTTTGCCTAAATGTATATTATATTTTATACTTGGATTTTTATTCAAATTTCGAATTATTTGCTTAGTTATCTTTGATCAATTTTTTTTCACTTTTCGGAATTATCATTAAAATAAATAGTTAATGTATAATGTGACAAATAAATATGTACATTTATATAAAAATTATGTGCATTGAAATCCAACACATTATTTTTTAACAAATATTTCTAATTTACAACAAATATGTTCTTATGGTTTGCATTTATATAAAATATGTACATATTTCTAGGCATTAGCACCAAAACGATACATATACGCATTGCTTATATATGATTAAACAAACCTGCAGAACTGCCATCACATGTTCTAAAAATTGGAAATTGACGTTTATTTTCCTCTTCTGAGAATCATTGATGATCCAAGAATTTGCATTGGAACCTTAGTACCGAAGAAAAAGATTATGAACAATATCAAAGCTACAGGTTTAAAGTGTTTTACTTATTGAGTGATATATGCTTCTGCATTACTTTCAAAACTATTATTGTTATTGCAAGGGGTCTATAAATATATGCAAATATGTTAACAAATGTTTTGATTTGACTGTTTTAATAATAATATATAAGTCTGAATTTACAAATGAAATTAGTCTTATTAATATTTTTTCCAATTTTTGTTTTAAATTGTGGGAAGGAATGTCGAAATAAGACGATGACCATAAAGCGATAAAACCCATTAAACGAAAATATTCTCTAAAAACGCCGGTTCAATCGGCATCAATGTAGTAGACTATTGCAGACAATCGTTAAAATATATTTGCAAATTGCAATACGACCCTCTTCAGAACAGCAAAATTTCTGGATTGATAAATGATTTAATAACTCCACATGAAATAGGAGGGTAAACCAGTAGCAATGAACCAGTGTACCTATTTTGTATGACGAGTACGGTGGTTTCGGAGTTAGTAATTGCCAATTGTGACATCCAATAAACAAATATATTTACGCTCACCTAATTGTTCGTGAGTCGTGACACATTGAATTATTTGAATTAAATCTTTGGAATAAAATTTTAACTTTTTTCTAACCTTAATCTTTTGCCATCTATATTTATAAAAGGTGAAAAACACGTGAAATCAATTTTTGTTTTTAACCCTGTATTAAGATACAGGGTGTTGAAAAATCAAGAAATTGCACGATCCTGGTGTATTGAAATGGCTCAACAGTCAAAACTACTTTACTGATTTTATTGTTATATAGCTCAAAATGTAGGTATTGAATAGAGCTAATCAAAATAATAATTTACATTATATGACGTTGAACATTTTCTTTTAGAAAAATAACGGTAACTTAAGACATGGTTAAAAAAAAAACTAAAAACGCAGGAAATTTGTTTTTATTGATGTCAACGGATTCCAATACCTAAATATACAAAATTAAAACCTCATTTCCAAAATTGCATATTTTTTGCTGATTTCACGTGTTTTTCACCAAAAATTATTTAATTATTATTTGTCTGTCAATGTGTTTTAATTTTAACATACATTTAATATGTAAATTTATCTATAGCTTTAGAGACATTTACTTAATGGCTTTTGCTGACTGTAAAATGATACTATTACATTTTTTTTCAAACTTTTTATATATTACTAATAAAATAAGTTAAATTAAATGACATTAAAAAAAACTGTAGGAGAATTTACTCCAATAAAAATAGTTTTCAACCACTTTATTTGGGAAGCACGGGCATCGCCGTGCAGGTACCTTCTAGTAATTAATAATTATTAGTTTTTTGAATAATATTTTTTTCTAGAGTTAGTTCGATTAATTCTCAAGACGCTACTATTCCATTAAGTATGGTAAGTTAATGATATCCATTATTTTACGTACACATTCTCAATGTGGTAGAATCATTACAATTAGTTTTTATTCAACTAATCTGAAAACCAATCTAATATGATCTGGGCAATCGGGGGGTTATTTTCGTATGGGAGAAATTGTGAATAATTAAACTCAAATAACTGGATGAATAATAGGAATTTTTCAATTCTGAAACCAGTTTTGGAATCCTCTAGTTAAATCTTACATGTTTTAATCAGAAAAAATTTTACGTGTTTCGTGGCGGTATCGAACCCCATTCATCAGTAACACAAATTCGATACCTTGTGTTATACACGTTTTATCAACTGAGCCATTCAATTGACAGGTTATTTTATGGAAATTTTTAGTTAGTGAATTGAAACGGCATCAACAATTACAATGAAGTGAACAATTTCACAAAGATTGCCGACCTAACGACATGATATATTCAATTAATTATTTCTAATTAATTATCTATCTCATTTTTATACAGTTATTTCGATTAATTCTTAAGACGCTACTATTCCATTAAGTATGGTAAGTTAATGATATCCATTATTTTACGTACACATTCTCAATGTGGTAGAATCATTACAATTAGTTTGACCCCATGCATGGGGTTCGATACCGCCACGAAACACGTAAAATTTTTTCTGATTAAAACATGTAAGATTTAGTTAGAGGATTCCAAAACTGGTTTCAGAATTGAAAAATTCCTATTATTCATCCAGTTATTTGAGTTTAACTATTCACAATTTCTCCCATACGAAAATAACCCCCCGATCGCCCAGATCATATTAGATTGGTTTTCAGATTAGTTGAATAAAAACTAATTGTAATGATTCTACCACATTGAGAATGTGTACGTAAAATAATGGATATCATTAACTTACCATACTTAATGGAATAGTAGCGTCTTGAGAATTAATCGAAATAACTCTATAAAAATTAGATAGATAATTAATTAGAAATAATTAATTGAGTATATCATGTCGTTAGGTCAGCAATCTTTGTGAAATTGCTAACTTCATTGTAATTTTTGATGACTTTTTAATTCACTAACTAAAAATTTCCATAAAAAAACATGTCAATTGAATGGCTCAGTTGATAAAACGTGTATAACACAAGGTATCGAATTTGTGTTACTGATGAATGTTCGATACCGCCACGAAACACGTAAAATTTTTTCTGATTAAAACATGTAA
This sequence comes from Diogma glabrata, assembly GCA_963693315.1. Classification (NCBI taxonomy): domain Eukaryota; kingdom Metazoa; phylum Arthropoda; class Insecta; order Diptera; family Cylindrotomidae; genus Diogma; species Diogma glabrata. Next base: position 185,305,270 of record OY856186.1, read on the forward strand.
GATTTAATTAGAGGATTCCAAAACTGGTTTCAGAATTGAAAAATCCCTATTATTCATCCAGTTATTTGAGTTTAACTATTCACAATTTCTCCCATACGAATATTTTTTTCTATTTATTTAATATTTTTTTCTTTTTGAATAATAATTTTTTTTTGAAAATTTTTTTTTTATTTTTTTGACTTTTGAATAATAATATTTTTTGTTTGGTCCGATGCAATATTTTTTTTTCTGATCCGACGCGGACCCTACTTTTTTTTCTTTTTCTATTTCCCAGGCTGTCCAGAATTGTGTGTGTGTGTCAAAAGAATGATTTTCATTTATTTTTGTAGAAAAAAATAAAATTAGTTACTTGTATGGAATGAAATTATTATTATTGAGAATTTTATTGCATTATAAGTTTTTTAAAAAAATATTGTCAAATGTGTCAAAAAAATGATTTTAGAATATTGGAATAAGTTTTAATTTTTGATTTTGTTATAATTTTTGCAATATTTTTAGAATTTTGGAAAAAATAGAATTTTTGAATTTGTGAATTTTGCATACATATTTTTAGAATTTTGAAAAAAGTTTCAATTTTTGATTTTGTAAGAATTTTTGGATTATTTTTAGAATTTTGAAAAATTTAAAATTTTTGATTTTATTATAATTTTTAGAATTTTGGAAAAAGTTTGAATTTTTAAGAATTTTTGGAATATTATTAGAATTTAGAAAAAGTATAAATATTTGATGTTATTCTAATGTTTGGAATATTTTTGGAATTTTTAAAAAAGTTTCAATTTTTGATTTTGTTATAATTTTTGCAATATTTTTAGAATTTTTGAACAAAATTTTAATCTTTGATTTTGTAATAATTTTTGAAATATTTTTAGAATTCTGAAAAAAATTTGATTTTATTTAATTTTACAATATTTTTGAAATTTTGAAAGAAATATGAATTTGTGATTTTGTAGTATTTTCTCGGAACGCTAAATGGAGAGGTTTTTTTGTAGTTTGCTGAGTGTATCATTTTTTCACTAAATTATGTTAATATACAATCTGTTATAATTTTCCGGCGACGAATTAATGTTTCGTGTTAGTTTTGTAATAAATTTCTAAACAAAGATAAAATACTTGTACTTTTACAAAGAGCTTTATGTTTGATATACATCGCTGCCCAAAACTAAAGCCAATGTCCTCATAAAAGTTTTATGCTGAAAACTATATCATAATCCTTAACCAACACTGAAGTCATGATATCTCAGAGCTGTGAGATTTCAGCCCCTCCATATTTTTCAAATTGTAATCACAATAGCTTTGATACGTTTAGCTCAAAAATCAAATTACTTCGGTCTGAAAGACCTAAGTATTACATTCATGAGCTAAAAGTGAAATTCTGACCCCCATTTTTGTGGCATTTCTCGACGTTTTGGGACCTACTGATTCTAAAAAAGCAACAAAAAAAATGTATGTCTGTCTTCCGGCCGGCTGTCAGAACCTACGAAATCTAGAAAACCGCTGGAGGGATTTGAAATTTTTTTTTTCTAAAAATAGGTTTATTCAATAGAAAGAGCCGAAAGGACGATGTGTTCGATAACTGTAGCGGAAGTGTGTCAAAAAAATCGTCAAGTGTGTCAAAACCAGGAAATTTGCATAGTTTTTGCTTAAAAAACGTTCATTTTATGTGATTACGAGTAGGAACATTGAATTTGGAGAAATCTCGATGGTCGGGATTGGTATGTGAGACCAAAATCTAGATTATTGCATTATAAGTTTGTCAAAAAAATGTTGTCAAGTGTGTCAAACGAAAGATTTTTATTTGTTCTTTTACCCAATTTTTGGAACGAAATAAAATTAATTATTTGTTTGATATGAAATTTGATTATTATTATTGAGAACTATGGCATTATAAGTTTGTTAAAAAAATGATTTTATTTATTTTTTTAGAGAATTTTTTTTGGAAAAAAAATTTAGCTGTTTGTTTACGTAAATATAAATGAACATGAATTTGTTTTAGTTTTTGAAATATTTTTGGAATTGTGAAAAAGTTTCAATTTTTGATATTGTTATAATTTTTGCAATATATTTAGAATTATGGAAAAATTTTGAATTTTGTAAGAATTTTTGGAATATTATTAGATATTAGAAAAAGCTTAAATATTTGATTTTATTCTAATTTTTGGAATATTTTTAGAATTTTGGAAAAAGTTTCAATTTTTGATTTTGTAAGAATTTTTGCAATATTTTTGGAATTTTGAAAAATTTTAAATTTTTGATTTTATTATAATTTTTATAATTTTTGGAAAAAGTTACAATTTTCGATTTTGTCATAATTTTTGCAATATTTTTACAATTTTTGAAATAATCTTTGATTTTGCAATAATTTTTGAAATATTTTTAGAATTTTGTTTGAAAAAAGTTGGAATTTTTATTTTATTTAATTTTTATAATTTTTTTGGAATTTTGAAAGAAATATGAATTTGTGGTTATGAAATATTTTCTCGGACCGTTAAATGGAGAGGTTTTTGAGTAGTCTGCTGATTGTATAATCTTTTCACTATATTATGTTAATATATGATCTGTTATAATTTTCGAACAACGTATTGATGTTTCGTGTTAGTTTTGTATTACATATCTAAACAGAGATAAAAAAAACATGTACTTTAACAAACAGTTATGTTTGATATACATCGCTGCCCAAAACTAAAAACCATGTCCTCATGTTTTTTGCCTAAAACTATATCAAAATCCTTAACCCAGACCGAAGTCTTGATATCTCAGAGCTGTGAGATTTCAACCCCTTCATATTTTTAAATTAAATTCTCTTATTTCTCTTAGTTGAATTTGGTTGATTGTTGGGTTTATTTATCATCAGGGTTTTTTTAATCAGAAATTTGATTTATCAATTAAAACAATAAAGATTTATTTTTTTAATTGAAGAAAACGTTTTTATTTTTTTTAATCAGAAATTTGATTTTTCAATTAAAACAATAAAGATTTATTTTTTTTATTGAAGAAAACGTTTTTATTTTATATAATACACAATTCTTTGTCAGAGAATGAAGTGCCTCGTTCAAATTTTAAACTTTTCCTTGAGAATAAACTATTTTATTACATACTGATTGATTAAAATACTATTATTTAATTCAAAAGCATCTTCAACTCTCGCATAATATAAATTTAAAATTCATTGAGAAAAGATAACCACAAAAACTTTCATAAAAGTGCAACAATATAAATTTAACTTGAATAGTTTTCAGGTTTCATTAATTTATTATAATTAATGAAACCTGAAAACTATTATTTTCTTCAGTTATCTCCTTTTTAAATGCAACAAATATTATTCAAAAAACTTTAATAATTAAATTTTACAAAAAAAGTTAGTGAAGAGGATTTTTTTACTTCTGGATTAATTCTAATTTTTTTTAGTAGAAAAAATTTCTCAAAAAATCATTCTCCACAAATAGATCAAAATTAAAAAACCAACTTGCTAAACCAACACTTTTAAGACGTTTTCTCGATTCATTAAATAAAATTTTATATACAATTTTCTTATGCTTTTAATTGTATTGTTTTCCTACCTTATGCGGTATGAAATAGTACATTATGATGCTAGGACGTAAAGCAAAATATTTTTAAAAAAAATTTTTATTCTAAATTAAAATTATAAATTTCCATAAATTTTGAAATAAAAATTTATGGAACAAGTAACCTTTGACAAAATATTTGTTATTTTCTCCAAGTTAGTGTATAACCATGACAACAAATGATAACAACTATTTTAATTGGATTATGAAATTTTGAATTTAAGGGTTGCTTTGGTAAACATTTCTATTTTTTATAGAATTTAAACATATACAAATGTTTTTTACTTTTTAGGACGTAGCTATGACAACAAAATATATGGTTAAAAAGTAACACTTTAAGGCCGAAAATCACAGTGATAAAGTAACACTTTAACATATAGGCGAATAAAAACTTTTTTATGTTAAATTTTTGAAGGAATTTTTTGTTTTAAGTGAAACAGAAAATTTGCATTTCGATGAAATATTATCTTCTGTTTTTTTCTCGTTGTGAAAAAGATTGGTTGAGGTTTGAATATTTTATGCATTATGGAAATTTATTTTTTGATAATTGCTTCTAAAAGATTCTATTATAATACTTTAATTGAAAAAAATTTGAATTTATTTTAGAGTATTTGTAAGAACCGTATAACGTCTCAAGATGTTTTCACATAAACAATGAAAAATTTAATAATAACAAAACTAAAGTTTCAAAAACTTTCATATCTCACTACAAACTTGTTTGACCAAACATCATCATAAATGTTCGTATTATCTTAACAAATTAATCCCATCCTGGAGCATAACACTTTATCATCCATCATCAACCTAATAAAAAATATTGTCCATTCTGGCTCAATTTATTTTATTTTATTTGTTTGGATATGTAAACATACAACATGTTCTAGTGGTTGCCACCCTCTTTTGTCAGTTGCCTTACACCTTGTATAATTTTGACAAAACCACAACTTTTTTTTATTGTGCTTGTGTTATCTATCCAAAGAATAAATTTTCCATATTTTCATAGATTTTTCATTTCACCTCCAAAACATCTCCGTTTCCAACATTTTATGGTTAGAAATGTAATATTTTTTTTATTCTGTTGCTGTGTTTTATTTATGAAAATAAATTTTATTGAGTTACGGAAATGATTTACTGGAGATCCAAATTAATAATGCGAATACAGTGAATTATTTATGGGGACGTTGGATTGAAAAATAGAAAATAAAATAATAATAATATTTTAAAAATATGAGCTTTTCGTGGAGAAGAAAAGAATAATAAGAGATTTGTGTCTCACCGTTCTTTCGCTCATATTATTTTTTAATTTTTTATTGGAATATGTTTAAGAATAATATGGTAACGTTAGAGGAAAACTCATAATGTGAATATATATAAAATGACGTGTGACTTCAGCCATTATTTGATGATTATTTTGATTCAGCATTATCGTTTGTTTGTTAAAAATTATACAAATTTGAATTCAAAGAAATTATTTGAAGCAAATAGAAATGTCAATTCTGGATATCAATAACACAAAAAACCTTTAATGCCACTATTGCTTACCTAAAAAAGGAACCTCCATATTACTTGCTGATTCTACAAAAATCAGGTCACTCCATGTCATCAGTCAATAGATACGAAGTATTATTATATTTTGTTGATATTTCAATTTATTCTAAAAGAATTAAAAGTCTTTCATTTGGTCACCCAATTTCAGTTATTTATTTTAAATTCAAGTGTGTTAAATAGCCCAATATATCCTCAAAATGTCAGTCCCCTGGCATGTCACCACCACGAAAACGCGCAATAAAATGGCTGTATATTATGTATTACTATTAATTTAGGGAAACTTACTATTTTTCTATAATATGTATTGTGCTAAGTAGTGTATATCACAATTTTCATAATGTAATATTCTCAAGGTTAGTAGAAAAATAATAACAAACTCTGTCATCAGTTTTTATCGTCAGTCCATTGTGTGTCTTTCAAATTTGAAGTTCTCGGTAAATATCACCGACTCAAGATCAATTCCCAGCTAAATTTTAGCGTTGGTAGTAAAGTTAGTTACAAACCACGGCATTTGACGAGCGCTATTACTATGCCAGTGCTAGAGTGGTTTTTGTGTGGTGTATATACGTGCCTAGCCCGTCAAAACATCAGTACTCTGGTGAGTCGTTATTTTCAGGTAAACCTGAGTTTTGTTTTAATTTAAACACAATTACATTTGATTTGCTAAAATGCAGCTTGTTGATATTCGAAAAAACCAAAAAAAACATTAGTTGTAATTATAACCTGAAATTTATGTCTATTTCATCAATCCCCTGGCATCAGTCTCCTGGTCAGTATTTAAATGTTTTCATGTTTCATAGGCAAAGATTTTCAATTTTTTTGATTCTATTGTTTCTTGATTTCTCAGAAAATGTATACTATTACTAAAACTACACTAAAACGATATAATTTAAGTAATATTATGTTATTAAAATTTCAAAAGACTGTTTTGAAGACTGAGATAGTTCTCACGGTATTACACGGTAACAGTTGTTTTTAATAGTTCTATTATTAGATTCAACGAAATTTGTTCAAGGTTTTAGTCAGTTTCATACATTACTCTGTTACCCTCGTCCAATCCCTAGCGGTCAAATTCATAAAAATTAAAATATCTCAAAATATACTAAAAAAAGTGACTGGCCCGACTGGGAACAATATAGTCATTAGATTACCCATCTTAAATATCCGAATTTGTAGATATTTAAGATAAAAAATATAGTCAACAAAATATCTTTAAAAGTTACCCAATTTTTGTAGAATCACCCATATAAACTTTAATCATTGAGGAAAAAAGTGCGTCACATGACCGAAGCATGTGCCACTCAGTGGCGTACGGACAATTGAGCTATAGGGGGGAGGGGGGTTTAGATAAAAATTTTAATTTGATTTTTATGTTTTTAGGGTTCCGTTTTTATACGGAACACTACTGATGAGATTACGATGTGTTTGAGTGTTAAAATCGGTTATCTCATAAACTATAAATTCCATGGGCCTGAAATTTGAGATGCGTATAACACTAACCTGTCCTCTGAAGATGATGGATACAAAAAAAATAAAGTTGTTTCCGTTTGTTTTAAAAAAGATACTTCTGTCGAAGTAAGACCTTTAAGAAAGTACCTTTTTACCGAGTCAAGTAGGGTATTATATGAAAGGGCGTGGATTCAGTATCCCTGTTCTAACCTATTATTGTATTTTTACTATTTCACCAATTTTATTATTTTGGTCTACGATTTAATGTGTGATAAGATTAAATAAATAAAACCCTAATCCATAAATATTTTCAAACGCATATGGGGCATTCCATGTCAAACCAACCAAACATTATTAACTTTTAACCTGACTATTTTAGATTTTCATGAAACTTACAGAAATCATTTTTTATGATTAAACAAATTAAAAACTATTTTCAAATTTTTTTTGTCTCTTTGCGTTTTTGCGAAACAAATCATTTATTTTTAGATATACTATGTTAAAGAAATTTTGAGAATTTCAAGGTTCTTACCAGTGTGAGTTTTGCATGCAAAATATATTAATATGTATTACTAAATATTATTCCCTAACAAGATGCTACAACCATTGGTTACCTTACTGTACTTACTGACTGCACCACCCACTTTTAATTTTTTTAAAATGGGAACAGAAAATTGTTTATTTATCAATATACTTATTTAGTATGTACAATTAATATTTGAATCTGTGCTGAGATGTATCACATACTATTAAAAAAAAATTTGTAATGAAGCGCTTTCTCATTGGCGAACCAATGAGAAGGACATAGCAGGAAGCGTACCTAGCGAGATTGATTTTCTTGCCCCAAGCTAGCTTCAGCCCATGGGAACGATAAAGTAACCCTGCTACTTCAGCACAAATACAGACATGTACGCTATTCACGAAAATTTACCGAAATGGAAAGAAATACAAGTGGAAAAACGAAGACTCTGGCGACCCCTGTTGCGAAAGACCCACGATCAACACGTCCAACCCCTACGTTCACTCACATACGCCCACACACACACACACCCACACGCACACACACACACACACACACACTCACACACACACACACACTCACACCCCCTTATCATTATGACTGAAGTAATGAAATAAATTTACTCACCCCATGATTAAACCCCGTCCTCCTATTCGAATTCCATCAGCCCTCCATCAGCACGTTGTTCATGTTTGAAATACCCCAAAATTACTTGGTATAAAAAAAATGTTGAATGACTTTGCACGTACGAACGTTGTATCAAACTGTTAGGTAGAAACGTTCAATAAACTAGCAATCGTTGAATACTTTGTTGAATCAAAAATGGTACGTAGAAACGTTATATAACTTTGTAAAATTTTGTTGGATCAAAAATGATGTAATTGATGTAAAATATTGTTGAGTCAGAAATGATGTAATTGATGTAAAATATTGTTGAATCAAAAACGAGGTAATTGATGTGAAATATTGTTGAATCAAAAAATGATGTAATTGAGGTACAATATTGTTGACTGTATAATTTTGTTGAATCAAAAAAAAATATTGTAATTGATGTAAAGCGTTGTTGGATCGAAAATGACAAGTAGAAACGTTTTATAACTTTGTAAAATTTTGTTGGAGCAAAAATGATGTAATTGATGTAAAATATTGTTGCATCAAAAATGACAAGTAGAAACGTTATATATATTTGTAAAATTTTGTTGAATCAAAAAAATACTGTAATTGATGTAAAATATCGTCGAATCAAAATTGATAGGTAGAAACGTTATATAGATTTTGTAAAATTTTGTTGAGTCAAAAAATATTGTAATTGATGCAAAATATCGTTGAATCAAAAAATGTTGTAATTGATGCAAAATATCGTTGAATCAAAATTGATAGGTAGAAACGTTATATAAATTTTGTAAAATTTGGTTGAATCAAAAAAAAATATTGTAATTGATGCAAAATATCGTTGAACCAAAAAATGTTGTAATTGATGCAAAATATCGTTGAATCAAAATTGATAGGTAGAAACGTTATATAAATTTTGTAAAATTTGGTTGAAAAAAATGATGTAATTGAGATAAAATGTTGTTGAATCCAAAAAATATTGTAATTGATGTAAAGTTTTGTTGAATCAAAAATATTGTAATTGATGCAAAATATCGTTGAATCAGAAAATGTTGTAATTGATGCAAAATATCGTTGAATCAAAAAATGTTGTAATTGATGCAAAATACCGTTGAATCAAAAAAGGATAGGTAGAAACGTTATATAAATCTGGTAATCAGCAACGTTGATTAAGTTATAAATGCAATATAAAACTGTTAAGTAGAAACGTTAATCAATCTGGTTATAAATGCAAAATAAAATTGTTAAGTAGAATCGTTGTATCTGGTTGTAAGCATAAACGCCGAATCATTTTATAATCACAGGTGAGTATGGTAACCAGTGTAGCAGTTACAACCGAATACGTTGAAAAGTCATCGTTACAGGATGCGTTGAAATCCAAAAAAATTTGTAATCAATGGTACCAATACCAGTTAAACCATTCTATGAAGTAGAACGGTAATATTTTTGTATCAATGGTGGCGGTAATAATTTGTACCCACGATTAGGATCAGTACATTGAGATATAATCGTTGTCGTATGCGTTGAATTCCACAAATGTAATAATTTGTATCAATAATTGCGGCGCAATACGTCGAAGTGTAATTGGTGCCGTATGCGTTGAAATCCCAAAATGTAATAATGTATACCAATAATTGTGGCGCAATACGGTGAAATGTTATATCAATTCCAGGTACAATTAATATATTGGTTAGATTCGGTAATTATAAGCAAACACATTCGCGCAGACAGGAAACCCGATCCCAAAACAAAATCTCAAAATGCAACATCTGGTTATATATTACAGTATATTCAGTTCGTTCTTTGGTTTTTTGTTTATTAGTTTTACAATTTTATTTTTTTTTTATTCACTTATCCTAACATTTCCCACTACACGTATATTATATAACTTAACGGTTAATCTAATCGTAATATGACAAATTACTTCTTTTACAGGCTAGTTCTTATCACTTAAATATAACCGGAAACTGTACAGGATTCATAGAGCCGTTCGCCCATGAGCGGATATTATACATTTAATTTAGTTAAAATTGTAAATTATTTAACATCATTAATATTATTTAATTTATTTACTGAGTTATTTAACCAGTTTGCGGTTACGTTAATATTATTCAGATTTAATGTTCTTGGTTTAATTTTAAGCATCAATGAATAAAGTAAACAAAGTAAAATATTTATCTATAATTATGAAACTTATTTTTTTTTGTTCTAATCCTTTACTTTGTGTTTATATGAATAATAAGGTTATTATATAATCAAAGTTTTAATTAGTTGCGTTTATATTTACATTCGTGTCATATGGCCTTATCCAAAAAAAAGAATTCAAACTGTTAACCAAATCCGGAGTTAAGAAATCCTGGCTTTTCGGTTTCTATTTGCGTCTTGATAAATTCTATAATTTAGTGACGTTTAATCAAGTCCATAAACATGCTGCGTCGCGACGCGCAAATTAAATTTAACACTTCAACTCCAGAACGACCGAAAAACTCAGTCCTCCAAACTTATGATCACTAAAAGAACAAACAAGGTTTTTAGAGTGACCTTCGTACCGTTATACATTAACTCGAGATTTTGTCACAAGACAACCATCAAAAATTCTACTTGGAGGTCACTGAGGAACGAGTCCTACCGGTTTTTTTATTGTATTGCAAAAAAAAATAATCTTCATTAAAGTGTCTTGATTTGGTTTACTCACGGTTACTTGATTTCCGGTACACTAGCTTTTCCAACTACCGTTAACTCACTCCCGGTCATAGGACAATACACACACAGAACATTAATATTATTTTTTTTGCCCTTTGGCTTTGATATTCCTACTCTTTAATCTGCATCGCACCACTTTTCCGTCATGTCAGCCATCTCTCTCTCAATCAACAATCGTATCCGGGATAGTCGTGACCTTCCTTTTACAGTTGACAGGGAATACCATTAACCGTACACGCACAAAGAAAACCGCACACGTTTCTTTTTAGTTCCGCCCGAAATTATTAATTAATTATCCCGACAAACAAAATTTTCTACTTAAATTGATATGAAGACAACACAAGTTACACTCCACGTAAACAATTTGTTTATTTTCACTTTTCTAGCTTAACTTTAATAATTCGAAATTTACCATGCGTTATTTTAATATTTAAACAAAGGGACAAAACGGGTTTATTATCTCAAAAAAATAAATTAAATAGATTACGATTTTAAAATATGTAATTTCGATTTGCGTTTTTTTATTTAATCACCAGTCTGACTGTCAAAAAAAATAACAATCGACTAACCGAGTGCTAACAAACAAATCAAAAATGTAATAGAACTAAGAGAGAGAATAAGTTACCGTGCTCATTATATAGTCAAATTTTTAATCTCGCAGTAACTCGAATAAAGTATTTAGATGGGAGATAATTAATTTACATCAGATTTTCAAATTATTGGGAACTTATTATAGTTCACAAAACCGTTTACTATTTGATAATATTGTACGAGAATAAGGTTGGGATACAGAATATTTCTGACACATCCATAATATTTATAATTGAATCCAAAATGAATTAAATGCAGATGCGATCAATGTTATGATGTTTGGACATTTATTAAACTACACTCTACTATATCAGCACAGTGAAGTTCAGTTTAATAACGGAAGGATTGTTTAAAGCAAAACACTCATACAAAGATAAATCAAATGTTTAACAAAGCAAAAATAGTAATTCGTTGTATGTTGACGATTGGAAACAAAATACACGTAGCCGTTATGAGGTTTTGAAAATTTCGTTGTTTCATTACGGTTTGTGTTTTAGAAAAAAATTCAAACCCAAGTAGTATGGCGAGAACAGTCGAATGGAAATATAGCGCGCGTCAATTTTAGTGTGTGGTAAGATTAAATTCTGATTAAAGTTTAGCGGTTATACGGATGATGATTAAAGAAAATTATCAATTAATTCAAATTAACCAATATTATATTATATTAATGAATAAATAAATCAGGGTAATTAGTGCCATTTTCTTTCTCCTATACGTTTGTCCACCTATTGCAGATTTAGTCAGATTTTAAGAAATATAAGGACGCTATGAGTTAAGGAAACTACACGAAACATGAATATTGATGATGAGAAACGGATGGGGAATAAAGGGATGAGAAACCATTACATGCGGTACGGATTAATATAAGGAACAACAACTAAGGAAGCTGCGACTATAATATACTATATTATCCCAGACTATCCATTACAGAACAAGTGCTTTTTGGACGGGGACTCATGACCAAAAAGAAGTTGAAAAAAGGACTAGACTGGTCGCAAACAGACCTTGTACATCCACATTAGTATGGGGAGGCACTTCAGTGTTCTACAGATTAGCAATCAAATCGCTCGGTATTACAAAGCCCGATCTTAACAGAAACGAATTATTTATGACTATACAAAAAAAAATCTTGGAGGGGTAGCGAGAAAGCAGGTATTCTACTCTATTGCAGGCGATGGATAACTAAAATCTTCCAGACCCAATTTCGGGCAGATCTGGGGGTTCCCGAGACTTTAAAGTCACAAAAAAAAATTTATTCAATCTGCTACAGATCGAAAAGAAAAAACACCATTGGACCGACTCCTTTAATGAAACATCCGACACCATTCCGCTTTTACGCCATGCAGGCTCGCAACCTACACCTGAACTAACACGAGTCTCATACTTCTCCGACTGAGCTAGCCGGGCCACACTGTTGTACGCTTCCGTCCCAGTGACTCTGAAGGCTGAAAAAAAAAAACTGTTCACATAGGTTCAAAGTAACCAACTGAACCAAATTCAAATACGTTCAATCACGGAATTTACACTTATAAATAGTCAAAACAAAAAAAATTTTGAAACAAGACCCGAACACCAAAGTTGATACACACTCACTGAACTGTGAATTCAAGATGAAACTACCCTCATACTTTGTGGTCGTCGATAATCTTGACTTACAATGGCGGTGAAACACGCACGAAAGTTACTATCATACTGACAGAAAAAAAATTATTGCCGATGTTAGGCACGAATGTCCTTGGAGTGATAAACACCTCTACGTTTAGAAACCAGGTCCTCCAGTTCGTAGGCGGAACCACCTACCAACCTTATTACTCTGGTCTCAATAAACTTCTGTGCAAGTTTAGCAGATAATTTCTTACCGGCGTCACTCAAGATAAAGTTCCTTCGGAACACCGTATCACCTGGTTTAAACAAAGTTACTCGAGCTCGTAAATTGTATCTTTCAGCACTTTTGACAAATGCTTCGGCAGTTAAATCAAGAATTCGAATTCGAATCTTATTAAGATAATCAGGTCGCAGAATCGTTTCACCTGGATCATGAAGACTATTCAATCGTCTCAGCAGTTCATATGACGAACCATGAGTCACCATAGGTATTCCAAACATTGCGTAATATGGGGAACATTTAAGTGTCTGATGTAGGGAACAACGTAGTGCACAAGCGATCTCGCTCAAGTGCAGATCCCATTTAGAATGTTCCTCCTTTAAATAGGCTCTAATACCAGATAAAACACTTCTATTTACCCGTTCCGAAGCGTTAGCTTGAGGTGAATATAACGCTAGTAATGTATGTTTCACTCCGTGCTTCGCCAAGAAATCTCCAAATAGTTTAGACTTAAACTGCGTCCCATTATCGGACACAATAACTTCGGGACAACCAAATACGTGAAAGACATTGGTAGCCAATAGATGACAAATTGGTTCAGCGGTTAGTTTCCGTAAAGGAAATAAAAATGGATATTTAGTAACATGATCTAATACTACAAGGATAGCGATATTCCCGGCCTTTGAACGAGGATAAGGGCCAAGAATATCGATATATAATCGCTGTCCAATTCGTTCTGTTTTCATTTGGGACACCATGGGAGCACGAAGTGGAACATTAGTCGCTTTGATTTCTTTACAGGTCTTACAATTTCCTATGTAAGATTTAACCTGGGTATACATACGAGGCCAATAGTAAAATTTACGAATGTTATACAAGGTTTTTGCTAGACCTCCATGAGATGAGGTAGGAGGATTGTGGGCCCTTGCAATACACTCGTCAGTGTATTCCTCAGGTAACCACAATTTCCAGACCTCACCCTCTGAAGGAATATCAAGATCTAGACAAGCCAATCGTTTATAAACCCGACTAGAAATTACCTTCAGATCAGGCAATGTACCGTCTGCTTCGGTAACCAGATTTACCAACTCCAGATATCGAGAAGTGTTGAAGAAAGGGGAATTAAGATCCAATTCAGGCACTGGACATAATTCAGAAATGACGTCAACAGAGTCACGTCTTGATAGAGTGTCTGGAACTATGTTTAAACTTCCTTTTCGGTACTCAATATCAAAGACATAACCCTGCAATTTCAAGCTCCAACGAGCCAATCGACCAGAAAGGTCTTTTTGTTGCATTAACCATCTTAATGAAGCATGATCAGTTATGATCTTAAAGGCCTGACCCTCGACATACGCTCTAAATTTCTTTACTCCCAGTACGGCGGCTAGACACTCTTTCTCACTAGTTGAGTAATTGCGTTGCGCAGAATTTAGTTTCTTGGACATGTACGCTATGGGATGTTCCATATCGTCCATGTCACGCTGAAGTAATACACAGCCTATACCGTCATTACTAGCGTCGCACTGGAGAGTAAAAGGTTTAGTATAGTCGGGGTTTATGAGGACTGGTGCTGATATGAGAGCATTTTTGAGATTTATAAATGCTATCTCAGCTTCTGGTGTCCATACGAATTTATTAGAATTTTTCTTCAACAAATCTGATATTGGAGAGGACATAGCAGAGAAATCGGATATAAAACGGCGATAATAACCCGCCATACCCAGGAATCGTCGAATCTGTTTGGACGTACGCGGTGTAGGAAATTCAGAAATAGCTAGAGTTTTATCAGGATCAATTTTCAACGTACCACCTCCCACAACATATCCCAAATATTTTACATCCGGCAAGAGAAACTTACTTTTTTCCACGTTTATCGTCAAGTTCGCACGTCTAAGACACTGGGAGATATCTTCTAACAGTTTCAGATGGGCCTCAAAGGTATCTGTAACTATTAGAAGATCATCCAAGTATACGAAGACGCACGACTTGAGATGTGGAGGAATTACTTGGTCCATCAATTTGGTCATTGTTTGCGGCGCATTGCACAGTCCGAAAGGCATTCTTACGAACTGATACAATGGCCGCCCTGGGACCGTAAAAGCAGTTTTCTCTCGGGAGTGTTTTTCTAACGGTATCTGCCAGAAAGCGTCTTTCAGATCCAAACTGGAAATGAAATTACTTTGTGGCAGACGACTCAAGATCCCATCTATCTGTGGAAGGGGGTAAGCATCCTTCTTAGTAACTGTATTGACCTTTCTACTATCCAAACAAAGACGATTCTTCCCAGGTTTGCGAATTAAGACCACCGGACTTGACCATGGGCTGTTTGAAACCTCTATAATACCCAGAGACAACATCCTATCCAGTTCTTCTCCCATCAGTTTCTCAATGGCGGGCGATATTGGATAGTGTCGTTGCTTGATGGGAGCTGCAGTCCCCACATCAATAACGTGTTCCAACAAATGTGTTCGACCCAGACCCATTTTTGAAAATGATGGTAGAAGCTGAATAGTGTTTTGTAGACGTGTTTGATTGTCCATAGACAATTCTGAAATTCCTGACTCCGTAGTCGAAAATGTAGGTAAGTTAAATATCGGGTTAAACAAACCAAAAGCGTTAAAGAAATCTATACCTAGATATAGATTTTGAGTCAAAGACGGGATAATGAAGACGTCCAGGGTTCTGACTTGGTTCATAAATGAAACCTTTGTTTTTACAAACCCCAAGATCTTCTGTCTTTGGCCATCGGCAGTACGAACTACGGCAGACGAATAAGTTAGAAGGTCTGGAGTCTGTACGATTTCTTTAGCAAAATCACCACCAATTACGGTCAGGGACGCTCCACTATCCAACAGTCCAGTATGTTGTTTACCCAATATTGACACTGTGGCATAAGATCTCACATCGTTGGCCAATTTCACAATAGAGGAAATGGTTTTAGTTTTAAACAAATGACGTTGTTGCCAATAAATACGAGAACGGAGCGCAGAGCGCGATGGAAGTTTCAAAGATGATAATGAATCGACAAATATGTTTGAGCGCACCTTCAGGTATTCGTTCAATCGTTGTTGGAACGATTGGATTTTGGTCCATAATGGAGGTGGTTCAGTATGATCGGGTGTTCGTTTCAATAATTTCATATCAGTATCATGAGTGGATACCAGTGTATCAGAAGCAGTATCCATCGGGTGTTCTATAAAAGTGGATGTTGACGCTCGGCTCAACAGTGTATCGTGTACCAGTAAGTTATTGGGATTGGTAGATGAAATATCTAAAGAATCAGGAGAAAAATTAATTTTGGTCTCAGATGCATCTAAGACAGGTCCTGGGAGCGAGAAAAGGTGTTGGGATTCTGGCCCCCCCTTCGGTTTCCCTGACAATTTTCACAATTAGGACATAACACATCGTCTTTTCCACATCCCCAACAAAACAATCGCTGAGATTCACGACAATCGTGCCACCGATGACCAGGTCGTTTACAGTTCCAACAAATAGTTGAACTGGTTATTCGTTTCATATTAGGGGCGGGCTGTATTGCCGCGAGTTCGTTAGATGTAATTGGTAACGATTCAGTTGGCAATTCGCTAATTTGAATTTGTGAGAATTCACGATCCAAGTCCACTTCTGACACCGGTCTAGATGGTCTAATATTATAATCTCGTGGCCTGGTTATTGATTCGGCCCATAATTTTTCACGATCACGGCAGAGCTGGCGCAGATGTTCCAGTCCATAAATGGTGACATAAAGTAGCTCCCTTCTAATTTCCAATCGTAAGTTGTTGCGAATCAAGGAGAACAACTCCACATCCGGCATCGGTACTCGTAGTTTATCGCCTAGTCGATAAATTGATTGTAAGAATTCATCAAACAATTCGGTGGGCCGCTGTTTCCTGGCCCTCATCCGCTCCTTTACCTCTTCGTCCGTCTGCCTGTCCTGAAATTCTATTCGAAGAGCATGACATAAGTCGGTCCAAATAAGCTGTCGGTTCTGGCGAAAATATCTCCAGAACCAATCAGCGGCTCGATCTGTGAATAACAAGTATAGACAACGGGTGACAATAGTAAAATCGCTATTTAAACACATCTCTGTCAGCCGCTCTATTCTGAAGATGAACGCTTCAACATCCAGACCATCGGGTCTGCCTGAGAACGTAACGTTCCAATTTCTAACTGTGGTAGAGTGCTGATCGAGATGTGTTCGTGATCTAGCCGGAGCAAGAGCAGGAGGAGGTTCAGCAAACATTGGTGGTACCGGTACGTTATTCCGTACATACGCATTTACTGGTGTATAATTTCCGGAATGAACCGATTGATGTCTCGGGGTGGTGGGCGATACTACATTATGTGCTAGGGGTAACAACACTTCAGGTGCCGGAGCACGTGATTGCATCATTGAGTGATTAATCCTTGAAATTTCCTGATCGATGTGAGCATTTACAGCTTCCTGAAAACCATGATCTTCCGCTGCCGCGACACCATGTATGGGAGATCGTTGAGCTATATTCACTCGCACTTCATCGGCGAGTCGGGATGGTGGAAGACGGTTTGCCAAGGGAGTGGACGAGGGTTGATTTCCGGTACTGGAACGACGTTGCCAACCTGCGGTAACAGATCGAGTCACAGGTCGCGGTGGAGGTGGCACTATTGTATAATTATTTTTATCTATCCCTCGAGGCAACCTTTGTAATTCTGCACGCTCACAAGCGGCTCGACAAATTGGGCAGGTGCGATTCTGCAACAACCAGTCGTTGAGGCAGATGTCATGAAAGAGATGGTTACACCGAGTGAGAAGTTTTACGTCGGCCGGCACTATTTCGTGTTGACAAACAGCACAAGAGCTGGACCTATCCAGCACGTCAATCTTATCAGCGGCAGACATTATGAATCTCAAACCGCCGCACAGGACCAGATCAATAAATACACGTATATGGAGAGCGAAACGAAAATTATTACACTATCGATGTGAACGTTGAATCCAAATAACAATTTAATTACCAACAGAAAAGATTATTTTATTCCAATATTTGATTACTTTGAATATTTTAAAGCAGAATTTAAAAAAAATTATATGGAAATTTAGCGTTTCAAACCTCAAACAGCTGCGCAATATTTTTTTTTCAA
This sequence comes from Diogma glabrata, assembly GCA_963693315.1. Taxonomy (NCBI): domain Eukaryota; kingdom Metazoa; phylum Arthropoda; class Insecta; order Diptera; family Cylindrotomidae; genus Diogma; species Diogma glabrata. Next base: position 185,323,205 of record OY856186.1, read on the forward strand.
TTCGACAATTATATTAAATCAGATTGATTATTATCTTGATATTATTTTATTACTATTTACGATTGTTTTCCAAGGTGCTGATATATGAACAGAACAAAGATAAACGGTAAGATTTGAGAGAAAATAAGTATACTACAAATATGGCAGAAGATGGCAATTATGAAAAATATTCAGACCCAATTCCGGGCTCGAATCTAAATGAAAAGAAAAAAAACCCAACAAAAATAATAGAATGCTTCGTCTGACTTTTTCACTTATGACAGAGCGAACAAAACAATGGACATTGGAGATTAAATCGGTATCCTAAGGCTATGGAGACAAAAAGTGGATTGGCAAATACAAATTTCGGACTCAATTGGGGCTGGGCAAATCCGACGATCCCAGGACAGACGATGTCAAGCTAAGGAAAGTTTATTGGTTTTAACGGATAGCAGTTTAATCTGGTGATCAAACAAACGCGAAAATGAAGTGCAACAAAAAAAAACAGGTAAGCTATACTATTATTGACGATGTAAGTGGGGAGCAAAATTTATGAAACAAAATGCGAGAAAATTAATATACTATACTATTGTAGGCGGTGGATTAAACAAAAATTTCCGACTCGATTTCGGGCGACTCTGGAGTTCCCGGAACTCGAAAATCAAAAAAAAGAAGTGCGGCAAGCCTACCGGTTCGACAAGGAGAATTATATAAATTTTCAAAATTAAACTATCAAATTATGTGAATTTTCAAAATTAAAATATTAAATCAATCATGCAAAAGACTTACAACTATCATGCAATTAATTACTAACAAAAAAAAATTTTACGGTGATTGTTGTCATCAATCCAGAGTGTTGGAAAATTGTAATCCTTTCGTCTATAATTTAATTGTCTTGATCCTTGGTATTTCAAGACTTCTTGACCTTTGTTGTTTGTTTTTTTTTCTTTATAATTAAATTCTTGAATGTTATAATTTGTTTAATTTAGTTCTTGATTTCCTTTTGTTTTTAATTTGCTATAGGCCGACTCCTAAAATTGTTAGAGAAGACAAACAATTAGATAACTGAAAATATCAGCAGTTTTGAGTAAAATTTTTCTTTAGTTTATATTTATTTATTTATTTATTTTATCTATAAATTATTTATGTGTTTCTTATATTTATTCTTTATTCTTTTATTTATTTATTATTAATAATTGTATTGACGGACGAAGGACGGACAAACCAATCATGAGGGAGTTCACCACACCTGGGTTGGAAATGGTGATCGCCGGTCTTTCATTATTTATTTTTTTTTTGTTATTGCTGTTTTTACGGTTTTTTGTTTGGGACCAAAGAAAAGTTAAATTATGCTACGTTAAAGGATGGGAAATCAGAAAGGAACAGGGGAGAAGAGGGGATGTAAAAGGATGGGAAAAGGTAGGGTGGGAAAGGAATAAGATGGGGTATGTGCTGATGGGATTTCACCCAGCCGACAAGTGTTGACGGGATGGCCAGAAGATAAATCCTCTGGACCACCATTCGATCATCAACACCCGCCAACTGCGATCCACACCACCAACACATACGGGCGAGGTGCTATGACCTGAGTGGATTCAGTCAACCACGGCATAAAAGCTGAGCGGACATCTTCCCTCAGTAGCTGATCGGGCTACTTTGGAAAATGTCCCTCAGTATTATCCATGGGGAACCGAAACACTCAGGCCATAGGAAACCAATATTGTCGGGAGGGGACTCTAACAATTAGACAATATCAGTCCGGACTGGACTCTGAGGATACCACGAACCCGAAGCCTGACCAGGTGACCAGACTCGGACGAGAATTGGCGTATACACCAATACACGTCAGTCTAGGTCTGGCACCTGAATCACCTTCGGCCCTCGTGACATCGCCAGAAACCCAGCCCGTAACTAGGGTCCGTGGGGTTGTAATGCCCATTGGGAATACTTCCTAAGAAATATTCCCACCCTTGCGTTATCAAAAAAAACAAAAGGGAGAAACATTGCTGGAGGCGTAGGGACGCAACTCCCCATCAAAGAAAAGTCTGAGGGATCTCAGACTTCCTTTGCTCCTGCGCGTTTGAATCAGGGAACTGCTTCCAGTCGCCAGAGCCTCTAGCTATTGTATGGTGGAAACAGAAATTAAATTTGAAGAAAAAAATTAAAAAAAAAATTTTCTAAGTTTTTTGAATTTATGGAGGGACTCCTCCAGAGTCCTACATTGCTGTAGGGACCCTTAGAGAAGCCCCACGTTGGGCGCCAATTTGTAATGAAGCGCTTTCTCATTGGCGAACCAATGAGAAGGACATAGCAGGAAGCGTACCTAGCGAGATTGATTTTCTTGCCCCAAGCTAGCTTCAGCCCATGGGAACGATAAAGTAACCCTGCTACTTCAGCACAAATACAGACATGTACGCTATTCACGAAAATTTACCGAAATGGAAAGAAATACAAGTGGAAAAACGAAGACTCTGGCGACCCCTGTTGCGAAAGACCCACGATCAACACGTCCAACCCCTACGTTCACTCACATACGCCCACACACACACACCCACACGCACACACACACACACACACACACACTCACACACACACACACACTCACACCCCCTTATCATTATGACTGAAGTAATGAAATAAATTTACTCACCCCATGATTAAACCCCGTCCTCCTATTCGAATTCCATCAGCCCTCCATCAGCACGTTGTTCATGTTTGAAATACCCCAAAATTACTTGGTATAAAAAAAATGTTGAATGACTTTGCACGTACGAACGTTGTATCAAACTGTTAGGTAGAAACGTTCAATAAACTAGCAATCGTTGAATACTTTGTTGAATCAAAAATGGTACGTAGAAACGTTATATAACTTTGTAAAATTTTGTTGGATCAAAAATGATGTAATTGATGTAAAATATTGTTGAGTCAGAAATGATGTAATTGATGTAAAATATTGTTGAATCAAAAACGAGGTAATTGATGTGAAATATTGTTGAATCAAAAAATGATGTAATTGAGGTACAATATTGTTGACTGTATAATTTTGTTGAATCAAAAAAAAATATTGTAATTGATGTAAAGCGTTGTTGGATCGAAAATGACAAGTAGAAACGTTTTATAACTTTGTAAAATTTTGTTGGAGCAAAAATGATGTAATTGATGTAAAATATTGTTGCATCAAAAATGACAAGTAGAAACGTTATATATATTTGTAAAATTTTGTTGAATCAAAAAAATACTGCAATTGATGTAAAATATCGTCGAATCAAAATTGATAGGTAGAAACGTTATATAGATTTTGTAAAATTTTGTTGAGTCAAAAAATATTGTAATTGATGCAAAATATCGTTGAATCAAAAAATGTTGTAATTGATGCAAAATATCGTTGAATCAAAATTGATAGGTAGAAACGTTATATAAATTTTGTAAAATTTGGTTGAATCAAAAAAAAATATTGTAATTGATGCAAAATATCGTTGAACCAAAAAATGTTGTAATTGATGCAAAATATCGTTGAATCAAAATTGATAGGTAGAAACGTTATATAAATTTTGTAAAATTTGGTTGAAAAAAATGATGTAATTGAGATAAAATGTTGTTGAATCCAAAAAATATTGTAATTGATGTAAAGTTTTGTTGAATCAAAAATATTGTAATTGATGCAAAATATCGTTGAATCAGAAAATGTTGTAATTGATGCAAAATATCGTTGAATCAAAAAATGTTGTAATTGATGCAAAATACCGTTGAATCAAAAAAGGATAGGTAGAAACGTTATATAAATCTGGTAATCAGCAACGTTGATTAAGTTATAAATGCAATATAAAACTGTTAAGTAGAAACGTTAATCAATCTGGTTATAAATGCAAAATAAAATTGTTAAGTAGAATCGTTGTATCTGGTTGTAAGCATAAACGCCGAATCATTTTATAATCACAGGTGAGTATGGTAACCAGTGTAGCAGTTACAACCGAATACGTTGAAAAGTCATCGTTACAGGATGCGTTGAAATCCAAAAAAATTTGTAATCAATGGTACCAATACCAGTTAAACCATTCTATGAAGTAGAACGGTAATATTTTTGTATCAATGGTGGCGGTAATAATTTGTACCCACGATTAGGATCAGTACATTGAGATATAATCGTTGTCGTATGCGTTGAATTCCACAAATGTAATAATTTGTATCAATAATTGCGGCGCAATACGTCGAAGTGTAATTGGTGCCGTATGCGTTGAAATCCCAAAATGTAATAATGTATACCAATAATTGTGGCGCAATACGGTGAAATGTTATATCAATTCCAGGTACAATTAATATATTGGTTAGATTCGGTAATTATAAGCAAACACATTCGCGCAGACAGGAAACCCGATCCCAAAACAAAATCTCAAAATGCAACATCTGGTTATATATTACAGTATATTCAGTTCGTTCTTTGGTTTTTTGTTTATTAGTTTTACAATTTTATTTTTTTTTTATTCACTTATCCTAACATTTCCCACTACACGTATATTATATAACTTAACGGTTAATCTAATCGTAATATGACAAATTACTTCTTTTACAGGCTAGTTCTTATCACTTAAATATAACCGGAAACTGTACAGGATTCATAGAGCCGTTCGCCCATGAGCGGATATTATACATTTAATTTAGTTAAAATTGTAAATTATTTAACATCATTAATATTATTTAATTTATTTACTGAGTTATTTAACCAGTTTGCGGTTACGTTAATATTATTCAGATTTAATGTTCTTGGTTTAATTTTAAGCATCAATGAATAAAGTAAACAAAGTAAAATATTTATCTATAATTATGAAACTTATTTTTTTTTGTTCTAATCCTTTACTTTGTGTTTATATGAATAATAAGGTTATTATATAATCAAAGTTTTAATTAGTTGCGTTTATATTTACATTCGTGTCATATGGCCTTATCCAAAAAAAAGAATTCAAACTGTTAACCAAATCCGGAGTTAAGAAATCCTGGCTTTTCGGTTTCTATTTGCGTCTTGATAAATTCTATAATTTAGTGACGTTTAATCAAGTCCATAAACATGCTGCGTCGCGACGCGCAAATTAAATTTAACACTTCAACTCCAGAACGACCGAAAAACTCAGTCCTCCAAACTTATGATCACTAAAAGAACAAACATACATTAACTCGAGATTTTGTCACAAGACAACCATCAAAAATTCTACTTGGAGGTCACTGAGGAACGAGTCCTACCGGTTTTTTTATTGTATTGCAAAAAAAAATAATCTTCATTAAAGTGTCTTGATTTGGTTTACTCACGGTTACTTGATTTCCGGTACACTAGCTTTTCCAACTACCGTTAACTCACTCCCGGTCATAGGACAATACACACACAGAACATTAATATTATTTTTTTTGCCCTTTGGCTTTGATATTCCTACTCTTTAATCTGCATCGCACCACTTTTCCGTCATGTCAGCCATCTCTCTCTCAATCAACAATCGTATCCGGGATAGTCGTGACCTTCCTTTTACAGTTGACAGGGAATACCATTAACCGTACACGCACAAAGAAAACCGCACACGTTTCTTTTTAGTTCCGCCCGAAATTATTAATTAATTATCCCGACAAACAAAATTTTCTACTTAAATTGATATGAAGACAACACAAGTTACACTCCACGTAAACAATTTGTTTATTTTCACTTTTCTAGCTTAACTTTAATAATTCGAAATTTACCATGCGTTATTTTAATATTTAAACAAAGGGACAAAACGGGTTTATTATCTCAAAAAAATAAATTAAATAGATTACGATTTTAAAATATGTAATTTCGATTTGCGTTTTTTTATTTAATCACCAGTCTGACTGTCAAAAAAAATAACAATCGACTAACCGAGTGCTAACAAACAAATCAAAAATGTAATAGAACTAAGAGAGAGAATAAGTTACCGTGCTCATTATATAGTCAAATTTTTAATCTCGCAGTAACTCGAATAAAGTATTTAGATGGGAGATAATTAATTTACATCAGATTTTCAAATTATTGGGAACTTATTATAGTTCACAAAACCGTTTACTATTTGATAATATTGTACGAGAATAAGGTTGGGATACAGAATATTTCTGACACATCCATAATATTTATAATTGAATCCAAAATGAATTAAATGCAGATGCGATCAATGTTATGATGTTTGGACATTTATTAAACTACACTCTACTATATCAGCACAGTGAAGTTCAGTTTAATAACGGAAGGATTGTTTAAAGCAAAACACTCATACAAAGATAAATCAAATGTTTAACAAAGCAAAAATAGTAATTCGTTGTATGTTGACGATTGGAAACAAAATACACGTAGCCGTTATGAGGTTTTGAAAATTTCGTTGTTTCATTACGGTTTGTGTTTTAGAAAAAAATTCAAACCCAAGTAGTATGGCGAGAACAGTCGAATGGAAATATAGCGCGCGTCAATTTTAGTGTGTGGTAAGATTAAATTCTGATTAAAGTTTAGCGGTTATACGGATGATGATTAAAGAAAATTATCAATTAATTCAAATTAACCAATATTATATTATATTAATGAATAAATAAATCAGGGTAATTAGTGCCATTTTCTTTCTCCTATACGTTTGTCCACCTATTGCAGATTTAGTCAGATTTTAAGAAATATAAGGACGCTATGAGTTAAGGAAACTACACGAAACATGAATATTGATGATGAGAAACGGATGGGGAATAAAGGGATGAGAAACCATTACATGCGGTACGGATTAATATAAGGAACAACAACTAAGGAAGCTGCGACTATAATATACTATATTATCCCAGACTATCCATTACAAATTTCATTATTAAAAATTCAAACAAAATTGAAATACAAAAGATATAACGTTTATACGGAACATAACGTTTGTTTCTTTGCAAATTAACGTGTTGGCAATGCAAACACTATTTTACACTTCAAACATTTTGAAATAAATAAACAGCGAAAAACGTTATTTGCTAACAGGTTCTCTTTGTACTTTGCAAGTGCATTGTAATAAAACCATTGATAAAGGGACACCTTAATTCTTACCATTCTTTCTTTTGTTTAGCCATATCTTAGTTTTATATAAACAATTGAATTTACAACTCAGAACCAACTGTTATTTACATGTAAAAACACAAAACCGAGAGTAATGTTCCAGTGTTAGTTGAACATAACCTCTTACTTTTTACTACAACTTCTGATCCCATTGAGATTCCAATCTGAAATTTTCAGAATTTCTATAATATAATATACATATCTAAAAATACTTGGAACCAAAAATAAATCGAAAGCTTGAGTTTTTTAAGAAAAAATAATGTTATCTGGACGTTTTGTGTTTTATTGGGACATGCAGTTATTTACAATTTGAAAACATTAAAATTTTGCAAAGTTAATTAAATAATAATAGTTATGAGATGTTGTATATGTAAATGTGTGAACTCAAATCGTTACGAAAAGCATAATAGAAATAAAATAATATGTCACAGATTTCCAACCGATACAAAATATTTAAATGCATGGTTAAAATCACTAAATCTAAAACATTGGAAACCGCAGAAAAATGATGTAATTTGTTTGCAGCATTTGAGGAAAATTGTTTAGATCGAAGTTCACCATTAAGGATACGTCTTAAGAAAACTGCAATACCTACTATTTCTAATCAAATGTCTGGGAAATCGTTAATAAAGGGAGTTATTACAGACGATAAAAGAAGACGTAAAATAAATCATGATGAAGACAACATTCAAGACAAATTAATGTAAGCTTTTTTGTTTGAATTTTAATTTATATAACTTTTGATTTGTTTTTAGCTAAATTATTTTATTTTTTGGTCAATTAATTAGTTTCTTTACAATTTTTCTGTGATTCATAATATAAGAGATTTCCAAGTGTAAATTCTGTTTGTCTTAGATCCAATTTTCATATAGTTTTTTGAGCTTTCCGGTCTAAAGTAATATTATAATTTTGTATAAAGGTCCAAATCAGTATAATCGTCCACGAACATCACATCCCAACAACACCCTAACAGGCTATAAAGAAAATAAACTTAAATAAAGACCATGAAAAAAAAACATTTATTTGAGCCTATCATTGTAAAGTTCTTCACTCATTCAAGAACCCAGGGCCAGACGAAACAACGCAGGGTAGGATAATACTGGCTGAATCAACCAATGACCATCAAGGCCCATCACCTGCTGTTTCGTCATCCCCGATCCTCTCAACGACTTAAAAAACCTTACACTTTACTTGGAGACCGCGGAAACGTAAATCCCGATAAGCATCAGCCTGAAGGACCAACACTCACCCCTGCGGTATTCATTAACACAAATAAATTTAACACAAACACTAATATCGAAGAAAAATTTAGCCGTCTTCAGAACAACCTTGTTTGGATCCAAAGACCCAAACATTGTCGCTCTGTAGGCCCCATTGGACGCCATCTTGTAGTAGGAGGTCTGGTAGACCGTGAAAATGAGATTTCAAATAGCACCCTATGTTTTATACAACCTGAGATATTTGAAATTGAAACTATTCAGACAAGCCCCAAAATGACGATACTCTAAAATTTTTCAAATTAATTACGAAAACCCGCAATAAGATAAAAAACTTTGAAATAGTTTTTTACTTGTAAAATTAAAGAAAATTATTTTATAAGTTTCAAAAATGACCGGGTTGAATGACTGCTCAGGTTCGGTTTTTTTTTGGTTTGAGTAAAACATTAATTTTTTTCTCCAACCGTTTAATTTTATTTATTCGCCTACATATTAAAGTGGTACTTTATTACTGTGATTTGCGGCCGTAAAGTATCACTTTTTAATCATACAATTTGCTGTCATAGTTACGTCCAAAAAAGTAAAAAAGATTTGTATTTGTCTAAATTCCATAAAAAATAGAAATTTTTATCAAAGCAACCTTTGAATTCAAAATTTCATAATCCAATTAATATTAGTCTTATTGTATGTTGTCATAGTTTTACAATCATTTTGAAAAAATAACAAATATTTTGTCAAAGGTTACTTGTTCTTTAGCCACAGTTCAACATATTTTTATTTCAAAATTTATGCAAATTTATAACTTTGAAGTAGAATAAACAATTTTTTTAAATATTTTGCTAGCGGCGAATAAAAATAGTATATGACGCACGGACGTAAGCTATTTTGGACTTAATGTGGATGCAAATCTTGGCTAGCGCCTCGAATTACAAACTCCACATACGTCCAAAATCTTTAGCTTTACGTCCTTGCACCATAATACACTATTATTTAATAAAATTTGAAAATATTCAACATTTAAATAATATTTAACTTACACCTCCTACTAAATCCAAGCAATCATTTCAATTTTTTGTCAAAAAGTAACAAATTTCTTATTCAAACTTTGATTTTTGTTTTGTATAGAAATATAGATTTGTTTATTTTTTGTCCTGTCCTGTCAACTAGATGCAATACTTAAATGACATATTTTTTGTAAAATATACCCAAACAAAATGTGCAATATTTTGTCCGATTGGAGAAAAAGTAAATTTTATTTTAATTTATATTAGCATATTTTTTAATATCAACAAATTGGTGATACCAACAGATTAAATTTATATCAAATGGTGAAACACAACAAATCCCATATTCTACATTTCACACACACCTATCCATAAGTTTTAGCGAACCAACTTATAATTAGAAAAAGTACATTTTTTAATTAGGAGCTAAAGTGATACTTTTTGTGTTGGGTCTATAGCACACATGGCCAAACCGCGGCTCGCGAGCCGCATGCGGCTCTTTAAAAGAATAAATGCGGCTCTCGAAAAGAAATGAAAAAATTAAATAATATTTAATAATTCATAAACATTGTAACAAAATTAGAAATAATACATATAATTTATAATGCTGTTTAATATAATATGAAAATATAACAAGTAAAATAAAATATTTAAAATAATAATATAATATGATTTAATGCAATCATTTTATTATATTTAGGCCGTCCTGTCGAAGTTACTACTATTGGAGTTTTTTGCGACTTTATTTTAGTTTGATACTACTTTACTTCGCGAATCAAGTTTAGGTATAATCCGCTGTTATAAATAAATTTAACTAATTTTATTATTTAAGGTTATACGTTTAACATATTCTAGTGGACTAAAAATAAAATCACCTGTATTCGTTTCAAATTAATGCACAAAAATCTTTCTCAAAACCAAGTCTTTCCTTTTGGATTCGTTTGTTTTTCTATGACTATCTTTTTCTGCAATTTTTTTATAAACAATATTTTTGATATTTTATCTTTAGGCAATTTGCCGACGTTAAATTTAATGTATCCTTTAATATTCCAATTAAAAAATGAATAAGTTCATAATTAAATAGAATTAAAAACACGTGCAAATCCGACATATGCTACCTCAACCGCTTCTACATTTACGACAGTAAGATATTACCCTAAACCAAAAACGAAATTAAAAACTTAAGGAAATTGCAAGAAAAAAACGGTGATTTCATCTCTTGTAGCGAAATATAATATTTTGCGTGTTTTTTATGAATACTCCGTTTTTTTATTTAACTGCTAAATATGTCAGACCACAAAAAAAGGAGATATGACGGATAAAATCGTAGCTTCAGGCAAGAATGGGTTGAAGCATACGCATTCATCGATAAAGGGGAAAACCTTTGTGTCTTATTTGCAATGAATCACTTGCTCATTATAAAACCAGTAATTTAAAACGACATCACGAAAAAAACCATAGTAAATTTTTGGATAATTATCCGTTGAATACCAACATCCGAACAAATAAAAAAACTCTTTAAAATCTGCATTAAGTAATCAGCAAACATTATTATCATCTTTTAGTTCAGAAGCTGATAATACTACCGAGGCTAGTTTTATGATCGATTGGAACATCGCCCGTGCTAAACGACCTTACACTGAGGGAAAATTTATCAAAAAGAATATGGAACAGGTGGTTAAAATGTTGGATCCTTTAAATATCAAATTGCACAGATTATTTAGCAATGTTCCAGTATCACGTCATACCACTGAGCGACGTATTACGGAAATAAGTAAAGATATTAAACAGCGACTACAAGTAGATTTCAGCTTAGCCCTTGACGAATCAATCGATATACAAGACACCCCCCTCCCCCGCCAGTTAGCTGTATTTATCCGATACATTTCCGAATCTTTAATCGTAAAGGAAGAACTATTGGATTTGGTAGCACTTAAAAATACTACTCGTGGTATTGATACTAAGAGTGCCCTTGATAATATATTGTCAGATACAGATATTCCACTGAATAATTTGGTAAGTGTAGCAACTGACGGAGCACCTGCAATGTTAGGAAAAAATGTAGGTCTATTGGTCTATTAAAAAATGATCCAAGAATACTCGAATTTCGGCACTTCATTGCATTGTTCATCGTGAACATTTAGTTGCAAGATATTTTAAATACGAAAACATAATGAAAACTGTGCTACAAATTGTGAACTATATTCGGACGAATTCAAAAACCCATCGCCAATTCAAGAACTTTATCGAAGCACTGGACTTTGAAGATCATCCTCAAGATATAACATTTTACTGCCTTGTGCGATGGTTATCCACCTATAATGTTCTAAGCCGATTTGTTGATTTAATGGAACCTATCAGAAATTTCCTCAAAGAAAAGAAAAACACTATCTGGAATTAAAGGATGATGAATTGATTAATGATTGTATGTTTTTGACTGATATAATGGAAAGGAAAAGATTTACAAGGAAAAGATAAAGTTATTACTGATCTTATTCAAACGATTCTGAGTGTTCAACCACTTTCCTCGTCTGAAGAACAAACTCTCTAAAATTACTGATAACAAACTGAGTGAATACGACAGTAAATTAGCAGAATTATTAAAAGACTTTCACTTGCGATTTAATGATCTGAATAATTTAAATATTTCTCTTAATTTACTTGTAAATCCATTCGAAATTAACATTATTAACGAGGGCTTATCTATTCCTTGTTATATTTTGCATGACAGTGCCTCAGGAGAAATGGAATTACTAGAGCTACAGGAAGATCACATTCTTAAAATGCATCACAAAGCCACACAATCTCCAAAAGAGTTTTGGAAACTAGTGTCTCAATCAAAGTACGCCAATTTGAAAAAAGCTGCTGCCAGATTACTGTCCATATTCGTTACAACATATTGTTGTGAATCACTTTTTTCAACAATGAAGTTTATAAAATCAAACCACCGTTCACAACTTACAAATGAGCATTTAACGGAATTAATTCGTACTGCGCTAACAAACTATGAACCAGATTTCAGAAAATTCACGGCCAAGTTACAAACAAACATGCCATCTACCAGCAGGCATGTCATGTAACAAACTTTAAATATGTATTTGTATGTATTTATAACCATAAGTACTTAATTGTTTTTTCAATAAAATAAATATTTCCAAACAACTGATACTTTTGAAAATTTTTTTTTTTTTGTGGCTCTCGAAACGAGAGATTATTGTACTGCGGCTCAACGTGTAGTGAAGCTTGGCCACCTCTGGTCTATAGTTTGACAATTATCGACGATACACAAAAAGTCACGTTAGCTCCAAACTAAATAGACAATTTTTTCGGCAAACGTTTAAATTTTTTTTAAATATGAAATTAATACATCACATTTTTTCATCAAAGCATAAAAAATATTCAATTTTGTACTAGAATAGAATAAAAGAAAAATCTACTTTTCCGCACATATGACCACAAAATATTTCTTGCAACACATGCGTAAAAAATATTCAATTTTGTACTAGAATAAAATACAGGAAAAAACTACTTTTCCGCACATATGACCACAAAATATTTTGTAAGCCTGGACCGTAACGCCGCCTGCATGTGAGATTTGTAGTTAAATCTATCCATATATCTATCCATATATAATATTTTTATAGCACTAAAATATCAAAATAATAATTTAAATAACTTACCATATAGTAAAAACAACTTAAACACAAATCAAAATCATTTGAATTACAAGAAAAAATAATTTTTTGGGGTTTTTAAAGTTTACAATTTTGACAGCTCTTAGTTGGATTACTATGTTTTTTAAAAATCCGTAGTTGGATATTTTTTGGTTATTTTTTCAAGCTAGTATAATTTACAACTATTACAAAGAAGATTTCGCACTTTAATTATATGAGTTTCTTAAATTTATTTATAACTTTGTTAAATAAATAATTCAATTAACAATTAAAAAATATTTATAAATTTTATGCATTTGTTACAAAAAATAGTGTGTATTACTACCGTCTTAACGCGAACATAAGAGCTGGTTGTTTTAAACGAATAAAAGAATAGCCGGTTCACCTATTCGATTAGAGGGATTAGTTCTTTTATTTGAAATTTTTATGCAAACTTTATCACTGCCATCTCTAGCTACTAAAACTATATTACATATATTTCTTTTTATACAAATTTTGTAATTATTAATTTTAAGATTCCATTTTATTTTAACATGTTTAAATTATATTAGCTATGGGCATTATGTTCTTGTATTATTCATTAACGTTAAAATTGCTTAAATTATTTTTAAAATTTAAGGACTGGTCTTTCTATTTTTTTTTTTTCGAATAAAAGATCTTTCGACTTTTATTCGAAAAAAAAAATTTCCAAAACTACTTTCAAAAAGGAATTTGTTTTTTCAAAATCGAATATAAGAACCGGTTCTTATGTTCGCAGTAAAACTGTATTGCGAATGCGTTTTCCAAACGCCAGTAATTGCAGCACTCCATTCGGTCATGCTGCAACCTAACTCTTGTTTGGAAAACGCATTCGCACTAGTAATACAATCTACTATTTATCGTCATAATTACTTCCAAAAAAGGGAAAAAAACATTTAAATTTGTATGAATAAAATTTATTTATCAAAGCAGCCTTTTCAAAATTTCATAATCCAATTGAAATATTTGTTATTTTATTGTCATAGTTATACAATAATTCAAAATTTCATTATCCAATGAAACTGTTTGTTATGTTTTGTTGTCATAGTAACATACAATAATTCAAAATAACATAATCCAATAAGAATCGACTTATTTTTTGTTGTCATAGTTATACAATTTGTTTGAAAAAATAACAAAATAGCAAAACACAAATGCTACTTAAAAGCCGCCGTAGTATAAAATAAAAATGGCGTTACTTTTGCAGCCGCAGTAAAAACGTAAGACTTTAACTAAATCCCTAGCGGCAATAAAGTTAAACTTTACAGCCGTTTGCCGAAAAACTAATTTTTCAAAATACTGATCAAGGGGATTTTTGACCTCCTCATTTGAAGTAAAGGTTTTACCGTCCAAACAGTTTTGAAGGGACCTGAACAAAGAATAATCAGAAGGAGAATATGGTGATTGTGGTAGAACATCCCATCCAAGCTCCGAAAGCTATTGACGAGTTATCAAACTTGTATGAGGTCTCGCATTATCTTGGTGGAACACAACACTTTTTCTATTGATCAATTCTGACTTTTTCTGTTGAAGTGAATCAGTCAGTTTGCCGAGCTGATGACAGTCCATTTAGTCCTATGTTGGAACAAAACGAACTTACTTTCCGAATAACCTTATATTTTATTTCGGCTCGTCTGGATTGAATTGAACAATAATTTGGTTTCCACAAATCCTTTATGTCCATCCTATTTTGAGTACTTCAAATTCTACTTCTTGGCATATTATTTCCAATTTTAATGTCATTGAGCAAAAAATCAACAATAAAGAAATGTCGAAGATATATATTTTCATTTGTTTCTTTTCTTCACATTTTTTGTTACTAAAATAATGAAAAAATAAAAATTTTCTTTTTCAAGAAAATCGTTGCTGAAGAAAAATACAGGAAAAATATTTCTGGTTTTGAAAGAACAATAAAAGATAAAAATATTAAATTAAATTGTTGAAAAATTACTTTGAAAAATAAAAAGTTGACAGAGAAAAAAAGGATGTTAGTCGATTTGATTTGAAACTTAAAGAGTTTAATGTGTTTTAAATAGGAGAATTTTTTTTTTATAAGATAGAAATAAATAATTTACAAAAGACTTTAAGATTAATTTGCGGTTTGTAGATATTTCACAAGTGTATTGGTTTGATTTAGCGTAGCTATTCGTATCACCTGTTAAAATCTGAACTGTAAATACAAACGTTTCATTTTTTTTATCTTTCTTAAATTATTCGCCCCAGCAATACCAATCTACATTAAAAAATCCTGATTAAATCATTTTTCGTAAAAATACATTTACATCTCCCAAATATCCTCATTTCAAATTTATCAAAAATAAAAATGGTTCTTTTAAGGAACATAAATTAATTATTATTTAAATATCGGCGATGAAAAAATTAGGTTACTTTTATTCCAAATATTGTGAAATTTTCCATTCCATCTTGTTTAAATAAGAAACAAAACATTAAATTGCATAAAATGTTCTAAATTATTCTTTTTGATTTACTTTTTCATTACTATTTATTGAATAATATTTTCATCTTTTATAATTTTCTTTTACAATTTTTCACTGTTATCCTTTCGACAATGAGATTTCTCTTTTCTTAACATTTATTTATTTATTTATGTGATCATGAATAATTTTCAAGAATTTTATCGTTTTATTTCTTTATTTGTAAATGAAATTCTTATATTTATTTTTGATCTTCATAATTGGAAATTTTATGAATAAAAATAAGAATTTGGTATTCGTTTGTTTATTATTTTTGGGTTTTAGGTTAATTGAAAATAAATATAATTAAAAAGTTGCTTGTGCTGATAATTGTAACGGTCTGCTTAACGAATTCTACGAAATAGATGTAAGATAATCCAAATTTTATAATATTATTTTTATTATCAGCAATCACTTAGTAATACATATTAGTATCTCTTCACATCACGATACAACTTTCAATAAACAAATATCTTTAATACAAATTCTAAATGATAAAACAAGTCAACCATAATAGGAATAAAAATTCAAACTGTAATGAATAATTTTTTATTAAAACTTTTATTTAATTTTCATAATAATTATTTAAGTTTCAATTTTATGAAATGGACTTTCAGAAACATTTAAATTATTACAACACAAAGAAAACGAGAGAAAGTCAATTTAGTTTTTCTTCTGCTATAGAAAAATAAAACTCAATTGCTGTTTTTAATGAGTTAAAATGTACAATTTAACTTGTTGAAAGCTTTTTATAGTTTTATATATTAATAAATAAAAATATTAACTGAAATGAGATTAAAATCTCAATGAAGATGGGAAATTGTTTATAGAAATAAAGGCTTTTGAAATAATTCTAGTGTCTAATGCCATTGAATTTGTTATTACCTATGCGGTGTTGATATGTGTAAAGGGTAGGGTAGGGTAAAATCTAAGCCGATGAAGTTTATTATTAAATGCCAATTCACTAACTTTTGGATGGATAGGTTTGTTTTCATTGAATATTGTATTTAATGAACAATAGCCGTTAAATTGTTAAACTAATTTTGTTTATTCACCAATTATGTACTAGGAAGTCTAGGATATATTTTAATTTTTTTGTATCAATATAAACTAACAAATTAAATTGTTTCTTAGTTTTTAGCTTATTAAGTGAACCATAACATTTTGTATGCACTACTGCAGTTACTAGGTATTTCGCCCATCAATCGGCATCGGGCAAAGCAGGCCCTCGGGCTGGATTACGTCACTTTTAAAAGACGTAATAACCTACAAAACGCCCTTGGTATAGATATTATGTACTTAGGGTGTTATGCAGTTTATTTTGCCCGGTAAGCGAAACCCAAGAGCCTCTGGCCAGAGGGATGGATTTCGCTATGATAAGCGAAATCACTTGCGTTTGAAACTTAGTTTGTGGTAGTAATACACACTGGTTTTTCTAACAAATTTTGTAACTAATAAAATCAAGGTATGTTAGACTGATTACTACTGTGACGACAGAAATTTTTTCTTTTTTTTTACCGAAATAAAAACCCAATAATTTGGAAACGGTAATATCTGATGATCCACGATGTGGGTTATATTAATTGGTAAATCTGGAGAAGTTATTAGAGTTGAGGGATTAATATTTGCAACCACTGTAAATACGGCAGACAAAAATGATACATCGAGACAAAAAACACCTCCACTCCTTTTGATACAGAATTCTTTGAATATAGAAGTTTTATATCTACTGTCAACAAATTAAGTTAAGGCTTTTAATATCTACGTTAATATATATAAATATATATATATATATATATATATATATATATATATATATATATATATATATATATATATATATATATATATATATATATATATATATATATATATATATATATATATATATATATATATATATATATATATATATATATATATATATATATATATATACATATATATATATATATATATATATATATATATATATATATATATATATATATATATATATATATATATATATATATATATATATATATATATATATATATATATTTATATATATGAGCAATTTCACGAAGATTCAACATCGTTTTGACTTGACCCCTTTTAATTTTGATTATTTTTTGTTTATAGATAGTCTTTGATAAATAAAAAATACAAGTTCTCTTAGAATTTTTTTTTTCGACCAGGGGTCTTCACAGGGTGCCCCTCAATTTTTGTTATTTTGTGATGTGAGTGCATTTTGACGAGCGATTGTAGAAAAACTACTCAATCGATTTTCATAAATGATATATCGTTGAATAGGTATTAGAACAAAGTTTTTAAAAATGTACACTGTTAATTTTTTGAAATAATTTTTAACGGTGTAACATAAGAAAAAAATGGTGTAATTGAAAAAAAGATGGCATAGCCTCTTTTTTTTTTTTTTTTTTAACTAAATTGAAGCTTATTTTATATCTAACAACTTGTGAAAGTTTAGGACTAGCATCATTTTTTGTTTTAGAGATAAAATTCGTTGTGCATATGACTGTCGGGAATCATTTTTTTTTTTCTGAAGAAAAATTATAAAAATGGCGATTTTTAGCTTCAGATTTTTTTTTTATGTTAAATATCAAATATTTTATTATTAAATGAACTTTTTAAAAAGCAATTTCAGTCAAGTTCAGCAAAATTTTGCGACATTTTGACTCGACCCTTTTTAATTTGGTCTATTTTGGTTTATTTTTAGTTTATAGATAGCCTTTGATAAATGAAAAATACGACTTCAAGTAGAATTTTTTTAAATATAGACCAAAATAGACCAAATTAAAAAGGGTAATAATAGACCAAATTAAAAAACTTTTTTGACCCAAGCGAGTGGGGTGTCATTTGAAAGAACACCAAATTTCCAAAATATTGCAAATTTTTTCTAGAATTTTCCGGTACACCGTTTTTGAGTTATTCTAAAAAATGTGCAAATTCCAGACCGTTCCCCCCCTCCCCCCTACGTTTCGACACTGATTGACAGAAAAAATTGAAAAAATTAATAGAGACAGGAAGTTTGCTATATTTTGAACGAAAATTATAGCGAACTCTCAAATAATTATATTTCTGTGTGTTTAGGGGATAGGTGTAAGGGGGCTAAAAAAACTTTTTTCGACCCAAGCGATTTGAAAGAGCACAAAATTTCCAAAACATTGCATTTTTTTTTAGAATTTTGCGGTACACAGTTTCGGAGTTATTCTAAGAAATGTGCAAATTCCAGACCGTTCCCCCCCCCCCTAAGTTTCGACACTGATAGACAGAAAAAATTGAAAAAATTCATAGAGACAGGAAGTATGCTATATTTTGAACGAAAATTATAGCGAACTCTCAAATAATTATATTTATGTGTATTTAGGGGATGGGTGTAAGGAGGGTAAAAAAAAACTTTTTTGGAACCAAACGAGTGGGGTGTCATTTGAAAGAACACTTAATTTAAGAAACATTGCAACATTTTTTAGAATTCTGCGATGCATAGTTTTTTAGTTATTGATGAAAAAATTACTATTTTAAGTGTATGTATACCACCCTATATTTCGACGCTGATTTATAGAACAAATATTCCCAATTTAGACCATTAAAATACTGGTTAAATCTTTCTTTAGCTAACATAAACAGCTATGGATAAGATTTAACCCCAAGTAACATTTTTGATCAATGTAGATGTGATTGACATTTACTATTGACGTTTACGATTAAACATTTATTCTGTTATGCATCCATAGTCTGGCGATATAAAGACTTTACAACATAACTTTATGTCATTTATTTTTGATATTGTGTTCTTTTACATTCACGGAACCCTTGGCGAGCGAATTTTATTCGCACTTGTCCGACTTTTTCTTTTGGTTTTGAGATTTCATCAAGTACATACGTATTATAACGAACTAAAAATACAATAATAAAATATTAAAAATTAATTGATCATCATTGTTTTTTGTTTGTTCTCTACGTCGTTTTTAGTTTCCAAAATTATTTTTCTTTTTATTTCCCTTATGTTCGGGTTCCAAGTTCACACAGCTAATCTTGTCCACCCTAACTTTAGAAGCACGCGCTTCATCACTGAATTCTTGGCTAGATTCTTTTTCGATGTTGAAATTTTTTATCAGTTTTACTCGTAATTTGATTTGTTCATTTTGCAACCGTGATATTTATTATACATGTATTAAATAACATTTCATTTTTTGAAAACAAAACAAAAAACAACATACATTTATCTTTAAACTCAATGGTCTTCAGTATACCTGTATTTTTTTGTTTGTTTTGCTAACCATTCGTCCATCGCAACAATCGTTAACGTTAATTTTATATGACTTTGATAAAGAAAAGATACGAACATAAACCATAATTAAAAACGCGTTTACATTTTCCCAAACTTGTTACCGATTTCAACTCATTTACAACTTTTCAAGTTTAATTTGTCTTTCC
This sequence comes from Diogma glabrata, assembly GCA_963693315.1. Taxonomy (NCBI): domain Eukaryota; kingdom Metazoa; phylum Arthropoda; class Insecta; order Diptera; family Cylindrotomidae; genus Diogma; species Diogma glabrata. Next base: position 185,343,083 of record OY856186.1, read on the forward strand.
CAGTTAGTCTGTGTTTGTTGTTTGGTCTTTATCTCATCATTGTCGTCTATCGTTATTGCAAACATTAATTTAAAATATGAAAAGTGAAGTGATTTTTATACTTTTGACTTTATTTTATGTAGTGATTGGACAAGAAGTTGCTAATTTTAGTATGTATAGAAAAATAGTTTTAAATTGTTGAGAGTTAATACTAAAAATTATATTTCAGAATGCAACGAGTATTCACAAATTCGAAAAAGTCGATTTAAATTTTTAACTCGAGTACAGATAGCGAAATTGAGTTAAATCAAATCTAATCATTAAATAAAATTTTATTAATATATTTTAGGTTGAAGTTGGTAAAAAAGATGAGAAACGATTTTCAACATACTACGAAGGGTTCATAATTAATGATCGATTTGTACTGACCGAAGTATCACCATATCCATATAATTTTGTTGAAATTACGTTCATCAATATTAAAAACCAAAACGACACAGTTGATGAAAGCTATGCTATAAAAAAGGTTCATAATTCACCTGGATACAACGACAGCACATTGAACTATCGTGCAATTTACGCCTTGATTGAACTAGACGGTAAGATAATGTAAGTGTTCTCTTAAAATTGATAAATTATTCGAATTTCTAAAAAATTACAACTTTTTCACAGATTTAATGAACAGTTCTACCCACAATGCGTTTGGCCTTATGAGGAGTTTGAGAGTAAAGATGTTTCGACCTATGGATGGACGGTTAAGACTTCATGTATTTTATTTAAATAAATCGATATCTCTATTTTTATTACATTTTATAAACTCTTACAGCAAAAGACGATGGTCAATCAAAATATAAAAGAAAAAGTTACGAACGTTTGTCTACGCCGGATTGTGCTAAAGAGCTATTTCAGGATGAAGATGTAATTCAATGTTTTAAGAGAACCGACGACCAAGATGAATCTACTGATGATTATTATTATGTAAGATTTAACGTAAGAAATTTTACAAATTTTGAGAAATTATTCTCGTTTTACTACCTAGATTGAATTTGGTGCACCTCTTGAAATTGAAGTTGAGCGTGAAAAATACATTGTTGGTTTAATCTTATCGAATCATTATTCAAGTTTCCAAAATGCTACGGTAATATATACAGTTCCATTTTCATACTATATAGAATGGATTGAAGCAGTTGTTTGGAAACGGGTGAGTTATGTTTGATTTAAAATTTAAAACCACTAATATTGAGTTTCTCTTCCAGACGGCGCTTTCAATAATTGGTTGTGGTGAAAGAAAAATTCAAGAAAAAACACCTTTAATCTCGTTTTCACAACCAACTTATCATGGAGAATTTCCATGGCATGTTGCGATTTATTTAACCAATGAATGTAATCGAAAACGATATACCTGTGGCGGATCAATCATATCGAACAAGTTTATACTAACAGCGGCTCATTGTGTAGTTAACGATATTGGAATTATTCCAGCTACCAGACTAACAGTTGAAGTTGGTACATATAGATTAGATCTATCATCTGTTGATAGTTATGAGATTAAAGCACAAAGCGCTATTCCCCATGAAGAGTATCATAACGGATATTTAGAAAATGATATTGCTTTGATTGAACTGACAACCGAAATTGTGTTTAGCAATTTTATTCAGCCGATCTGTGTAACAGATCAGAATTATATTTTCAATACAAAAGTTGGGGTGGTGAGTAATGTGTCAAATTAAAACAATAGTTAAATTATAATGCTTATAATTTTACGACAGGTACCTGGATGGGGTCGAGATGAAACTAACAAATTTTCTAATATTCTAACAAAAGCATCATTCCCAATTAAATCCCACGAGGAATGTCGTTCCAGTAATCGTGCATTTTTTTCTACGTTTTTGAACGATCGTAATTATTGTGCTGGCTATAAGAATGGAACAAATGTTTGCTTGGGTGATAGTGGTGGTGGAATGGTGTTCCAAGATGAACATGAGAGATGGTATATTCATGGAATTGTATCTTTGGGTGTAAGTAAGCCTGATACAAATTTATGTGATATAGATGAGTATACTTTGTTCACGGATGTTTCAAAATTTAATGATTGGATTATAAAAAATACAAATGGAAAATAAATTTTGATTAGTTATAGAAATTTGTTTTTCTGAATGATGTTCTTAAGGAATGTATTTTTTTTACCATTAACTGAATCTATAAATTAGCAGTACGGAAAAAAAATATTTTGATCTCCCGTTCATCTAAATGGTGAGAAAACAGTTACTAAAAAACTATGCTAATCTCGCCCACGCGTTTTTAGTTTTCTAAAATATATGGAAAACTTCGTTGAGTTAGTTTTAAATTAAATATTTAGATGGTAGCTGTATAACCTTATAAAGGTCCTTATAAAGGGACCTGAAATAAAACATTATTCCAAAGCCAAGATTGAACTTTTTAAAGCAGTAGGAACTACAAAGATAAAATATTGAAGACAAATAATAAAGTCTTGTCCCATAACTCAAAATATCTTATTGTCATGGAAGATAACACTTTAAATTTCAAATGGCATTTGGGTTACGTTGCTGACAAAATAATACGGATAGAAGCAAGTTTTCACCTTTACAAGCTTAATGTCAAATATTGGTGACCACAAACAACAAGAATTTCTTAGCCAGCCTAGAAAGTGCCTTACAAACGACAGTCGGGTCTACTGTTTCTTGTGCTGCCAAAAGACAGAGCTCGTAGCGGGATATCCCAAAATTCCTTAAAATACCAGTCATGGCAACGTGGTCTTTTGAAATGTGGTGCAAGATCAGCCAGTGCTAGCTGATACCGACAGAGCGCAAGAAAATGGCAGTCTTACAGCGATAACTGGTGGAAGGTTGTAACGGCTTTAGCCGACAAATTTTTTAAAATGATCAGCGAAAATCGCAAGCTGATCCAGGTCTGCAGAGATGGTGGTTGGTTTTGAAATCACGTCAAATTGGCCGCATAGAGGGATCAGTTTTTATTGTTTTGAAATTTTTTTTTTATTTTTGATCTACGGGTGTGACAACCCCGCGTACTCCAGTCCCTGCTATTGACATGCGAGCTAACGTGAGATATCACATACCACTGGCAATGGCAGTGAGATATCACTAGCCAAGGTGACATCTTAGGGGTGGTGGCGGATGAACTATATTCAGTCAACGGTAGCACCCTCAATCTTAGCTGTGCAATAATCCTTGATGATGAATACGTTATTGCTTCCTTGAAGAAACGAGCCTTCATATAACTATGTGTGGGCTTTAATCTTCATGAAAGACAGTGCGTCACAGGGTCAAGGAATATGCAACCGGCTGGATTATTGGCAACTACATTTTTGTTTTGTTTCAGCAAATTTTTGTAAAAAAGTGCTATTTACTTTTTAATTAACTTTTATTTTCTCTATTCTATCATAAAATATTGGCCTACGTCATATTTTGTCAGTGATAGGATTTTTTGTTTAGTTATTCATTCTTTAACACAAAATATAAAAAAACAAAAAAGAAAGATTTACGTCCATCAACACCTTTGAACGTATGTTGTTGTGGGACCTTGGTCTTAAAAGGTTTTTATGTGTTATTGTGACACATATTGTAATTCCTACTACACAACACATTTTATTAAAAAAAAAAAAAAAATTGACAGCATGTGCTGGTCTTCAATCTTTGGCTTCTAGATGAGGTTTGAACAGGTGCAAAACTGAAATTGGTAAATGGAAAGGATATACCAAGTTGGCTAATTAAGCTTCAAACTAACAAGAATCATGGCAGGTTCCTATCAGTCTTACTAACAAGGGGTCCAGAGCTCAGTTATCTGTCGGTAAGGAGTGATAAAATTCGGCTTTGGAGCGGTCAGTTTGAAAGTATTTAACAAGGCTGAGACTGAGGATAAGATAAGGGGGACTGAATCGGTTGAGGATGCTTGAGACGCGCGACTATAATCATGTTGTTTTAGACAACTGGCACCGACAGTGTCGCTTGCTTCACGGAAACGGTGTAATTTTTATCAATGGGGGTCTGTAAGCTTCCTGATTGGTTGTATCTTGACTCAAGTGCAAGGCCGGCTGTAACAGTTGTTATAGGGGATGAAAAGGCTTATACTAAAGCTTCTACGCGTCAAGCTCCACCACTGTAAATAAGTGACTGCTGCTCGTTTGCGTTAATTTGGAAAGGACGAGCTTGATTTTATTTTGATCCAAGCAGCTTGGGTCACTCGGTCATGGGAAACTTGAACTCAAAATTCAAAGCCACATTCTGTTGTTTATTAAACATGCAGATCAAGTTAGTTTTTGTACTCTTCTTAAACCCAGTATAAACATTTTTCTACTTACATTCCATAGCGACGCAGATACAACGGCAGCGGTTCTTAAGCTCAATAGTAAATATTCTGGATCATCTCAGCCTACATATCGCATGACTTTTCGATAGTTTCAACGTACAAGGTTGACAGTATCTCAACATACATAATGCAAAGGTAAATCCCTATTCCTGCCAAAGATTAATGTGAATTGGATAAACAAACATGTATTTCAATTTTCAACTTCTACACAGATAGGTCGGAAATGAATGGGAATGTTGATTGTGAAATGTTTTGCAAAAGAACTAAATTTAAACTTCTCTTTTCACCTACCTGATCAATCTAATGTTTTCCAGTTGTAAAGTAGGGATTATATTTATGGGTAATCAGGCTGCAATAATGGTATTAGAGTTTAGCATAATCATGTCGAAAGAAGCGCGGAAATGTCTGAAATCTCTTCACAACATGGTTGAGTAGTTCAGCATCCACCATGTCTGTTTTCCACGCCATCTAGGGCATGGCTAGGGTGGGAATACCCCTTGATTCGTGCAAACTTCTACTCCAAACGAAGCGTATACGAGTACAAATAAAAGTTGGTCAGAGGTCACCACTTGTGTGATTGCCAGACAAATCTGGCCTGCACTGGACCCCGCTAGATCGGATCAACTAATATCAATAAATCGCAGAGATATCAGCATGGTTGTGAATACCATTATGATTTTATCAGCCCCCATTCAACCAGACTTGGTGTCTTCTCCCATGACCGCTGTCGCAAATGCAATGACAAGAAGCGGGAGGAGTAAACGGTTCTCCATCTTCTCTTCGTGTTCTGGTCTGTTTCAGACCAGACTCAGTTTTCTGGGAGCCTCGTCCTTAGGATGGTCATTACAACTTTACCTTAAGCAGACGAAAGACTAAACCACGCCACATAAAATTAAAAATCAGACATTATGCAAACTGTCTTATTTACATTCGTTATCTGGCTGTTGAGACACAGCAGAAAGAAAACAAATAATTTAAAAAAGTATGCATAAGGTATCAGGTCAGTACTAAGAATTATAAACTAGAAATCACTTACCTAATCCAAAACGATATTGCATTTTAACCACCGATTACATCTCTAGTTTTACGCAGTGGTTGGAAAATTTTGCTATTTCACCCATAAACAACTCATAACAAATCAAAATACATTGATCCACCACGAACGAATAATTTGGTTTAATTCTTATTTAAATTTTATAAGAAAGACGGTAAAAAAACAAAACATTTATACGTCAACGACCTTCAGAGTTTGAACGTCACCAAACTTCACAACCTTAACATTTAACAAAACTCGTCATAAATCTTTGAAGCTATGATGATTGTTTTACTGAACAGGTTTTGATCTTAAACAAAATTCCCGTCGATCAAAATAACTTCACTTGTTATTTGTTTGTTGTGTTATCACCATCGTTTGTACGATTTCTAATTAGATATTTGGCGACAAACTGTTATTATGAAATCGAAAGTGATTTTTTATTTACTTATGTTGATTAGCGTTGAAATTTTTGGACAAGACGTTGCAAAATATAGTATGTGTTGTGAACGAAATTAAATCGAATAAATTTAATTTTAATATTTTTTGTTTATGTTTCAAGAATGTGAAGAATATTCGCGTATCCGTAAAAGTCGATTTAAATTTTTGACAAGAGTAAGTTTAAACAGATTTTAAATATAAAGTTTCTCAAAAATAATTTTTGTTCTTACATAGGTAGAAGTTGGAGAAGCTAAAAATGACGATTTCACCACAGTTTACGAAGGAATTATAATTAGTGAAAATTTTGTTATAACAGAAACTACACGATACCCAGCGAATCTTGTTCAACTTTCTTTTATTAGTTTACAAAATCAAAATTTTACCACAGAGGATTATTACGAAATCAAAAAAATACATTTCCCTCCAAACTACAACGAAGCAAGTCTTGATTATCGGGCAATTTATGCTTTGGTGGAGTTGAAACATAAAATTGTGTAAGTATGTTTTAGCTTTCAACAAACATATTGCATTCGTTGGTTATCCTCATTGCAGATTCAATGAACAATTTTATCCTCAATGTATCTGGCCGTATAAGAAATTTAACAATACCCATGTCATAACTTATGGATGGACAGTTAAATCTTCAAATTCAGAAACTGGCACAGTCACTAATTCTAAATTTCAACGAAAAAGTTATGAACGGTTGTCAAAAAAAGATTGCAATTCTGAGATTAACTTCGGGGACAAAGATGTACAGGAATGTTTTAAGCGAACTGATGATCAACATGAGGATGTCAATAATTATTTCTATGTACAAATTTAACAGTTATTTTTTCTGGCCTTTATTATGTAAATTTTTTAACAGGTTGAGTTCGGATCTCCACTCGAAATTGAAGTGGAAAAAGAAAAATATGCTGTCGGACTAATTCTCTCAAATCATTATTCATCACGATTAAATTCAACAGTAATCTTTTCGGTTCCTTTTTATTACTACATTGAGTGGATTGAAAACATTGTTTGGAAAAGGGTAAGTTTGGGAAGGATAACTAACAAAAAATTTTAAAACTATCAAATTATATATTTTTAGTCAACACTTGCTACAACTGGTTGCGGTATTAGAGTAATAAAACCTAAAGTTCCACTTGTTTCCTTTTCCAATCCAACGTATCATGGAGAATTTCCATGGCATGTAGCACTTTATCAACAAGAAAAGAATCACAAAAAACGTTATATTTGTGGAGGAACAATTATATCCCAAGAATATGTTTTAACCGCTGCACATTGTTTGGTAAGCGAAATTGGAACAACATTACCTGAACGGTTAACAATTGAAGTTGGAAAGTATCGATTGGATTTAGCATCGACCAACAGCTACGAAATTCCAGTGCATAGTGTTATAACACATGAAAAATATAACACAAACTATCTAGAGAACGATATTGCATTACTTAAGTTAGAAAACTTGATCATATTTTCTGAATACGTTCAACCTATTTGTTTAACTAATCAGAAATTTATTTATAAAAGTAATATTGGAATTGTAAGTAGATCAATTTTAATTTTCGCAAACTATTAAAATTTAAAATTGATTTTTCAGGTGCCTGGTTGGGGAAGGAATGAGTTTAGACAAAATTCAAATATATTAGCAAAAGTTTCGTTACCGATACGTTCTCAAACAGAATGCCGTGATAGTAATCGACAATTTTTCACAACTTTTTTGAATAACGGTAATTTTTGTGCTGGATATCAAAATGGAACAAATGTCTGTTTAGGTGATAGTGGAGGTGGAATGGTTTTTGAAGGAGAAAACGAGAGATGGTATATAAATGGAATTGTTTCGTTGGGTGTTAGTTTACCAGATTCGGGGTTTTGTGATATAACTGAGCTGACTTTGTTTACAGATGTTACAAAATTTCATGATTGGATTATAGATAAAACAAAAAACGAATGAAATAGATAATAAACTTAGTGTAATTGTGATTAATTTTAGTTTTATTTGCGAAGAAATGAGGCGAGATGCGGATGACAAAAGACATACGTGATACGGATGAAAAGAGATCCAGTAATTTTTATTGCAACAATTGTGATGAAAATAATATTATTTATAAATTGAAAAAGTTCCTACTGGCCAAAGACATACTCATTGTCATTGTCATAGTCACAGTCACGGTCATAGTCATAGTCACCGTCATAGTCATAGTCATAGTCATAGTCATAGTCATAGTCATAGTCATAGTCATAGTCATAGTCATAGTCATAGTGATAGTCATAGTCATAGTCATAATCATAGTCATAGTCATAGTAATAGTCATATTCATAGTCATAGTCATGGACATAGACATAGTCATAGTCATAGTCATAGTCATAGTGATAGTCATAGTCACAGTCTAGTCATAGTCATAGTCATAGTCAAAGACATAGTCATGGTCATAGTCGTAGTCATAGTCTTTGTCAAAGTCGCAATTTGGAACTCTCAGATGATAGTAACATCTACTCGAAAGAATTTAAAGCTTTTGTCAATGCTAATGCTGTTAAGTGTAAAATTTTATGTATGTGAATAAAACAAAAACCCTCGATATTCAAACAAAGCCTGATTGATTTTAGCACAGAAAAATCGTGGGCTTACTGCGCCATTTTGAAATATAAAGCTCCAAAAAAATAAACTACAACAATTTAACGCCATCTTGAAATATAAAACTCCAAATAAAATATTTGAAAAAATTTAATCCAAACACTTTTATTTTGTTGCATATGGCACGGTTCATTATTTTTTGCATAGGACGTCAAAAAATCAGGCTTTAAATATCTACAACACGACAATGACAGCGATACAATAAAAATAAGATTAAAAGAAGTTTCTTAAGCTGTTTAAATTAGTTAATCATTATATTATTAATTACATACCAGCAGCGTCATAATATTTGCACCTGGATAACCGATTATCACCGACTACACAATTTAAAGCGAAATCATAAAAGAAAAACAAATGACTAATTTCAATATTTTCTTTTTATTATTTAATTTAATTAAATTAAATCACAAAAAATTTAAGATATATTTACAAATTTTTCTTAATTATCTTAAGCTATAACATTTTTATACAAATCATCTCTATAACTTATTCATTAAAAGATTTCAGTTTTATAACTTAATTTATTTATTTATATATAATATTGTTATAATAAATTTTAATTATTGGTAAGATTCATATTATAATTGTTTTTTTCTTTATATACAATATCAAAGGAATTAATTTTTATTAAAATTTGAATTTGATTTTTTGTATCTCCGATAGGATAGTTCCATGACCGAATAGTGCTAATCCAAATCATTGAGACTGAGCTATGTAAAAGTTAAATGAGATCAAAAAAGAACACTAATAAAAATTACCAACTCCCTACTGAAGTTTTTGTAGCTGAAGATGGTAGCTGAAGAGTAGCAAACTAATTACACGAAATAATATTACCAACTGAAAAATATCATACCAATAGTAAAACATCAAAGATGAGACAGATGCCAATTCATTCAAGTCTAGGAAAAGAGTGCAGAATTATATTTGGAGTGTTATAGCCAGAGTCAGCATTAGATTCAGATTTTAAACCATTATAGTCACACATTCAGAGACAGTTTGAGACTAAATAACTTTGTTTTGAGGTTATGTTTTTTTAGTAAGTAGAACATATGTTATCTGAAGAAGTTTAAATAATTTACAAAAGAAGAATCTGCATGAAAAAATGTGTTTTATGTTTCTTTTATCATATCATTTCATTGTGTTGTCGTTGTGCTTATTATGTTAGTAGAGCTTTTTTATTATATTATTCTAAGAACAGTTGTGCTTTTTTTGTTTAAAATACGCTGAAGCTGAATCCATGTCTTGGTGATATGATTTCTACTTCAATATGTACATAATTTATCTATTTTAATCGGGTTTTTTCCTTTTTTGTAGCCATCGTAACAGTATAAAGTTTTTTACTATATGTTTATAGTCAAGATAAAATAAGGTTTTTGGTTGTTGTTTACTTCTTTTGCTGGCACAGAATTATTTTTTACTTTCTTGTTTTGTTTTTGTCGAAGGAAATGGAAGTTAATGTTTATGATGATTTTCATATATAAATTTTTTATAGTTTTATTTTTTTTTTGGTTAAGATATGTTTTTTATAAAGAAATATGTTTTACTGTGTGATTTTCTGTTTGTTTAATTTTACTGCAGTTACTAAAATACACTGAAATTTATTCGTGAGCACAGTAAAAATTTAGTATTAAATGGTGTATGGTTTACATATTTACAGTTATATCCTGACATATATTGTTGCGAGACTACAATAACTTCGACATCGCACACTGAGAACATGATGATTTTTTTTTGTAACAAATTTTTATTAAATTTTCTATTTTTAAGTTATATCCCGGGTAGGAACTGCCAATGTTAAACAATGGGCCAACCTTGGGCCAGTATTGGCGAGCCAAGCCTTGGCTAGTTAACTCCGGTTTTAGTCTGGCCCAGTTGTAAATGCCTAGATTGAACCAAGATTCAGTTTATTACATTACACGTTATTCACCAGCTGGTTATGCATTGTTATAGTGATTGTAAGTTTCATGAAATTTATATTTCTGAAATATTTCACGAAATATTTAATTAATGTAATATTTAATTTGCCTGACTTGGCCCAAGTCTGATTTGCCAGACTTGGCCCAAGTCTAATTTGCCAGACTTGGCCCAAGTCTGGTTTGCCCGTCTTGGCCCCAGGACATCATTCCAAGCTTGGGCCAAGCTTGGGCCGTTTGAAAATGTTAAGTCTGGCCCAAACCCCAAAAGCTGTGGCGCGGACTTGGCCCAGGCTTGCCCCAATAGCTAATTCTTACCTGGGATTAAATTAATTTTAGTTTTTCTATTACAATTATAAATTTATCTTAATTTAATTAACGTTCACATTGATTGATAAAAATCAGTTTTTGTTGTATCAAATAAAACTGAATAGTATGTTAATAAAATTGTAAAATTAAAATAAATTTGTTTTCGTATAATCAACTGGTTAGGTAGGTTTAGGAGGATCTTTTGGAATTGATCAATAAACCAATCGCAGTTAATAAATTGAAATGTTAGTTAAACAGTGACATAAATACTGTTACAGATCATAATTAGCTAAGCAAAAGTGGTTAAGTTTTAATAATTCAAAAATGGAGATATATCTTGGGAAAACAAAATTATTATTGCTCTGGTGTCACCTAAATGTTTTAAGAATACATGTTTTTTTTTCATTCAAATTAATAGCTACGACAAAAAATTTGAGATTTTTTTTTTCGGCTATGGGATTGGGAAGATTACTCATACTTAAACGAAACTACATAAGTGATAATGAAATTTGTATAGGCATTGAATGGATATTTTTTAGTTGTAGAAATTACAAAAACAAAGAAATTACATTTAGTGCTGAATTTCTTAGTAATAAAATTCAAAGTACTTAATAATAAAAAAACCAGAAATAAAATCACTTAAATTGAAGATAATTTCCTTATCTCCTTATGCTAGATTTGTCCGATTACAACATTTAGTGTTTTATCTGCATGTAAACCATCACAATTACTTGAACTATTTTTTCTTTCGTATTGTTTCTTACAAAAAATAAAATTTCTTCTTTTACTTTATATAAATATGTATATAATTACAAATTAACTTTTATTTATGATTTTTTTTTAAATTAATAAAATTAAATTTTTATTTTATTCTAATCATATTTATTAGGTTTCATTTGGCAATAAATGGCGATATGTTTCGTCGTTACATTTTTTATAAATTTTTAATTAATTTTCTAAAAGTTTTTTTTATTAAATTAATTTATATTAACTTTATCATAATATATTACCTAAAATTATTTATTTTTTTATTTGTTTTATATTTGATCATCCCAAGTCAATTGGGCAATATATTATAGCATAAACTTACGAATGTAGTAATAGTGACTAGTTTTACTACTTTAAAAAATATTTTGAGTTTTTTTATTTTTATCGTTTAAAACCGCCTAAATGACTTGAAACGATATAATTATTTATATGTACTTAGTTTCATGTTTTTTTGTTTTATAAATATTTTTTTTTCATAAAATTTTATCTTAGATATTATTTAAAATTATGTTTTTGTGTTTTTTTAGAAAATATATTTATATATAATTAAAATTAGTATAATTGTAAAATTACTTAAAAAATATTAAATTGACGCTTACTATCTATTAAAATGTATTGATAAAATTAATAAAAATATAAGTGATAATGTGCTTATTTGTTGAGAGACTTTTGTAATTGTTGTGAAGGGAATGAAATTACTCAGGCGGCATCCTGTGTTGCTTGCTGCAAATAAAAGAGAATGGAAAACTAAATAAGTAAACATGTGTACTATTGTAATAAAATTTTTTAGAAACAAATGATAATGATTATTTATATTTCTTGACAAACACAAATGAATCTTAACAAACATACATGAATATAGAACAAATGAGCTTAACAATGGATTATCAACAAAATCATATGAGCTAGAGAGCTGCAAAGGTGAAATAAAGCTTGGCTGTAAATACGGAAGAAATCAGCATTCGCATTAGTCAACAATTAGCTATTAACCGTGAAGAGGTTAAACAAATAATGGACGAGAAGCTTCATGAAATAGCTCACACGTTACACGATGACGCAAAAAGTACTTGATGAAAACAAAAAAGTACTTTCTACTAAAGTAGATGATTTCCAGAAACGATTACAAGATGTTGAAACGGCTAAAGTAACTTCACATGTGGACTGTGGTACAAAAATTAGCAAATATTTAATTAAAGCCACCATCTTTTGGCACTACCACAATTTTCGGCATGTTTAGGTACCAGTTTGAGACATCAGCAGATCAGAATGCCTGGAACGCTAAACGGAAGCAGTTGAAGTATTACAGACCCCTAAGTTATTCAGAAGTAATAAACGCATTTAAACAAAAATACGGTAGGCGTAACTAGGTAGGGCGCAGAGTGCCGACCCCACCTAAATTAATTTTGGCCTACTCTAGAATATTGAGCACATAATGCAAATGTTTTTTAATAATATCAAAATCTATTTCTTTTAAAGCAATATGAATAATATTTAACCCAATTCAATCTTTAGCACATAAGACATATTATTTACAATTGGTCAACGCTCAACAATAGTTAATAATATTTTCTAATTTTTAGATTTTAACAGATAACATTTTATTAGACACATATTTGCTTTTTGTATTGAGTTTAAAATGAACAAGATGCAAGCCCTTATGGTTATCCCGATCGGGGAGGACGCTAAACATTGTGCCATCACGATATCTTATAAATTTTTTTAAATATTAATTTAGACAGAAGTTACGATCAAACAATTGGCTGTTCAGAATATTGCTAGGCAAAATATTAGAATTTTAATAAGGGATATTATTTTGCTTGTAGACATTTCCTGAAATTCGTATTCGGCATGATATCTTCCGTATTCGGCATTACGGTTTTGTTCAAAGCAGATATAATAATTTGGAAAAGTTATTGATGTACTGAAAAAATGTGATCACTCATCGACACATCCCAGGTAAGAAAAAACAATCAGACCAAAAATGACACATGATTGGCATACCAGATATAAACCTTGGGCCAAAATTATTTTCCAATGTTGGTCGAACGTTAAGTAGGTAAACCATCAAATGATAACATCGAGCCAGAGTTTTTTTATTAAGCTTGGGCCAAGTACGGGTCAAAGTATTGGGCCAAGCAGGATATCAAGAGACTGTGAGACTAAAAATGTTGGCCCACTGACGGCTTATTATTTTGGGTCAAATATGACTTATATTTCTGGCTAATTAATAATTAAGGTAAAACAAAGATTAATAAATTATGAAGCGTAGGTTTGATTATTATTATTGTTTATAATAAATGTAGGCACATACAAACACAACACAATTAAAACAGAAAGATTTCAAAAACACGTTTACAACCACAGAGCTGTCAAAATAACTATGAGAAACCATTGTTTGGTAACACACACTTGGTCCAAGTATGGTTCAACTCGGAGAACATAAGAACTGGAACAAGATTATTGGTTAAATATAACATATGGTTAAATTTAAGAAGCCAATGTGTGATTAAAGTTTATTGAGCCAATTACGGCATCACTATGAGAAAATAATGTTTATTAATATACATAATTGGCCCAAGTATGTATGATACAACTATGAGCAAACAAGGTATGGCGAAACATTATTAGGCCAAGTGCGGTTCAAAGTACTTTCAAGTATTGCAAAACATAGTTAATCCAACCTTGGACAAATTAAATTTACTCCATATATATAAGCTATCCCAGAGTTGGCCCAAGTTTGATCAGGTTGTAAACTATATCAATTCTTATATGGGATATTGAATGTAATAAATGTTTCGTATTCCAGAATCCAAATTCAGATCGAGGAAATTCTTTAGGACTTTTGTGATGCTTTTGCAAAGCACAATAGCAAGCACTTAAAAGAACCATACAACTTAGTGCAGTTCAAAAATTAAAAACAATCTAATAAAAATTATGGGAAAAACTAATAGAGGATATTTGAAGAAGTAAATGAGTGATGGTTTTTGTTTTTAATAGCATATCAGGTCAGGTGCTGAAATGAGGAGCAACTGCCGTTGCTCAGCTCAGCAACTGCCATTGTCTGATAAATCAATGTTCTAGAAGTGGAGAAAATGTTTATTTGGTTTCTAAATTGCTCATTATGAAACATGTAGAAAAATTTGGGCAAATAATTTTAGTATACTTAAATAGCATGTATATTTGTGGCGTTCCCATTATTGGACGATCATACGATGTAGCACATGTATGTCTTGAACAATGCAGGCCTTCAATCAAAAATTAAGGAAACACATTAAGAAGCTATAAATGTACAATATTTAGCATAAAATAATGATTCAGTTTTCATGGATTCATACCGAAAACATAATAACTGAAGCTATAGAAAGCTTTTAGAAATTGAATTTAATCCAGGCAGACACAATCGATAAGTAGGGGCAATCGATATCAGTTCACTACACGCTGAAAGATAAGTTTAAGAAATATGATTAAATCAAACAATTAATTTACCAACATGAACGAAAGAGGTTAAAACAGAATTCTTTCCAAAAATATATAAGCTGCTACAAATTGTCATTAGAATTCCAGTAAGCTCAACCGGATGGGATAGGAGTTTCTTAACAATGCCTTGAATAAAAACTAGGCCACGAAGCACAATGGGCCAGGAAAGGTTTTCAACTATACCACCAATTCACAGTGAAATCGAACTAGTGAAAAATAAAATAAATAAGCATCAAATGCTGGAAAAAATTTATCAAAAATAATGATTAGAAATTAAATTAAATTTTTCCATGAACATTTTTCCATAAAATATGAATTTAAAGAAATAAATGAATGTAGAACGAATTTGTTCTTTTAATCAGCAGCATTGCGGAGCCAGATCCACCATAGAACATTTTCTTAGTAACGCCAATTGGTAGCGACTATAAAAGGGAGTTGTACAGGATCAATCAAAAAGTCTGCTTGCAGCGGCATAGAGAAAGCAGGACTATTCATTGGCAGTGAAACGGCTTGCATATTGATCGCGTTTACTGATGATATTCGTGATCCTAAAGCAACGAAAACTCTATTGTTGAGGCCAATAGTAACATTTTATGAAGCTATTGCTTGTGCCTTGACTTGTTGACTCGTAAAGCTTCAAGAGCCATTATAAAACCATCGGTCAAAATATACATCGTAGAGCTAGCTGATGGCAACAATTACAACTGAAAACCGCGAGAAAGTGTTAGAAAGAACAGAATTTAATACTGCTTATGTGGCATGTTGTGTGATATCTCGAGGGAATACAGGGATATGTGAATAAAAAAAGCAAGATCAGCATCGCTTATGCAGCGGCATCTAACAGAAGAACGGACGCAAGCTAGGGACTCCAATAGAACAGAACCACATCAGCAGCAAAACTCAAACAAGCCAGCCTAAATGGGCGTAAGATGACTCCCACAACCAATTGGGGGACAAAATTACGGCGGGGGAAATTCATACAAATTCTGACAAAATTGCAGCAGTTATAACTTGGCTAAGACCAAAGAGTCTACATGAACTACGAAGCTTCCTTAGATTGTGCACATATAGACAACAGTTTGCATGAGCTTACCAGAAAAGATAAAACATTTTAGTGGAATGACCTCCAGGAAAAATTATTTGTGGAGCTCTGAAGAAGATTATGTGCGACTCCAATTCTGTCCTATCCTATACCTAATGTGAAATTTATTTTGGGTACTGATGTCAGTTCTGTTTGTTCAGAAATTTCATAAGAACTGATCATGGTACACTAAGATGGTTACAGGCGTACGACTTGGATATAAGATTTCCTGCACATGGGAATGATAATGTATTATCCAAACTACCCTGTCAAAAATTATAAGACACTAGAAATGAATGTATTCAATTGAATAGCATAGCATTGCTTTGAAAAGCGAACGATCCGTAACAAAAGTTTTATCTCAATTCCGGTCGGTTCGGTAATCGAACCGTCGTCCTTCTGATTAGAGTTTATGGTTAACTATTTACCCACGATGACCAGCGATGAGATAAAATTTGTTTTTGGACGATCGACTTAACATCACAATTATTTTAATTCACTAGGGGGTATCCACGGGCTCCACCCCCCGCCTCCTCCACCCATTTCCCCCGTCCCTTCGCACGTTAATACACTCTTGATCTTTTCATCCGGCTTTGATTCAACTACTAAGTACTATCCATCATAATCTAACCTCTTCTAATCTATTCTGTGTGCACCTTCTGCTTTACTATAATTCTACATAAGTCAAAAACCATCGTGAGGTTTACGATAAATTTTTATACGATCAATCACAAATGGTTGAAAATAATGATATAACAAGAAAATACTGAAATAGCAGCTTTTGTTCTTCTATATTTTATTTACAAAAAATGAAGCTATATGCAAAAATAATGATGGAAAAAAATATTCTATGATTTTTAGCACTATCGGTCATATAAATAATTAATTTTCTTATTAATATCGAAACGATATAAATTTGAACGAAACGGCTAAAAGATAATTATAGCAATAATTTTGAAAAACTACATTATCGAAAAATTTAAATGCCGTAAATTGATGTTCTATAAAAAATAAACCAAAACAATAAAAATTAAATATAAGGTTCGCGTTGAGCCCCGAACCTTTCTCACAACCCCCTACATCGGCAACGACAACGAAATTTTGTATACTGAGTTTCTTAAAGTTCATTTTATTAAATCGGTTTAAATTATTAAATGATTGAAAATGTATATTTTTTTTTTTTTATTAATTAGTTAGACATGTTTAGCACACTAAATATTAAATATTCATTATTTAGACTCTTTGAATATCCGAAGATACCATGTCAACTATAAAGGAAAGAGATGAGGAAAATTGATGGAATGGGGATATAGGGATAACTATACTAATTTTTTTAAATGATGATGGACATTTTCTTTATATGCCTGAGGGGAAAATTCATCGGGAAATACAGAGGAAGGCATTGAGTTCCATAATTTTGCCACTCTATTAAAATAGTCGTTTTGGAAGGACACAGTTCTACAACGAGGTATTTGTACAACAAATGGATGGGATAACTCGGCAACTTTTGTTTGTCGATTATACTGCGCACACGATGGAAGGATATTTTGAATTTCCTTAGAGGAGGATTCGCTAAAGTGACATTTATAGTAGATGGACAATTCAGCCACATTTCTTCTGTGCTGGAGTGAATCAAGCTGGTCCGTTAGTTCGGTATTACCAATCAACCGTATTGCCTTTCTCTGTACAGAGTCTAGACAATTTATTGTTGACTGACAAGCACCTCCCCAAACATGACAGCAGTACTCCATACATGGACGAATAAAGGACTTGAAGATTAGCAAAATTTGCTCGGGATTGAAATACTTTTTGCATCGACTCAAGAATCCTAATTTTTGCATTGCAGATTTAGCGAGGTTGAACACATGTTTATTCCATTTCAGCTTATTTTGAATATCCACTCCAAGAAGTCTAACTGATTCAACCTCACGCAATTCCTCATGGTTTATTTTAATAGGAAAATTTTTATGTCGTTCTATTTGATATTATAACACAAACTGTTTTTTGTCCCAAAATATCAAATGTTTTCAACCTACATTGTTCTTAAAAATTGTTAAAAATCTATATTTTTCTATGCTGTTATGTTCGCTGTTCTATAGAACAATTTTCTGGTTCTGGTTCCTGTCATAATAGCGCTAGAAAGGGGAGATAAGAAAAAAATTTCAAAAAATTTATATTGGCTTACATACAAAACTATAATCATTTAACTATAATCATTTAAAAAATTCTCCAGGAAATTTCTCGTGTTTTTGCTTTAAACGATTTAAGTTTGTTTGTGAAGTGTATTAATTACTCTAAATCGAGCATAATAGTACTATATATAGCATCTTTTTACCTATATAGGTCCAAAAGCAAAATTAAAACTGTCAAAAATTTCCATGCAAAGTTATAAGGAAATTTTCAATCATTTTCGTGTTTTTTATGCTAGCTAAAATACATTTTACATAAATTATGCTTAATATATTCAATAAGCAAATTAAAAATTTTAAATTTTAGTATAATGAAAAATTTCATTGACAATTTTTAAAATTATTGGAAGTTGTATTTGGTATACAATCCTTTGTAAATTTTGTGATTTTTTTCTCATATAGCGCTTTTGCGTTGAACATCGGAACAGAAAAATTGCCCAATACCCATTGTTTAACATCTCACTGATCTACATTTAAATTGTATAATTTAATTGAAGAAAGTATTTTACGAAATGTTGTGAGGAAAGTGAGGAAATAGACCTTTAATTATGTACTTTCATCAATTTGTTTCCTCTTTTCTTTTTTAATAAACTTATTATAAAAACCATCTACCAACTTTACTATTTAATGTAAAAATTATTCCTTTAAAAAAGGTCTATGATACTTTCGAAATTCGAACTATTTTTCATAACAAATATTACATATCTTGTGACTAATTCAAAATAAAAAAGATTTAATTAATAAAATATCAACAAAAATTATAATTAATATATGTATTATGTAACTTAATTAAAAGAAAATCCCCTGAATGCATTCTAGTTTTTATTAAAACTTCAAATAACTAAACAAAATAACGCCACATGATATTTTATGATAAAGCTGTTATATTGCAAGAGAAATACTCAAATAGTAGTTTTTGTTTTTCCTTATTTTAGTTCACAGGAATGAAATTATGGCAAATAATTATCGGAAACCACTATTATATGATTTTTAGCACTGCCTGTCAAAAAACTAATTAATTTTCTTGCTAATATCGACATTATAATAATTTGAACGAAACGGGAAATAGTAGTGCAATAAAATACTATAAAAACTGCATTATCGATCAAATTGCATTATCGTAAAACGAAATGTATGTATGAATAAAATAAAAGTGTGTAAAAAAACAATATTTTAATGTTATTTAAAAAGAAAATTTAAAAAAAATGTGCAACAGCCAGGATTCGTACTTCCAACCTATAGATCATCAGTCGAGCGCGCTACCCATATTGCAATTTGAACGTTCGTAAAAATTTAGACTAAAGGATAGATAAAGATTGAACGTTACGCTCGTAGTAGAAGGATAGACTCACGGCTATTATATTATGGATTTCTAGTGTCAATTTTTTGTCTTATTTTTTATTCTACGAACACGTTTTGAAACCCTGTAAAGTTGAATGTAAACATTGCAGTTGACAAGAAAGTAAGGAGAACATTATCGATGTACGATTACTGCAAGTGCTATCTGATGATGAAATGATTGAAGCAATACGAGTGGAACAATTAGGAAATCCGAATCTTGCACACATTATCGAATTCAATTAAATGGGTTGCAAACTCCGACTTGGATGGCGTACTGGGCGCTGTAGGACAGAATGTTTAAGGAGAGCATGTGAGAGTTCAGATTGCAAAATAAAGCAATCCCTTATAGTGATACCGGAAGGACAAATACTAGCCAAATTGAAGGAAGTCATCTTTAGATCAATAAAACTCTTGCCAAATACGACAACTGTTTTACTGATCAGGGAAGCGGAAATAAATTGTAGAGTGGTGTCAAAAATGCGAAAAATGTGCGGCGATAAAAGGACCCGTACGAAAAAGGGAAAATAAAACAAAATAATATAGGCGCTCAATTTGTAAGGATCGCAATGGATACAGCCGGACCATTTCCAACAACTGGTAACCAAAACAAATATGTGATTGTTATTATGGACTACTTCAGTAAGTGGCCGGCAGGGTGTTAGATACCTAACCAGGCAGCAACCACCATCGCTAAAGCTGTGATTAATAGTTGGATTACCCGCTAGCAAGCAATCGAAAAAGAAGAAAAGGCAATCAAGGTAAGAGCAAAAGTTGTAAATTTGTGAGATTGGCCTTATAAAAAGCAAAGATAGACCTTGGAATAAGTGGAGGGTATTGATACGATTATAACAAAATCTCTGCTCCAATAGCTATTTACCAATACATGTTATAGCTAACAAAGGCAGCAAATTCACCTTTAGGCAAACGCAATCAGAAACAACGTCGTGGACATAACTCTGACCGAAAACAGCACCGAGATTTTTATTAGTAACTGTCTCGAATGTAGCTGTCTCGGTTTGACATAAAACCACGTATACAAAATACTCTCTACTTTGGCAATCCCAAGCAGACAAATTAAGATTTCTTTAAAGTAGCCCCTTGGGATAATGTAGGCAATAATGCAGGCTCAACTTTACAATGGAGCTCGACTATGCGGCAAACTACCTGCAGTATTGTATCAGGATATCATCGAAATTCTCAAATTGCAAAATCTAAAAGGAAAAAAGATGTACTTTGGTGGAAAGGTAATTTGGAGAGGAGAGGATGAGGAATAAGTTCGCAAGCTATTTAACAAAGTAAGTCGAACAAACACCAGCAGCCAAATTCTGTAACTATAAAGTGGTGAAGTATTAAAATTTCTTCATTTCATTTCTTCACTGCTTCACAGTTACAGAATTTGGCTGGTGGACGGTGTATTAATCGGCTCATACTAACTACAACAAAAAACTTGAAAGATCAAAAGGGGATAGTTGGAGCGAGCTAGTGTTTGCAATCTTGGTATCCGGGTACCCGGATACCCGGGTATTTAGGAAGATTTTTCGGGTATTTAATATCCGGATATTTTGGTCGGGTACCCGAACAACAAAAGGTCTAGTTTTTCTCAATAAAATTTACAAAATAAAATTCAGCTCATTCTCTTTTTGCAAATTTGAATTATTCTTTATGCTAGTTGTTGACAAATGATTCTATTCTAACCATACAAATTGCAATATGTCCATAAACATTAAACCAACCACATCCGTAAACATGAAACTGCCCTTTAGTTAATTATTATTGTTTGGATTACGAAAACAACAGAAAAACGACGAAGAACACATAACAAAATTTATGGAATTTTAGTTCTTATTAAAATTAAAATTAGGTCATAAAAAATTAAGGATCTTCATTGGTTATTTGTTTTTATTTAGTTTAAAATAGACACGGTAAATATATTATGTAAAGTTTTTATTTAAGGTTTAAGCTAATAATTAAAATAAGTGTCATCGAAAGCTTGGGACCAGTTCAAGAAAATGTCATCAGATAAGTCTCGGTGCCACGTAGTTGGATGCGCACAAATAATTTCAACTAAATGGGAAAATACGTCAGCAATGAAAAATCAAATCGGATAATGATGCGGCTAATTATAATATTGAAAATTTACAACTACAAAAATGTATTGCGTTCTACACAAGATCTACTATAGATAACAGGGGTACTACAGTTGATAAAGAGCTGAAAACGTTGTATGTAAATAAAGGAAACCGAAAAAATGATAGAAAATTTAAATCAATCGTTATTGACGGTGAAGCCAACATCCACTTTATCGGAGCGGGTTTTTTCTACTGCAGGAATTTAACAAAGAAAATACGAAATCGGATGAGTGCAGCTACCCTAAATGCTTTAATATTTTTGAAATATTATTTTACAATTAAAAAATGATCAATTTTTAGTTTACTACTGTGAGGTTTTTTTTATTGTTTTTCATCTTTTAATTTTTTTATAACTACCCGGGTTATCCGGGTAATCCGGGTAATTTGGAAAATACTAATCGAGTAACCGGGTAATTTGAAATCGGGTAATTTGCAATCACTAGAGCGAGCTCTGCGATTGACAGTCTACCGACTGCGGCTCGACTCTAAAAATTGATTGCGTTTGACCACACCAATCCCTTGGGTTCAATTAGCAGGCTGGACGGTGCCTACACTAACAGTTGCAGCCTTAGATCTTTTAATACGCAAAAATCTAGTACCGTAGGAATTACTAACAGAAGAGGTTAAAATTTCAATCCGCCTGAGTTTAACGGTGAACGGATACAGGTATAGTTAAAGAGATTAAGTACTTAGATGTGATCTTCATTTGTTTGGGATGAGCCCCAAAATGATACTTTCAATCGAAGTATAATAAAATAGCTGTCGTATGCAGTTCAGGTCTGGTTGCAAAAAAATGAGCTAAATATATGTATGCTCTGACTGAGCTCACAAAAATACGGAGACTTGCGTTTCTCTATGCCACAGGTGCTTTTAAAACCAAACCAATATCTGCAATGGAGATTCTTCCTCTTGTCGTACTGTGTCGTACCCTCCAGTGCACCTATACATCACATCTGTAGTAGCATCTAGTGCTCACAGACTGTAGCTAGTCAAAACACTCAAACCTAACCGTTCATCTAAAGATCCGCTCAGAGCTGCAGAACGAAGTGGAGACTTACCACATATCGGACTGTATGCCAAAAGTCACTGATCTAGATTGACGGGTTATGCCAAATAATGATCTAGCCCAGGTAACAATTTCGCCTAAAATTTTTAAATTATACCAACTTAACTTGAGAAAGCATTGTGTTAGACCATATTATTCAAGCTTTACCTAAAAAAAGCTTGTAAAAGACTAGATTCACTAAGTTTCTTATATAATTCCTTAAGTAAAGCTTAATTCAATAATAAATATTTAGGGCATATTCAAGCAAATGTTACTCAAGTATAATACCTTTTATAAGGTTTTATTCACATATAACTTTTAAGGTAGTATTCAAGATGTTTTTACTCAAGAATTCTATCCCTTATATAAACCTTTATTAAAGTACAACTTTTAGGAAGAATCCAAGAAGATTCTTACCCAAGGATAGTTCCTTGTATACGACTTTATTTATGTATAATAATTTTAGTAGTATTCAAGAAAATTGTTACTCAAGTAATATTTCTTATATACGGCTGTTTTCAATGAATATTAAAAGATTTACAACAAATCGATCTGTCAATATTTTTGACAGTTCGTTGTTTAATTCGGGATTGTGTGTTTTTTTATTAAATCACTTATCGATGTGTTTAAAAAGTCAACGAACCTTTAAGAACTTTAACATGATTAATACAAAAGATTATTTCAAAATGGTAGAGATATTTTCGTCAATGGAAATTTGCAATTGCCATTATTCCGCAACCATTTAATCAAACCTTTCTGATGATAGTTTATATATTGATTGAGATTTACCATTTCTGATCATGGTTTATATAATGATTTGAGTTGGTCAACAAATAAATAAACTGATGATAATTTGCCATACAATTCTTTTTGTATTAAATGTATGTAATCGCCATATTGTGCGCAATTTTCTTGTGAAAAAATTATATCAAAACTTGCAACAGATTGGAACTGACTTATGGAAAATATTCCGCAGAACGTTTATTTAATATGATCATTTAACATTTATTTATTAACCAGCCAAATTGTGCAACTGAACGTAATATCAACCACAGCAAACTATACCCTGATGCTAGTTGAAATATATATTGTATGTGTGATTTAATGATTTTATGATTTAGAACACAGCACTTATTCTTTATGATTTATTTAATGAACAATAGATACAATATTATCTTAATTGTTAATATAACAAATTTCTTGTTTTTAATTATTATTGAGAAGCACTATTTTGATAATTCATATTAACTTTGGTTGAAAATTAACGCGGTGCGACAAGCTCGATCGCATTCAAAGGAATGAAGTTTTATAATAATTTTACCGCCAACCAAAATTGGCAACGAAAGCCATTGAACCTGAAATCGATTTGTTGGTTCGTTTTTCGAATCAATTAATTGAACGATTAATTATATAAATTAATTAAGTAATTTCTCGTATGGATGGCGTGAATTAAGTAGCGTTGGTTTATGTCATGAGTTTGTGGTGATTAATTATTTGGATTTAAATATATTAACCACTACAGTACCCCGCTCGTAGATGAAAGCCCCCGCTTAGTGTGTCTGTTCGAAATGAACAGCTTTGTGTGTTCGAGAAGCTGGTGAACGATCAGCTGAACACAAGATACCATACGCAGGCTTCAACCTGTCGATCGAAACAGATTGTTGTTTGCCTTTGATGTCGATTACGAAATGTTTTCGTAGACGTCGTATGATTCTGTATGGACCTTCATATGGGGTTTGTAAACCGGTGCGAATTCTATCAACTCTGACGAAAACGTAGTCGCAGGTTTCTAGCGACTTCGGAACAAAAATGTCGTTTTGTTTAGTTTGTCGTGTAGCTGTTGGAATTAGATTGTGCATTGTATTTCGAAGTTGATCAATGACTGTATCATGAGTAGGCAGGTGTGAAAGAGGATTTTCAACGAAGAACTCACCGGGCAGTTTCAGTGTTTGTCCGTAGACAAGTTCTGCGGGTGAGCACTTCAGATCTTCTTTCACTGTAGCTCGAATACCTAGAAGAATTATTGGTATTTCGGAGCTCCACTGAATAGTGTTGCCTCTGGCCATAAGTGCAGCTTTAAGTTGTCGATGAAAACGTTCTACCATTCCGTTTGCTTGTGGATGGTAGGCCGTTGTACGTATCCGATGTGAGCCTAAAAGTTTTGTTAACTCGGAGAAAAGTTTTGACTCGAATTGTGTTCCCTGATCCGTTGTGATATGCAGTGGAACACCGAATCGTGATACGTAGTTATTGACAAATGTCGTGGCTATGGTAGCAGCAGACATGTCAGACATAGTAAAAGCTTCTGGCCATCGAGTGAATCGATCAACGCAAGTTAGAATATATGAACATCCATTAGAAGGAGGAAGTGGACCTACGATATCTATATGGATATGTTCGAAACGAGATTGTGGAATTTCAAATTGTCCAGTCGGACTTTTTGTGTGCCGTTGGACCTTAGAGCGTTGGCAAGATAAACAAGATTTTGTCCAATGATTAATATCTTTATTAATACTGGGCCAAAAATATCTAGATGCAATCAATTTACGAGTACCGTTGACACCAGGATGTGACAAGTTGTGTAAAGTGTTAAAGACAGTTTTGCGTAATGGTTCTGCGATGTATGGGCGATTGTTACCCGTTGATGTTTCGCAGACGATTTCGAATCCTGGAAGTTTAAAAAGCTCTAGTTTCATTGATGAACTAGTGTGACATACGGAACCAGAAAGTAAATTCTGAAGTTCTAAGTCTGCTTTTTGTGCAGCGATGATAGCATCGTAGTTGAAGTGAGTCTCAACTGATGCAGTTTCGTTGTCGGATGCACGAGATAATGCATCCGCGACTGTGTTGTCTTTACCTTGCACATGTTGGATATCGGTAGTAAATTGACTAATAAAATCTAAATGACGAGATTGCCGTGGATTTCGTTCCGTTTTAGATTGTATTGCGCGTGTGAGAGGCTTGTGGTCGGTGTAAATTGTGAATTCACGACCTTCGACAAAATACCTGAAGTGTTTTATAGCTAGATATATTGCAAGTAGCTCTCTATCAAATGCGGAATATTTAGTTTCAGCGTCTGAAAGTTTCTTTGAGAAAAATCCCAGTGGTTCCCAACAATCATTATTACGTTGCTGTAGCACTGCTCCGACAGCAATGTTCGATGCATCCGTAGTGATACTGTATGCAGCATCGTTACGTGGATGAACTAACAACGTGATATTGCCCAATTCGGTTTTTAACTTGGTGAATGCGAGTTGACATTCGTTTGGCCAAGTGAAATTCTTCGGAGTCTTGGGCTTCTTTAGTAAAGCAGCCAAGTGTGTATGAATTGGAGCTAGTGTTTCAGCTAGTTTTGGTATGAATCGATGATAATAATTTATCATACCAACGAATTGCTGAATACGTTTGATTGATGTTGGTGCTGGGAATTCCGTAATGGCATTAATTCGTTCTTGAGAAGGCAGAATACCATTAGGAGTTATCGTGTGGCTGAGGAATTCGAGAGTGTTTACGCCAAAAACGCATTTTGAACTCTTTATGTGAACGCCAAACTCGCTAAGTTTCTGGAAGAGTTGTTCCAGATGAAGTTTGTGTTGTTCCTCATTTATCGATGCCACTAAAATATCGTCGATGTAGACGAAAACAAAATCTAAATCTCGAACGATTTCATTTATGAAACGCTGAAACGTTTGTGCAGCATTACGTAAACCAAATGGCATTCGGGTGAATTCGAAGAGGCCAAATGGAGTGGTAATTGCAGTTTTGTGAATATCTTCATTCGCGACAGGAATGAGATGATAGGCTCTAACAAGGTCAATTTTAGAAAAGATAGTGCAACCATACAAATTCATCGAAAAATTTTGTATGTGCGGTATCGGATAACGATCAGGAATCGTGACCGCGTTCAATCTACGATAATCTCCACATGGTCTCCAGTCGAGATCTTTCTTTCGAACCATGTGAAGCGGACAAGATACAGAAGAAGATGAAATGCGACAAATTCCAAGTTCAACCATATGTTGAAATTCTGTGAACGCAGCTTTTTGACGAATAGGATCTAGTCTGCGTGGTCTTGACACAGGCAAGTGCCCTGTGGTGACAATATGATGTACCACGTTGTGTTTGACCGGTAAATTGTAGTTCGGCTCTGCTGTTAGGGAAGGGAACTTCTTTAGTAGCAGGCCGTAATCGTTGTCGATCGTATAATGGATGGGTGTTGGCGTATCAACACTAACCATTGTGGCATGGATTGACAGCTGGGTAGCTGTATCAATCAGCCGTTTTTGTTTGAGATCGACTAAAAGGCCAAATTTACTGAGAAAATCAGCGCCAATGATCGGACGATTCACTTGTGCTAACATGAAAGCGTGTGTGAATGTTCGTTTTAGGCCGATATCTACCTGTAGGAGCTTTGTTCCGTAGGTATTGATTATCGTGCCGTTGGCAGCTGATAAAACTAGACCTGTTGATTTGGAGCTATTTGTAGTTAATCGATTGTTATTGACTGGGAGCACCGAGAGGTCTGCTCCTGTGTCGATGAGAAAGGTTTGTTCGTTTATTTTATCGAAAATAAATAGACGACTGGAGTTACTGTTCTCTGATACAGCCGTCTCAACCTCGAGCTTTAATCGTTTTTTTGAAGGTTTGGTTCTACATTCATGGTGGTTTTGGATGTAGTCTGACCAAATGAGCACGGAGATCTACATTTGCGTGCCGCTGCTCCAAACGTTCTATGGTAATAACATGAACCATTTCTATTCCTAGAGCTACTTCTTGCTCTTGACTGAGATCGGTATGTAGATGGCGATCTACCGCGAAAACTCGAGCTCGTTGACCTATTCCTGGAGTTCGATTGGCCAAACCGAGTTAATTGCTCCAGTTGTCGTTCTATTCGGCTTAAACGGTCTTCCATTGTCGAGTTTGATGATGATGATGAGCCTCGCCATTGGCTTCTATGAGTGGCACGTGTTGTTGGACGAGATAGACGGACTTCATTAATTTGTTTGCTGCTACTGTTAAGGGCCATTGCCTCGAACATGTTATCCGCCATTCGGGACATCGTTTCAATTGATGTGGTTTCAAGCAAAGCAGACAACGGTATGCGTATAATCTCTGGCAATTTCCGTATCCATAGAGACCGTATGATTTTATCACTAAAATTTTCTCCTGCTAGCTGTTTTATTTTACGAAACGCCTCGGAAGGTAGTTGATCGCCAAGCTCTTGACCGGTCAAGAGAGATTCAAGGCGACGCTCGTCCGAAGGCGCTAATCGTTCCAACAACGTTCGCTTAAGTGCTTCGTATTTGTTGGTTTCGGGTAACCCGTCAATGACGTCCGAAACCATGTCACACATTTCAGGCGAGAGAGAATGGAGCAAATGTAGATATTTTTGTTTATCTTGTTTGATATTTTGATACTCAAACGTTTGCTCTGCAACTCTGAACCAGGTATGTGGATTTTGTATCCACAGAGGCTGTAGCTTCAAATTGGCTGAAGCGCCTTGCTCCAAAGGGCTATCGGATTTTATCCCTTGAGCTTTGTTCATTGTTTCATCGTCGTTCATTTTGATTTTCGGTAAGATTTATATAGACAAAAAAAATGAATCACTGTAAAAAAACTTACGAGTGAACGTGTGATATAAACAAGTTATATAAAAAAAAACGCGTTATATAAAAAAAATATAAGACAAAATCGAATTGTAAGTAAATGGAAAAATCTTCGTGGAAAAAATTTTAGGCGACCAGGTTTTCTTGTTGAAAAGAAAATAATCACGCTAATATGAATTACCAAAATTCTCCAAAATTAAGTAAATAAAGAGAGGTATATATATATATAATATAAAGAAAAAATTTTATATGAATATTTTTAAATGAATTCCAAATAATAAATTCAAGCTTAAATTCTTAAAGCTAATTTCCCAACACCATAATATATTTTGAATAAAGTGAATGAATAATATGAAATTTAATTTATCTAATTCAATGAAATTTAAAATAAATCAAATTTGTAATTACGTTAAAAATTATTTCAATCAAAAAAATTTTCCAATTAAGTTAAAGTTAATCATAAAAAAAATTAAACATATGTTGTAATAAAAAAAATAATTTTTATCTGTTTTGGGTCCAACGGTGTTTATCGAAGATTAAGAACGGCAATGTTTGTAATAATATTGATGAAATAATGGTAAGCAGTAATTTAATTGATCCAACGATGGTATTGATGATGAAATTTTAGTACGATTAGAAAAATAAATTTTTGCGTCAGCAATATTTGATTGTATAAAATTGTTGATGTAATAAGTTTTCTTTAGATAAATAAATGAATTTCTGAATAAATTTGACTTTGTAAAATGCTGTTGTTGTACTGTTGAATTTTGTGTTGTTGAACAATTGTTATATTAAATTTTATTTGGAATCCAGTTGATTTTTAAATGTTTTATAGATGTTGACGATGTTGATGTTACAGTAACAAATTATGAAGCATAAATCTTACTGTATAAGATGACCAGATATTTTTGGTTATAAGTTGCGGCACCGAAAATAATAAAAACTTTTAAAGCAAACACACTGCAACTATCACAAGATCGTAAGATACGTACCTCTAAGTCTGGTACAAAATGTACCAGACTGTCCAACAAATACTTGTAATTGTATGTTGTTTGAACGCACGGTAAAAACCGTTATCGGCGTCACCAATGATGCTAGTTGAAATATATATTGTATGTGTGATTTAATGATTTTATGATTTAGAACACAGCACTTATTCTTTATGATTTATTTAATGAACAATAGATACAATATTATCTTAATTGTTAATATAACAAATTTCTTGTTTTTAATTATTATTGAGAAGCACTATTTTGATAATTCATATTAACTTTGGTTGAAAATTAACGCGGTGCGACAAGCTCGATCGCATTCAAAGGAATGAAGTTTTATAATAATTTTACCGCCAACCAAAATTGGCAACGAAAGCCATTGAACCTGAAATCGATTTGTTGGTTCGTTTTTCGAATCAATTAATTGAACGATTAATTATATAAATTAATTAAGTAATTTCTCGTATGGATGGCGTGAATTAAGTAGCGTTGGTTTATGTCATGAGTTTGTGGTGATTAATTATTTGGATTTAAATATATTAACCACTACAACCCCTTACGAAGCTTGAGTAATGCTTTTATTCTGTATTGAGTTACGTTTTATTCCTGTCGTGGAAATTGATTTAATGAACAAGTGCGTAAGGGTAAACGATGAGGAAGACGTTATAGGGCCTGTGTTCGATTCCTGCCAGGCACGTTTTTATTTATGAATTTTATTTTCCTTTTTTTATTTTATTTTTATTCTTTAATCATTTTTAATCGTACAATTGAATGGAAACACATATGCGTAGATATCGTATATGAATATGCAAAATCATTTGCATATCGAGATTGTCCTCAATCATAACCAATATTATTTTTAACAAAAACCCATATATTCTCATTTTAGGAAACCATTAGTACACTTTAATATGCATTCCTAATCAAAATGTTTGAATAAAAATTAATTCATGGTCGTGGTAGTGGTCCGAAACTTGAAATGTGTACAAATAATTTGTTAAACAATATTGATTAAGTTTCAATTTTCTTTATGACAGCTGCCAAATAGAGAAGTGGATAGCGTACGGTCCTGGAGAACCAAAGGTTACGAGTTCGATCCCTGCTACAAGCGTTTGTAAAGATGCGAAATGTGTAAAATAAATTGTAATTTCCG
Organism: Diogma glabrata; assembly: GCA_963693315.1. NCBI lineage: Eukaryota > Metazoa > Arthropoda > Insecta > Diptera > Cylindrotomidae > Diogma > Diogma glabrata. The sequence goes on from OY856186.1 coordinate 185,373,518, forward strand.
ATAAAAGATTAACTCAATAGCAGCAATATACAAAAACAAAGGAGTTTAATGCGCCAATTAACTAAAATAACCAAAGGAAACAATCACCAATTTTTTTTTCAGTGGCATCGCTTCTTGAATAGGTACTGAATAATTCTCTTGAGAAAAGATTTACTCAAGCACTTTATTCAAGTAACATTTTGACAGTATTTGAATAAGCCTTGAATAACAACTTTTGTACAACTTTATTCAAACACTTATATAAAACATATATAAAGCATTATATATGTCTTCTTGAATAAAGAATATTTTTTCATACGCCTTTTCTCCTTGAGTAGAGCTTGTATAAAACTTTTCTCATGCACAGTTTAAGAATTTTATATTTCCCCTTCCATTTTAAATTCCTCTTTTAAAGTTTTACTCAATGATTACCTAGGTTAAATTGTTACCTGGGAGGTTATGATCTAGATTGACGGTTTATTGCCAAAATAGGGGCTAGGGTTGGGATCGAAAGCTACTTATAAGCACTACCAGCAAATTCCAGCATCTAGTATGCGGATAGATCCCGAACTAATGAAGGAACTGGTGCACTGTTGCTTCAATTCAAAGCTGATATGGGAATGCTACCAAACTCTACAAAACATGGCAGAAATTAATAGTGTAACATTTGTGTGGGTACTTGGTTACACAGTAGTACACTATCCAAGAAGAACGCAACTACAAAGTTTAATGGTCCAGAATCGTGCTTTTGGCCAACCAACAGTTCGCTTAAATCCGTTATTCAAAAGTAGAAACAGGAACAAAATAGGAACAAAATAAACAACTATAGAGTATGTGGGAAAGTTTTTACTCAAAAAAAATTCTAGGCAACTTCCTCGTCTTCCTTCTTAAAAGAATCGGTCGAAAACGAGAGTCTATCACGATCTCGGTCCGATAAATCACCACCTTAACAAATTAAATCTTGCTGCCTCCCACAGATGCAGATTCTATCTGCAACTGCTCTGAACTTGCATGGCGCAGATACACTAAGTCCGGTCTAGGGAAACTACTACTACCTCTACCACAAAACATTAGTCCAATTTAGCTAATTAACTATGTTAAGAAGCTCGAATTCAACCACATTGTACATTCTGCAGTGACATCAATGTCATTTGCAGCATAACAACTTCAAGCACAATAGATCATTAGGTAGCAGTGCCACTCGAACTAGCTAATTAAATAGTTCAGCTTCGAAACCTTAATGTAGCAATACACATGTTGGCGAATAAAAAAATATTTGTGTTGGATTTATCGTTGTATTACGTTCTTTCACAGTGAGGGGACAAATAAACATTATTTCGTATTTTGTTGAAGGATATATTCAGGGTTAAACAAATGTAGTACTCGATTGGTTTTTCTAGATTAGAAGGAATAGTATTTAAGCAAGTTTATTGAGACAGAATCAATTAATTGTAAATGAAACGCTATATAGTTTATATAAAACCGCGTAAATAGAATCAAAATTTATTTTTTCTATTTTGCGTCTAAAATAAAGTCATTTGGATACCCAAATGCGTATCGAAATGACCTTCATTACGATACGCAAAGTTTTGTCTTTCAAGGTTGGTCACATTGGTCATACAAACGTCAGTGAACATTAAAACGAATAATTATGTAAATAAAATTAATAAGAATATCTAAATTAGTGTTAAACATTTTAATTAATTAAAATAATTAGTAATAATAACAAAATTTCAAATTGACTATTTTTTAATAAAATACACATTTTTTAAAATTTCAAGACAAAAAATGCAAAATAGAAAAAATAGTATAAAAAACTCGTTTCATAAGACGTTTTATCGCACTTATCCTTTAGAAAACTCCCCGCTGCGCGGGCCGTTTTCTAAACAGATTGCGTGCGATAAAATCGTCGATTATGAAACTAGTTTCTTAATGTACTATTTTAATTGTGAATAAAGTTTTAAATATTATTTATCAGATATATATTTTGGATACTTTTGACTGAAATTTCTACAATCAACTATTGGAGTTTTTGAATCTGTTGTATATTCATGTTAAAGAATATTATTTTCAGAATTGTTTTCCTGTTGTTGTGAAACAATGCTGAAAACTTAATAAAATCTGAAGTTTTTTGCTTACTAATCAGTGATTGAATCGAGAAAGAGATTTGGTAACTACGTTTATCGAATTGAAAGAAACGTAAATTTCAAGTAAGGTTGAAATATGTGACAAAACTTTGTCCGTTTTACAGGATTCACTTTGATTTACCTGTACCATAAGAAGACTACTAAACCAATTACAAGCATTTGTAAACAAATGCCAAAGACGATTGAACGTCAAATTCACTAGCCAATAAATTCCCTCCAGAGCTAATTGGTAGAGTTTGTCTTGCCTATTATCAAAAGTAAATGTAACTTTCCATAAGATCTCTCTTGCTGCAATATTTAAATTCTGAATAAAAAGTACATTTGCAGCACTCAAACTAATTGTTTAATGAAAAACTTTAAGTTTATTAAAATAAATAAAACTATGTCCTACTTCCACCGTGATTATACATGTAAGCCTAAGATTTGGATAGTATTCTTTCAGCACACTGAGTTAATGAAGTTTTATATAAAAGTTGTCTCTCCTTGTTATCTTAGCCCAAAATCTTTTAAACCTTTGGGAAAGCCACATTAATGGATAATGTTTTATTAAAATGGAATGTCAGTTAACAAAGTTACCAAAATTTCAAATAAACACTGGTTTGTGAAACCCCACATCCGCTAACCTACCCCATTTAGCCTATTCGGTCCGAATATGTTTTAACTCACTGCGTTTGATCAATAATTCAAAAACAAAATGAAATGAGACCAGTAGTTGCCTCGTTTTTACGCACATTTCGGGTAAAGAAGTTAGATTTTGAAAATTTTCTCAAAATGTGTTATTTAGGTTACTTGCATGTTTTATATTTTTCTTAACGTTTAATAATTAGTTATTGTTAAAATTTACCTTGTACTCTATCAGCTCTTGAATTGCTTGCATAAGCTGTATCTCTAGACTCAAGTGCGGGCGCCTTTTGTTGCCGATCACCTTCCACACTTTCTTCGTTGCTTCTCCAATAAATGCTTGCTATTGTTGCTAAACACTGTCAAGAAATACAAATATTATTCATAAAAAATTCATGTATTTAATTCAAATGCCTCACCTTTAATTTCATATCACCATTTCGAAAATGTTTTGGCCTTACTTTGAATTCTAATCCTAGTGTCGTTGTTTCAAGACCTTCACGTCCTGTGACTTTAATTTCATAATGTCGTAGGAATGACTGATTTGCTGGATCACCATTGATAAACCAAGTTAAAAATGTCGATGGTTTTGATCTGCCGGAAGTACAATTAACACGAACAATATCACCAATTTGATATCGAGGTCGTCCTCCTGTTATGCGTGGGCCCTCATCAGGTACAGCTGGAATACAATACAAAAACAATATATTATTTACAATACTACAAAATTTATATTTTTTTTTTTAATATTCTCTCTATAATCCACCAATTATTTTCTATTAAAATCATTTTAAAGCAAAATCACTTAACAAAAAAACCTTAATTCTTTAACAGCATTTATGAAGTTCGTTAAATAACTTAACAAAAAAAAATCAATCAAACCTTTATCATCAAAAGAGCTTAAAAGAAATATCAAAATTCATCTTTGATCAGAAAAATCAAAACATTATCATAAAATTAAAAGACAAACACAAATTTTCCAATTTTCTTATCACGAAAAAAAACTTTTCTCATAATTTTCATAAAAAAACTTTAATATTTTTTTTATATATTTTTTCAATTGAAACAATAACTTGTCTTTGTTGTTGTTGTTTAACATTTATTTGAACTTTGTCCTGATTTTATAATCAAAAGCTATAAAGAATAAAAAACCAAAGCTTCTTATTTTTTTTGTGCTTGTTTTTTATTACACAATAGGAGAAAAGCTAAGAAAGCTCAAAAACACTATAAATTGTAAAAATGTTTATTAATTTAACTTGATTTTTTCCATAATTTTTTTTAATAAGCATAAATGAATTGTTTTGAAATATTTTTGATGGTGGTTGTGTCTTGAAAGTAGATAAAAGTTGTTTTGATGGAATTGTTATTTGTTAAATGGTTTCATTAGCATAATTAAGATAAAATGTGAGAATAGCTTTTTGGTAATAAATTAATTTTGTAATTGAAACTGTTCTGTTTGATAGTTGATAAGGGCGAATGGCGATCACATTGTGATGTTCACCAATCAGTGAACCGTTGTTGTGTATTGGATTTCAGTTTAAAGAAAAATTCTTTTAGTACGACCGATTTTCTTGTTACAAAAAATCTAGAATGCAGGCAAGAAAAAGTTTGCCTTTTGACAGTTTGAATAAGAAAGTTATACAGGAAAAAACAAACGTTCTTAAATTATCTAACAAAATGCTACTGGCAATGTGAACTCTGTAAAAGTAGGAATGAATTTTTCAACAGTAAATATTTTACGACTCTTTGAGCTATTAAAAGTATGTCTTTGAACAAAAATGAAAAAAAGCATATTATTGATAAATTCTTTGTAAGTTGTATTGGGTGTTAAAATAATAAAAACTGAGGATTTGGATGCATCAACCACGGATTTAAATATCAAAAAAGAAACAATAGAGTAGACAAATCATCTCAAAACAAAAAAAGTTAAAAAAAAGAAAATATATTCATACCAACAGTTTTTCTTAAATGTATGAAGAGTAAGTCTGAATGTTGGAGGCCGGTTTTCCCTGGCAGTAATTTCAATACAAACAAACAATCGACCAACTTAGCATCAGTAAGATCAGTAAGGCAATATATTCTATTCTACATATAATGATATATGTACTTTCAGTGATAATATTTAAGAATGCAAACCGATACGAACACATTCTACATTCCACATTCTACATTCTACAGCTACATATAACGACAGAGTCACCCAAGTCGTAAGAACCTAAGTCAGAATTGAAACTTAGACCAAGCTTTAAGCAAAGATGACACACTTTCACGGTCCTGTTTCAATCAAGCCTTACCACTGCACTGGACCATGCTCTGACGTACCTAAGTATTCCCTATGTTAAATAACTCATTTTAAGGATATGCACAAACCAAATAAAAACAAACATGAGAACGATGTTTCATCAAATGTATCACTAAATTTGTCTAATTTGTAACACCATCCTTATTTGGGCAAATCACAAACATAGTGGTAGACAAAAGTAAAAATATCTCACCAACCTCTAAGTTCAAGGCCGAAATAGAATACCGGCTATCAATCAAAACACAATGTTTTGGCAACTCAGGCATGTCGAATGAAGAAAAATATAATTTTGCAAACGATTCCCATCCCGTTCTTAAATCTGAATTGAGTGATTCAAAACCGGTAATCGCGCCATCCGACATTAAACTTGTTACAAACTGAGTATGAAGTGTTAAAACCAAATCACCTAAGCAATCCCAAATGACTCAGATTGAAGGCTTGTAGTAGGAGTACTAATTATAAATATCAGCGAGCTATTGGAATTAGACGCTCGAATTACTAGAACCATAACGCATTACCGTATTTAAAATCAACATTCTGCGATTTATAGTTAGTCCATATATTATAATGGACAATAATAAGTCCATACAAATTTACTCAACAAGATCCAATAAGAAAAACAAGAGAAAGAAAACTAAATGTTCCTACGATAATCTTTCACTGCCAAAACTCAATATGAATTTTCTACGGCTTACAAAACTGGAAATGTGGACTTTCACAAGAAGAGAGGACCATCAAGGGCCAACGGTAGCCGCAAAAACTCGACTGGGTTGGGCTGTATTTGGTCAATATTTAAAAGAAACATCTGATACCCATCTACAAATGCACATACCTGACTGTAATGCTGACGAAAATTAATACGACGAAGCAAAACAATTGAAAACCTGAGGTCCTTTACTGAGTCTGAGAACGCAGTTTCGCCTTATGTGGAGACATCAAAGAAACGTTCCACCGAATTCATATCGGAAAGGAAACCCAGATGACGATAACCAATATATAGACGACTGGTTGGTGGGTTTTCTAAAGAAGATTAGGCTGCTTTGTGTGAGCTATAAACAAGTTGTTAGTAATTAGATATTGGAGAAAAGACTCACATTTTGTGTTGATGGATTGAAATGATAATTGCTACAATTACGACTAATTGTGTTCACTTTATCTAGTGGTATTTCCTCTAGAATTTTATCAGCACCTGGTGTGTCTCAGAGCAAGCTTTTATATCGCAAAGGTGCATGTATATTATTTTATTTACTTTAGGGAGAATTATTTACTTTAGAGATCACAAGAAGACCTATTGCGATATCTTCATGCGGCCACATCTTCAAAATAATATTGAAGTCATGTTTTCCTTTGATTCTGCAGAACGAAGTGGAGACCTACCACACTTTAGACAGTATGGTAAAAATTAATGATATAGACCAACAATTTCTTAAAATAGAGGCCAGGAGTAGCATTGAGCGCTACCTACTGTCACTACTACCCAATGCAAGTGTCTAATACACGGATACCGGAAACACTAAAAAAAACACCAAACTTTTGGTTCGTTTCAATGGTAAAAAAAAAAGATTTGGGGCATACCATGGAAAGATCACTAACACACAAATAAAATTGCAAGAAAATGGCGGGAAAAATAAAGTTAAGAAATAACATCATTCAAAAATTAGCAGGAACAACATGGGGAGCATCTGCAAACGTATTAAGAACATCTGCAATTGCTCTTGTTAATTCATCGGCCGAGTATTGTGCTCCAGTTTGGTTAAACAGCGCTCATGCAAAAAAAAATCGATGTACAACTAAACACCACAATGCGTATTATCTCTAAGGCAATTCGACATACACCAGTCGAATGGCTTTCTGTTTTATGTAATATTGAACCACCGGACCTACGACAATCACAGGCTTTATTAAAAGAATACGATAAGATCATGAACAATCCGAATCTTCCAGCATATCAAGATTTTATGGCACCAAATGTTCAACGATTAAAATCGCGTAAACCACCAGCACTTTTCGCAAAAAATCTGAAATCTCTTAATTTTAACAAAAATGAATCTTGGTATAACGAATGGACATCTTTCAAGTCAAATAACACATTAGTACTGGACATAATAGGCCCAAATATTAAACTGGCTGGCTTTGAAATTCCACGTAATCTATGGGTTAAATTGAATAGAATCCGAACACTAAATGGAAAGTGTGCTGATGCTTTTTACAAGTGGGGAGTAACAACATCACCATCCTGCGATTATGGAGCCACAACACAAACTATTCAACACATTGTCTCCGAATGCAGATTACGTGCTTGTCAAGGAACTGTGACGGATTTCTTAGAAGTTACTCCGAATACACTTGAGTGGATCAAAAACCTTGACGTTGAAATTTGATGTTGTAATTGTAATTTTTGGGTTCTTAGTGCGGTTTACTTTAGGCTTTTCCCAATATTCTGTATTGTATTCCATACGCTAAATAAATAAATTGGAAACACTTTTAAATTTTTGTTTGTTACATTATATTCCATTTTCTCTATAATGTCTAACTAATTAATAAAATAATAATAATCGAAGGGATGTAAAACAAACCACCATCTGAACCAACTAAGCCTTGCTGCTTGTAGTAGATGGATATTCTGCAACTCAACAGAAAGAAAGGAACACATTAACTGCTCTAGATCAAGTTTGGTCAAAGCAGACTAGCATTCTTCTACCGAAATATATTACTCTAATTGACCTGATCATCACCTTTATTAGGGAGGTCCGTTTCGACCACATACCACATCGAGACGTATCGAGATCGTAGATAGTATAACAACAGCATGGTTTAGCATAATAGATCTTTTGGTCGCGGTGTTACTGAAACTATCTACTCTAACAGCTGAGTTTCGTACCTACAATAATAAAATACACATTCACATTGGACACAACTGATTGAACTTGAAACCAATAAAGCAAAATATTTTTTATTGTCTGAAACATAAGTACGGCGATTGACCATTACACTGTTGAAATATATTTAAAATATAGTCAAATAATACAAGGCATACGGTTTTACTTAATTAGAAGAAAAACAAAAATCAACTCCCTTTTAATGGACAAAGAAAAATATTTCATTATCATATCTCATGTCACTTTTAACACATTTAATTAACTACTAACTGAACAAGCTTTTTTCTATTTAAATATAACTAAATTTTTCTAGAACAAGCAAACTTAATTAAACCCGCAGAAAAATCTTAACATAATTGTCATTATTTATCACAAACAATCACTTGTTTAACGAAAAAAGTAAAAAAACCAAACCAATGGCAAACCAACAACCAAGGTGACACAGAAAAAGCTCTTTATGCATAATAACAACAACTTAATTAAATTAATTTATCTTTCATCATAACATCTTCATAATTTACATAAAATTTTCATTTAAAATTGGATTAAGAATAATTCGAAAGATTTTTTAATTTTGCTGATGATCTCTTATATAAAATCATTTTATTTTATTTTGTACACAAAACACCTTAAATAAAAAAAACTGAATTCATTTTAATTAACAAAAGCTGCAAAAAAAAATAAAAATTGCAGACGCTTAACTTAATATCTCGTCTTAAATGAAGTGAAGAAAAAATATAAATAATTATAATTTTACAATCAACACAGTTAAATAAAAATAAATTATTTGCAATTAGTTTATTTAAGAATAAAAGTGGCGAAATAAGCACAATAAAAGCACAAAATTAAATATACACAAAAAGCCACTTAAAATAAACGACTCGAAATTCAGATAATAAACGGTTGTTGTTGTTCTTGGACTTGTTATTACGTTATCTAGGGCTACAAAAAAATTAAAAATTACCAGTTTTGTTTATTTTAAGCTTTTATGTGTTTTAGTATGGAAAAACTGTATTAATAAAAAGTTGAAGCAAAGCTTAGAAATTAAAATGTTTAAAAAAATAACAGGATAAAGCAATTTTGTAAACATTAGATTAAAATCTTAATAGATTTTATTTGAATAAGGAAAATAACGAAGGAATAATTGTTGTAAGTTTAAAATCTGATACAAATGAAAAATTGGTTCAGATTAAATTGGAAGGCTTTGAAAAATAAAGCTAGCATTTTAATTTTAGTGAAGGGTGTAAGGTTCGGCAAATGTTTATAATTGAATTTCATTACAACCAACATCTCAGTCCTACTAATAAATAGAGGTAATTAATAAAACCGATGGCCGACGAATAAAAAAAATCAACCCAGACCTATTAAATTAAAAGTGTGAAAGAGGTCAAGTAAGCAGTACGTCTAGCATAATATTTATTTTATTGCTGTTTTATTTGTAACTAATTTTGAATGTAGTAAACACCTATTTTGTAATACCATTGAAAGGGGACTTAAAAAATCTGATGAGCTTTTTTTATCTATTTTGTGCGTTCTGTTTATGGTTTAACTATCATCTCACAAAAACTAGACAATCGGTTCATTTAGTGCTGCAATATTTTTATTTAATATAAACACATTGTTTTGCTTTTTTATTATAATTAACTGACGGTGTTCTTTTACGTTTAGGTTAGTCATACCGTCTCATTAGAGTTTAGGTTCAACTCTAGGAAACATACAAATAACAGTCCTAATTAATTCTATAACGCACACCGATTCGAACTTTAATTACAATCCAAGAAGTAGACATTCTCAAATGAACCTATTTCAGTTCTTTTCATTCTTTATTGCATGTACATACGAACTTTTTATTCTCGATAAACTTATTAACTCCTACAAAATCTAAATACATACTATTTAACATCTAATTAGAATCTCAAAAAAATATTGATTCCTAAAATAGTACTTTACACCCAAATAAGCCTGTTTTTCAACACCTTACTAAGTACTTATCATATCCTAAGAACTTGATAAATCCTATCAATTTTATCAACGTACAAAATTAACTTCTCATTTGAATCTCCCAAAACTATTTACGATGCCGATCGGTTACGATCGATTCTAATCATTGTACTTAGTTAGCTAAAATAAACATATAATAATTTCAGTTTTAAAATCAGACATCATTGAGAGCAGGTATGATTGAGGGAACATCTAATATTACAACATTCTATGACTAATAAGTGTCAAATTACTTATTAGAACCTAAATATTCTATATATAAAGTAGAATTAGTAGGCCCTAATTTCGTTTAGTTTATTTAGGACCAAAACGGGATTTTTATGTTAAATTTGTAACGCCTATTTAACAACTCAAATGGAATTATTTCCGGTAACTCGCTTTTGGAGGTCTTATGTAGAAGTTATTTTTGTATTGACAATAAATTATATTTAAATACTCTAAATTCTAAAAAGCAGAACCTGTAGATTTTACAGAGTAGTTAAATTTCGACTGGGGACGCTTCTTCTTTTATTTTATTTCCTTATCCTGTTGATTCTTTAGGCCGTCCTCAGTATCTAAAACAACACTTGACAATTTAGTTTTTAATTGCACGTAAAAAATAATTTGAGCGTTTTTATGGCAATTCCCGAGTCGAAATTTAACTACTCTTTAGAACCAACAGATTCTACTATTTAGAATTTAGAGTATTTAAGTATCGCTTATTTTCAATACAAAAAATATGAAGGGGCTGAAATCTCAAGGCTCTGGGATATCAAAACTTCGGTCTGGGTTAACGATTTTGATATAGTTTTCAGCAAAACACTTTTATGAGGACATTGTTTTTAGTTTTGGTCAGCAATGTTATCAAACATAAAACTCTTTTTTAAAGTACATGCATTTTTTATCTCTGTTTAGAAATTTATTACATAACTAACACAAAACAGTAATACGTTTCCGGAAAATTATAACAGATCATAAATTAACATTATTTAGCGAAAAGATAATACAACTCAAAAACTTCTCCATTTAGCGTTTCGAGAAAATATTACAAAATCACAAATTCACATTTCTTTCGAAATCCAAAAATATTGTAAAAATTAAATAAAATCAAAAATTCAAAATTTTTTCAAACTTCCAAAAATTAGAATAAAATCAAATATTTAAATTTTTTCTAAATTCTAATAATATTCCAAAAATTCTTAAAAATTCAAAAATTCAAACTTTTTTCAAAATTCTAAAACTATTTCAAAAATTATAACAATATCAAAAATGGAAACTTTTTTCAAAATTCCAAAAATTATAATAAAATCAAAAATTTTAAATTTTTCAAAATTCTAATAATATTCCTATAATTCCTACAAAATCAAAAATTGAAACAATTTTCATAATTCTAAAAATATTGCAAAAATTATAACAAAATCAAAAATTAAAACTTTTTCCAAAATTCTAAAAATATTGCAAAAATTATTACAAAATCAAAAAAATTACAAACTTTTTTCAAAATTCCAAAAATATTTCAGAACTAGAAGAAATTCAAAAATTTCCATGTCCAATTTCATATTTAATTACATTTTTCTACTCCTATCACAGTAAATTCTCAATTACATTACACGTATATCCATGGCATGTAAATTGATTGTTACAATAAGTGTAACGTAATGGAATCAAAAGTGTTACATAATAAATATACATATATATTAGAAATATATTACCTAACAGTTTTAGGAAAATATGCTTTTTACGAACTAGAATTTATGGTATTATTGAAATTTTCACAGCTTTTAATTAGAATAAGAGGCCTGTCTTAATGTTTAAAGAGAAAATCCAGACAAATTGGAGTCAGAAAACCTTTTTTTTAATTTTTATACATTTTTAAATCGTAAATCAAATGGAATTTAAATATTTCAATTCATTTTGACACAGAATAATGCAAAGCCTACTACAATTTGTAAACTATTTGCATTTAGTTTATAATTAGTAGTTCATTTTTTCAAGTAATTATGCGCGTTTGTGCATTGTAACAAAGTCGTAGAAAAATTATATAACAAAACTCGAGCTGCAAACCACTTTTCATACTCGTGAAGGTACTGCACTCGCTGCTACGCGTCTCGTGCTCAACTTTTTCCCTCGCGTAAAATGCTATTTACAGCTCTAAGTATGTAATATACTATTACGTCATGCAAACAGCTAAAAATTTTTTCCAAAAAATTGGCTAAAGAAATAAATGAAATCATTTTTTTTGACCTACTTGACAATATTTTTTTGACAAACTTATAATGCAATCAAATTCTCAACAATAATAATTTAATGTTCATTACATTTCATTTCATACAAATAACTAATTTTATTTTTTTATAAAAAAATAAATAATAAATGAATACATTCTTTTGTCACAATTGACATTATTTTTTTGACAAACTTATATGCCATAATTCTCTATAATAATAATAAAATTTCATGTCATTAATCTTATTTTTTAATTTGACACACTTGACAACATTTTTTTGACAAACTTTTAATGCAATAATCTAGTTTTTGATCTCACATACCAAACCCGACCATTAAGATTTCTCCACATTCTTTGTTCCTACTCATTATCTCTTAAAATAAACGTTTTTTAAGCAAAAAATATGCATATTTCCTTGTTTTGAAACACTAGACGATTTTTAAACCCATTTCCGATACAGTTATTGAACGCAGTGTCCTTTCGACTCTTACCATTGAGTGTACCTATTTTTAGAAACCAAAATTTTTAAAATCCCTTCAGCGGTTTTCTAGATTTCGTCGGTTGTGACGGTCGGCCGGTACGCCGGTAGACAGACATACATTTTTTTTTTTGCTTTTTTGGAATGGTTATGACATCAAACGTCGAGAAATGCCAAAAAAGTGGGGGTAAGAATTACAGTTTTGGGTCATGAATGTAATACTTAGGTCTTTCAGACCGAGCTAATAACATCTACATAGCTTCTGCAAAATCGAGTTACCGGAAAAAATCCCATTTAAGTTGTTAAATAGGCGTTAAAAATAAATTTCCTTTTGGCCTTTTCTGTAATCATAAAAAACGAAGAGAAACGAAATTTGTTTAATAAGCAAAAGAAAAGAAAGAATAAGTATAAAAAAATTAAAAAGTATTTTTATATATTCTAACATGGCTGGTTTTATTTAACATTTTAGGAAATAATTTACATGCGGATGCGTTTAATTTTAATTTGAATAATTTTAATTTATTATTTGCATATAAATTATGTGTGAAACAAATTAGTTAGTAAATGTAATAAAAACAATCTCGTTAAACAAACAGGCCCTTTCAATAACTAATTTTAGTAAACTATTATATTATATTTTTTTGATATTTTTTATTTTTCTTGTTTCATGTCGATTTATCGATATTTTAATTTAATTTTTCATAATATTGAGAAAATTATGGGAAATTAATATTATTTTCTACACACATTTCAAATATTTAAATTTGTTGATTTCTGAATTTTGGTCTTTTAAATTGTATCATTAAAAGAATGGCCAAAAAATGAATGCATGCCACAAACAAAATTACAGTCATATATTTCCAATTTAGAACTTAAATATACGGATGCAATCTTCATATAAAAATGTTTGTCGGGTTTGATGCAAAATAGATCGGAATCGTTTTAGTTTTAGAAGATAGTTTTTGAAGATTCAAATTGAAATAAGATGTTAATTTTGTACGTTGATAGAATTGAGAGAACTTTTTAAGTTCTTAGAATATGACAAATACTTAGTAAGGTAGAAAAACAGGCTTATTTAGGTGTGAAAGAATAAATACTCTGTAAATAGTATTTTGAGATTCTAATTAAATGTTAAATAGTATGTTTTTAGATTTTGTAGGAGTTAATAAGTTTATCGAGAATAAAAAAGTTCGTATTTACTTGCAATAAAAAATGAAAAGAACTAAAATAGGTTCATTTGAGAATGTCTACTACTTAAATCGTTGTTAAAGTTCGACTCGGGAACGACCATAGTACATAAACAAATCGGTATCCGATAATATACTACTATAAAAGTAAGTCCAACTTTGAATTTATTGCTTCTGAGACCACTGAAACAGTTGAGACAAATAGAAAAAGGCGAAAAATTATTCTGGTTCATTAAGATGGAAAAAAAACATGCGAAGGCTGATTCTTTTGACTCCTTACTGTGGACAAATATTGCAAAGCGGGTTACAACTTCGAGTTGTCTCTTAGGAACAAAAACTGAGTTGTCTCACTGAGGTTTTGAACCACTACAGCAGAATGGCTTTATTTAATATAATATCAAAGAATTCATCAAAGACGACAGTATAGATGGCAGGCTGTATCAAGTTGCCCTAGTGCGGTAAAAGGAGGTCTTAACGAAAATTTTGATGGAATAATTAGCTAGGTTTAAAGCAGTTTGATTTAACAAAGTCTGCTGACTGACAGATTTGCTAAAACACACAGAAATTATGTCTTTTTAGATGGGCTGTCGATGGATTTTTGATTTCTCATTGAAGTGGTTGGGAAAACCAATTTTATATTACCTCTTGAAGGACGGAACAAGGTTTTCAGTAATGAAGCATTGTGATCTACTAAAAAGATCTTGTCAAAACGGTTATAGACAATCAGCGATGGTTTTGTTAGATGGTCTCGGGCTATAAAATGACTTCAACACCACCAAACAAAAACATAAACAAACTTTGACTTTACTGTCATGCAGTCGAATATTTTTTTTCTAATACAATTAAAATTTAATTTAATTTATTTTTTATAAAAAATAGTTTATTATCTTAAAAAATGAGGAAGATAATCACCAATTTGGTCCTTGTAGTAAGTTCTTATTAAGAACATATAATAAATATTTTCACTTAGAAGAAGAAAATGGAACAACAATCGCAAGAAGCTTTACGACATTGTATTTCAATACAACAAACTTAAAAAATTTGCTCAATAAATATTGAAGGAATATCAAAACCTAAATCAGATTATCTAAATCGATTGGCAATAGAAAAAGAAATAGATGTAATAAATATTCAAGAGCATCATTGTAAAGATGAATCAGATTTAGAAAAAAGAGGCCATATTTTTGGATACTTTTGGTTGCTGGTGTGTATGACAAAAGATTTGGTATAGCTACGTACGTAAGAGATGAAATAAACGATTGTCGAGTAGTGTTGATTAAAAATGCCAATAACATTGCTGAAATTTATATTCAAATTAATGAAATGAAAGAAGTCAACTTTTACAAACCGCCAAGTGTTGATTGGTCAGATTCACCGCTGTCGTTGCAATCTCATCTAGTTGTTTATATGGGTGATGCTAACAGTCACCAATCACCATCAAACTTGGGGATATGATCGTAATGATAAAATGGAAATTTGTTGTTCGATTGGATAACCATGAACCATCTTAATGTGTTATATAACCCTAATTAAAGAGGTTCATTTCATTCAGGTCGTCATAATCATGATTATAATCCAGATATTTGTATAACATCTACATGTGATGATGATCAAAGGAAATGTACGAAGGTACGAATGTACAATAGTCAACATCGTCCAATAATTGTTAGTTTCTGTTTAACAATTCCATATGTTTGCTCATTGAAGAAACATCGTTGGAACTTTGCAAAGGCTAATTGGACATTATTTGCTAAACTGCTGGATGACGAAATAGGAAAAATCTTACCATTACCTAATGAATACGACAATTTTACGAATGTTGTTAAATATGCTGCAAAGAAATCAATTCCAAGAGGTCATCGTCCAAAATATATGCCTGGCTGAACTTTCAAGAATTAACGAAGACTTTTGTTGCTTTTGTTGATTTAACTGATGGATACGATACAGTGTAGAGAGAAGGTCTATTATTGAAGTTAATTATGGTTGTTCCTTGCAGTAAAATTTTCAATTTAGTCAACAACATGCTATCTAATCGTTACTTTAGAGTGTTTATGAATGACAAATCTAGTAGATGGCGTCGTTTAAATAATGGTTTACCTCAAGGCTCTGTTTTGGCTCCAACACTGTTCAATTTATACTCATATGATTTACCAATGATAGACAGTAAGAAATGTCAATTTGCTGATGATTTGGCTATTGCTTATCAATGTTATTCTTTTGAAGAAGGTGAAAAATTTTTAACAAGTGATCTGAACGTAACTTTTGATTATTTAAAAAATGGCGACTCTGCCCTAATCCGTTAAAAACTGAGGTTTCTGCATTTCACTTAAATAACATGGGGCCTCCCCAAACGTAAGCTGACTATTAGTATGGATGGAGCATTTTTGAATCACAATCATAATCCTAAATATTTAGAAGTCAAGTTGGATAGGTCATTAACATAAAACAACGCAACGTTTGGAAGAGAAAACAATGAAAGTTCGGTCAAGAAATAATTTGATACAAAATTTAGCAGGAACTTCCTGGGGTGCAAATGCAAATTGTTTGAGACTATCAGCCCTTTCTATAGTGTATCCTTCCAGCAGAATATTGTTCCCCATCTTGGCTTGGAAGCTCACATTGTAATAA